>CM065384.1:37782500-38237500 GCA_033060915.1 Euryodendron excelsum | reverse complement strand
GTGAATTTCTTATAATTGACATGCCCAGTCTGGTAGCATGAGTCGATATTCCATTTCAAAAGGTTGACTCATCACGACAGTGGACTCAAATTATTTCATTGACGGACATGTGTCGACTCATTAAGTTCATGAGTCGCCTCATGAGTTGGGCCTATATACTTTCACGAAACCCACTTTTACAAACATTCGAAATTTTCCTCTCTCTCTCTCTCTCTTACTCTTACTATGTTTCTCTCCCGCTCCTCTATTCGCACCAAAGCCCAACCGTCACCTCCGAACCTTCACAAGTCTTCATTTCAATCATCTTATAAACCCTAATCAACTCCATTCCATCCTCTCTCAACATTCCTAATCCTTCAATGGCTCCTAAAATCGAACCAGGACGAGAAAACCCTAATAACCCCTCTTCGCGTACTCAGAAGCGGCAAAAGGTTGGACCAGTCATTAGAGAATCAGAGGAAAGGACTCCTGAAGAACAACCTGGATGGGATATTGCACATTTCAGAGATGCATTGGCTGACGAAAGGTACATGAATATTTTCGGTGTTTGTAAAGTTCTGAATGGACGATGGATAAATTATGACTATTTTGAAAGTGAGAACTTCGACTTCCCTCGCACCCTTACCAACCTAGGTTGGAAACCCTACACAATGATTAGAGAGAATGTATATCCTAAGTTGGTTATGCATTTCTACTCTAATCTCATAAAGAAGGTTGGAAGAATCGAAATTTCTAGCTTTGTGAATGGAGTGAAAGTCACTCTAAATGGGCACTCTTACAGCGATTGTGGGAAATAGGTATGGTGGAGAAACCTATTTTGAAACCGTTAGCCAAAAGAGACAACTTTAAGTTTTCTATGGTTAAGACCTACCCGAGTCCACCCAACCCATAGCTAATGACCTTCCTGTTGAGTTGCGGCTGGTGCACCATTTTGTGGCCAAAATTTTCATACCCAAAGTTGGTAATTTTGAGCGTGTAAGTGAGAAGGAACTGTTCTTCTTGTGGGCCTTCCTCACAGACACCAAAATTGATGTTCCATATTATATTCTCTCCAACATGGCCAATGCCGCTACCACTGCCTCCAAAAACTTACCCTACGGGATATTGCTCACCAAAATCTTCAAACATTTTCAAGTCAATCTCTTGGGTGTGAACTACAAAAAGCATGATCCCTATAAAGATGAATACAGTAAGTACACCTTGAGCAGGATGTGATACAAGAAAGTCAATGGCCATTGGGTTCCAAGGCCTAACAAAGTTGCCCCTATTGGTTTTTCACAAGAAAACCCTTAGCCCGAACCCTTGAAGCCTCTCTTGTTGATGAACTTTTGGGAAACATGATGGACGTGCTTCAAAGCATGAACCAAAAGCTTGATGATAGGTTGCTGCAGTTGAAAAGCCTTAAGTAAGACATGATTTAACTAAAAAAGGCTCAAGGCATTGCAGTGGAGGAAGAGGAAGTAGAAAAGGAACCGAAAAATGAAGAGAGAAATGAGGAAGAACAAGACCCTGAAACTGTTTACACAACTTCAGGTAGAGCTTAATAAAAACAAGAACTAGAGGAAGAATTGGAGGACACAGAAGTTGAATCTGAGTATGAGCCTACAGATAGTTTCTCTGAGGATGAATCTGAGGATGCTGCACTAAGAAAGAAAGCTGGTTCAGCAAAGTGCGTCACAACATCTACCTTAGTTTCTAGATTTGTGTGAAGAAGGCCATATAGTCTGAGGTCTAGACCCTTTTCTGGTCCATCCAACACTGCCTCGGATCTTGTTGATTTATCACCCTTTCCCTCTCCATCTCCTTAAACTCCTCCAAAATCCTCCTCATCATATTGAACACTCATGGCTCTATCACTCATGGTCCTATTGTCACATTTTTTTGTTGCATAATTTTTGTGGATGTTAACTAAACAACCTTTTGTAATATCATTTTGATTGAATGAATGCAATATAACTTTGTTCTGGTGGCCAATTGATTGCTTTGAGTTCTTGCTTACTTGATTGCTTTTCTATTTATACCATTTTTCTTGTTTTAATATTTTTTGCTATTGTACCTGTCTATGCTTTCTAATTTTCTTTCTTTTTTTGATGGATTGACAAAAAGGGGGAGAAGATTTGGAGATGAACTGGGCAGGATTAAGTGTAAACTAAACTAAGATTGTTTGGGGGAGAGAATTGAATAATGAATGCTTATTGGAAAATGAATTGGACAAGAAATAGAGTATATTTGATTGATGAATGGAAATGAAATGTATTGTATAAATATCGAGTATGTTCTCAAGGGGGATAACATGAATCATTTCCCTCAATTTATTTTTGAATTACTTGACAAAAACTCCTTGAAGTTTGTGTTTGAAAAGTCTTTTGTCTTTTAAGCATGATTTGCTTAATTACGAAACAAAAAGGGAAGACTCTACTGATATAACATTCAACTTTGTCCATTTCATTTAATTATATATCAACTTATTTTGCAAAGGTTTTGTCATCATCAAAAAGGGAAGATTGTTGACTCAAAGTTGGTCTCAATGATGATTTTGATGATAACTAAATATTGTGTTATTTTACTAATGCATTTACCTAGTGTGCAGATTAATAAAGTTTATAATTTAGACTTAAAATTCGACTTTAAGTCTAATACATGTCAAAGTGAATGCACGACAAGCTTAGGATTAAGTAATGAACTCTAAGAGCTATGCAATGAACCAAACAGATCATTGTCACCTATTGTTACTTTAAACAAATGTTTTGCATTCGAAGAGATTAAAGGTGTTCAATTAAGACTCTCATCAAGTATGCATAGACTCAATAAAGTTGTATTGCACTCAAAGGAATTGAAGACTTCATCAGAGTGTGCAAATGTCAGTTAAAGATGATTTGATTATGAAGAGATTGAAAAAGTTCAAAAGAAGACTTCGTTAAGTGTGCAAAAGGCCGATTCAAGATAATATGATTGGAAGTTGCTTGAGAAGAAGACTCATATTGATTGCCTGATCTATACATGGAATTCAAGTGAAGAATTCTTCTGAGATAAAAAGAATCAATGAAGACAATATATATGAAGAGATTTCATCAAGCTTACAAAAGTCTCATTAAAGTAATTCCAAATAAGAAAGAAGAATTGCTAGCAAAGAGAAGACCTCGGAAATGGAAGCAATAGCTCGGCAACGAAAGAGAAGACCTCGACAATGAAAGCAATACCTCAGCAATGGAAGCAATAGCTCGGCAACGAAAAAAAGAGCTCGGCAATGAAAGAGAAAAATCGGCAAAAGAGCTAAGCATTGATAAAGTGAAGCCCTGACAGTTTGGAAATTAAGAAAAGATGAATATCAAGTGATTGATTCAATCCAACTTGAATAGAAGCTAATTTGATGAGTTAAAGAGTTTTGATTGATCATCATTGTAAGCACCCCATTTTTGACCGCTCGGCAGTCTACAGTCCGTCCAGACTTGTATTCAAGTCAATGTGGACATATTCTGAGTCAAATTAACTCTCTAAGTCTAATCCCGTTTATCCATCGCTTCGTGGGCCCACCAGGCCCAAATAGAGGCAAAATGACCGAAATGCCCTCAGGGGCATTGTTCGGTCCAATTCCAAATCAGGTGCGTCTTTCCGGAGATGGTAAGTCCCCTTTTCAATTCCAAATCTGGCACGTCTTTCCGAAGACAGTAAGTCCCCTTTCCAATTCCAACAGGCATGTCTTTCCGAAGACAGTAAGTCCCCTTTCCATATTCCCATAGGCATGTCTTTCCGAAGACGGTAACTCCCCTTTCCATTTCTTTTTCCAATTCTAATTCCAATTCCAATTCCTCTCTCAAGAAAGTTGATTCCTCAAGATGGTAAGTTTATCCTATCCGGTATGTTTTCCGAAGAAAGTCTCTTTGGAATGGTAAGTCCCTTTAAACCTGTCGACCGGTACGAGACCCCAAGTCCCTTAGATGGTAGAACGGTTAACCTTTAGCGCTTGCTAGCCTGCCAATGCAAAAATGTCCTTTTCAGCACGCCTTCTGAGAAAGTTGACTTCTCAGGCGCTAAGTTCCTTTAGCAGCTTTCTGAGATCAGGTAGCCTCGGGAATGATCGCGAACCGTCAGAGTAGCGGAAGTACTCGTAAACATCGAAACCGTTAGAGTAGCGAAAATACTTGCAAACAAGTTGATATAGAGAATTACCAACAAACCCTTGTATCACGGGACAGTCGTCAGAGTGACAGAAACACTCAAAATCGAGGTCAATACCAGTGCCTACTAGTCCACTTCAGTGAAAAATGACCAAACTGCCCTAAAAGCCATTTTTTGGCACGTTTCTCGATAACACACCTAAGTCTTCAGAATGATAAGTCCACCCTTCCAAGATTGTCTTAAAAGCAATCCGGCATGATTAGGTGCCTTCTAGTCAGTTTCGGGCCAATTTTGAGACTTTTCATTCAAAATGACCATTTTGTCCCTAGGCATCCGAACGCCCCTAGGACCACACCGGCTCTGGGTATCAAATTGGTAACCTCCTGAGAATGCTTTTTATAGTATTACCAACCTTCTTTTATCTTTCTGGATCATTCCGAGTAAGTTCCGGCAAACTCGGTGCAAAATGACCGTTTTGCCCCTGGTAGGCCGGTCGCCTTTTCTGACCACATCGGCTCGGGGTATCAAACCGGTAGCCTTTGGGAACATTCTAAATAATGTTTCCAAATCTCGAGTCTTCTTCCGAGACATTCTGAGTCCGTCCCGGTAGCTTTTCAGCCCGGTTGACCGTTTTGCCCCTAATGGCCCGGTCAACCCTTCCAACACATTTTATCATCCTTTTTCAAGTCAAATACCTCCAGGACCCTATTCTAAGGGTTCCTGCCCTTTTCCAACCTTCTAGGCCATTCCCGGTCCCTTAATGCTTCCCGGATCTTCCGGAGTCACTTCTAGTGAAGCTAGGCTAAAAATTACATGGTAGTCACTAGTACAAGCATCCAAATCTTCTCAAGATATGTTCCTTGCCAACCTTAGAACTTTTCTAACTAGCTGGTGCCACTATTAGTGGCGCCAAGCCAATATTTGGCTTGGCACCACTCCTAGTGGCGCCAGAAGCATTTTTGGCTTGGCGCCACTGCAACAAGGGCTAGGTCATTTCTTTGTCTATAAATACAAAGCCTCCTCCAGTGTGAAAGAGGTCCGCAAACTTAGTCTAAAAACCCTACTTTTCAATATACAGAGCTCGTAGACTCTCTAAACCCTAGTCTCCTTAGGTTTTTCAAACCCTAACCTCCATATACAAACCCTAGCCTCCTATACACTCACATACACTTCTATACACTCATACACTAGCCTCCAAAGCCTCCTTTGAAGACTTGAAGTGCTGCAATCTGAAGCTTTGAAGACAAAATCTTGAAGACTGAAGTGAAGACTCAAGCAAGACAAGCAAAGCAAAGCGCATAAAGCTAAGCAAAATAAAGAAGACACAAGGTAGACTTTTTATTTACGTTTACACATCTTCCCCCCTCTCTTCTCTCTCCTAACCCACTTGGGTTTTCTTCTATTTAAATCTCCCATCTTCTCCCCCCTTCTTGCATGCTTGAAACAAGGGAATTCTCGGTCCATGTGTAGTATTAGGCTATTGGAGAGTCATCGTGTTGGGGGCTTTCTTTTAGTCTAACCGGAGACCACGTGGGTTCGGGCCCCTTGATTATGTAGTGAAGTCTTTAACCTTGTATGTTCACCACCCTCTTTGCATTGTGCATATCATGATCTTACATTCTTTCAAAATTCATTTTCAAATCGTTTTCAAAAGCTTACATCAAAATCTTCTTTTTCAAAACTTGTTTTCAAAACCACAATCCTAAGATGGTTCTAGCCCTTTCATGGCTAGGGTTGCTTTAGGAAAGTGTTACATTTAAAGTGACCAATATGGTCCATATTTTCAAAATATTGTTGTTTTTAAAACCACTGTCTTAAAGTGGTTCTAACTTTCTTATGATTAGAATCGCTTTAGGAAAGTGAGGTATTTTATATATACTTTTTGAAAACTCTCTTTTCAAATCCCTCCTTCTAAAAACCTCTTTTTCAACATACTTTCCAAAAACTCTCTCCAATCTCCTTCTTCAAATTCCTTTCTAAAATTGTTTTCTAAAAATTTTCTCCAAAAATCTATTTTTCAAAACTTCTTCCCAAAACACTCTCCTCAAAATTCACTTTCTAAAAACACTCTCTGAATCTCTTTCCTAACAACTCTTTCCTAAAACCCTCTTCCAAAATCTTCTTTCTTAAAAACCTCCCTTTTCCAGTTTACTTTCCAAAAACTCCTCTCTAGGATTTCCTTCCAAAAATCTCCCTCCAAAAACTCACTTTCCAAAAAATCTCTTTCCTTAGAGTCCAAATTAAACCCTAGAACCCACAATTAGAAAATCCTAATTTTCCTTCCTAAAAGCATGATTTCCAATTCCTTATTTTGGCTTCAAAACTTAGGTTTCCAAAACCTCTTGTTTTCTATATCAAAACTATATATATATATATATATATATATTTCCAAAACCTATTTTCTACATCAAAACTATAATCTTCCCAAAACTAGAATTTCCAAACTCCAACTTTCCAAATTCATGCCAAATCTAATCTCCCATTTAGGAAACTAGATCCAATCCTCCATTTTTAGAAACAAAATCAGAACATCTCTTTTTAGAAACAAAATCCAATCCCTTGCTTTAGGAAATAGGTATCTCAATTCTTCCAAACCCAAATCTTTCCTAATTTAACTCCTTCCTAATTTAGTACTTTCCTAAACCTTAAGTTTCCTAAATTTAAACTTTTAAATCTTTCCTTAAACGTTAAGCTTTTAAACCTTTCTTAATTCCATCCATTTACAAATCTTAACTTTCCAAATCTAAGTTTTCAAACCCTTCTTAAACTTAAAACCTTTCCTAATTTCAAGAATTTCCAAAACTCAAACTTTGAATCTTTCTAAAATTCTAAACTTCCTTAAACTTCCAATCTTTCCAAATCTAAAACTCTCTAAATTTGAAACTTTCTAAATTCTGAACTTTCCAACTTTCAAAACTTCCTTATTTCAAAACATTCCAAATTCAAAACTTTCTAATTTCGAAACTTTGTTAAAATGAAATATTTCCTATTTCAAAACTTTCTTAATCCAACACTTTTCTGAATTGAAACTTTCTTAAAATGAAACTTTCCTAATTCGAAAACTTTTCAAAAATGACACTTTCCTATTTTGAAACTTTCCTAAATCGGACATTTCCTAATTCGAACTCTTCCTAAATCCAATCTTTCTTCGATCTTCCAAGTTCAACATTCGAGTCAAGTCTTTCTGAATCTCGAGTCCTTTCTAAATCCTATCTTCCTAGGTCTAGGGTTTCTATTATTCTATTTCAAATTTCAATCTTTTATTCAAAATTCAAATCAAATACAAATTCCAATTCAATTTCTTTTTCCAATCAAACCTTCTATTTTCTATCGAACTCTTGTCCAAACTACGACTGACCTGATTCCTTAAAAATGATACGTAGGCAACCCTTTTTCCAATTCCACCACCTTTTTCCAAATTTCAATTCCATAATTCTTTTCAAACCTCTTTTCTCAAATCTATTTTCAAAATGAAATCAAATCAATCTTTTTAAATCTCTTTTCAATTTCAATTTCAAAACTATCTTTTCAAATCTCTTTTAAATCAAGTCAATTTCTTTTCAAATCTATTTCTAAATCTATTTTCCAACTCTTTTTTCTTGCACCTGCACATCATGCATCATGCTAGTTTCTTTCATAAAATTCTTTTCTAAAGTAAATAGGATTAGACATTTATTAGTTGAAGACTCTCATAGGTAAATTTAGGATAAATAGACATATAGGTACCGCAAGGGCGAGGTAGGGTGATGGCCAAGTGCGTCTTTTCTACACGTAACCAACCTCTGAACCTAGATCACTGATTTCAAAGACTCAAATGAAGTTTATTTTCAAAAAGGGCTTAAATGTTTTCTAAAGGTTGCCAAACAACCTGTTTTCTTAAAAACCCTCTCTAGAGGTAGTATTTTCAAAATCGTTTTTAAAAACCCTAAGTGTAGTCTTCGGATTGTGCTTATTTTTTAAGTGACCTAACTCGCCTTAATCAAGTTAGGTGGTGACTCCAAATGTTTTTCAAAAGCCCTTTATTAAAATATATTTTCAATTCAAACCTAGTCGTACTCATTCTTTTAGGAGGGTGAGTTGTAACGAGAGAGTATAGTGTTTTTCCCGCTTGTGTGTATTCCTCGAGTGTGAAAAATCTAGGCGCGAAATCGTCCTTCTAGGAGGATAAGTTTTAACGAGAGAGTATTGTATTTTTTTCACTTATGTGTATTTTCCTCGAGTGCAAAAAAATCTAGGTGCGACAATCATACTCCAAAGAGAAGACTCCTTGAAGATCTTATAATATGGTTGAAGATAAACTTGGTCATTGAAACACAGAATGAAGATTTTTGGACAATGAGCCAACTCATGGAAATGAAGAGTTGTCTCATGAAGACAGAAGCAAAAACGTGAAAACAGAATAAGAAATGAACCGACTCATGGAGATAAAGAGTTGACTCATGAAGACAAAAGCAAAAGCTTGAAAACCAAATGATCAATGAGCCGACCCTTGAATATAAAGAATCAACTCATGAAGACTGAAGCAAGATTTCTGTGCAATAAGCTGACTCATGAAGACAGAAGCAAAATGACTTGAAGAGCCGACTTATGGATATGAAGAGTCGATACATGGAGATAGTGGACAACATCTAAAAAATGCAGACCAAAAAAGTCGACCCTTTAAGCCAAAGAGTCGACCCCTGGGATGTAACGACTAGTTTTTCTAATGTTATAGTGGACTGGACGTGCATTAAATGAACCCCAACAACCTCCAACAGATGAAATCAATACAGGGGTTTATATACAAGTTTCCAACTGCATTTATATAAAAAAGAGATACAAGAAACCAACATCCACTGACTTATCAAACTAAATATTCTATACATTCTCTTTGTCTTCACTGTGTGAGCTTTGATTGTTTAATCCACTCTTGTTAGAAAGTTCGTAAATCGATTGTATATCTTTATACACTTGTAAGTGAGAGTTTGAGAGTTCTCTTATAGAAGAAAAACTCTTGAAAATTTGAGTGGATCTTGGACAAAACCACTTGGTGGCTGAAGAACTTGGGAAGAAGTTCTTGTGTTAAAAGTGAGCTGAGCACTTGGTCAATCAACATCCATTTGTAATTGGAGATTACATACTGGAGGAAGACTTCAAGGGGATCTTGGGGTGAGGATGTAGACCATGAATTGTGGTTGAACCTCAATAACTCTTTGTGTTCTTTCTATTGCTCTGTTTTCTTTTCTTCTTCTGATTACATTGCATTACATATAGATTGATCACTGTTGCATTGTTTAGATTAATTTTAATTAATCTTAATTGTTATTTATCTTCGAAAAACCCAATTCACCCACCTTCTTGGGTTGCCTTTTGGGCCAACAATGTTGTTTTTTTTTCTTTTTCTTTTTCTTTTTTTATGTAGGCTAAGGTTTTTGCAAAAAGCTATGTTCCTTCTATTCCTTCCTTTGAGGGCTCTAAAAAGACCTCCATGCTTCTAGGTTCTGGAATTGTTGTAAGGATTCCAAAGAAGAAGATTGCCAAGTTCTTGGGGTGTCCCGTTTCTAAAGAGTTATATCTTGTGCTGGAATGTGTCCAGGTGACACACCTTGAAACTTTTACAAACTTTAGACTGTCTAGCCGATCACTAGGTGAGATGCTGTTGGACCAGCTGGGTAACTTTTTCAAGCGATTGGCCAGCAAAAAGTATATGAGGTTGACAAGAGTTCCTCCGTGTAGAGACAACTTATGCAATTGACTTTGAGCAGCTCAGTTTTCCCTTGGCTTGGCTGAGGGGGCGTTTGGTCACTTTTGGGAAGCTGCAGAAGCACGAAGAGAACTCCAGGTACTTGATGCTTATAAAATTCCTTTGAGGGAGGCAAAGGCCACTCTGTAGAAGTTGGAAGCTGACTATGAAAAAGCCAAGATGGCCTTTGATGCTAGTTTTAAAAACTTCCCAATGACTGATCTGACCATAGACTCCCTTGTTTTCAAGGATGTATTCATGTAATTAGAGCTAATAGTCTCTCTCCCTCTCTTTTGTAATGAACTCTCTTATATGGGAGCTACTTCTTTTGGGTTAAGTAAAAATTAATGTTCATTTCAGTTTTAACAAATTTGAGTATAAACTTTGCTTGATTTACACATCTTCTCACATAGAGGAAACTCCTTAAAAAAAAAAAAAACAATAACAAAAAGGGAAATACCCCAATACTGAGGGAAAGTACTTCTTGATAAACTGAGCATTGATTGAACCAGTCTTGAATCCATCAGAGCTCTTCTGTAACTTGTAATAGCCACTATGATGCCCTTCTAGGACTTTGCATGGACCCTCCCACTTAGGTGCAAATTTAGGAAAAGGTTGTCCCCTTATAATGGGTTCACTTGTTTTTTAGACTAAGTCTATATTTTCGAGGTTCTTGGCAACCACCAATCTGTTGTATGCCTTTGCCAAAGTTTGTTGATAATTCTCCATTCTCTAGGCTGCTTTATCTCTCCTCTCATCTAAGGTTTCCAGGGCATTCCTATAGTGTCAAGAGTCAATCTAGTAGCCAAGGCCATTCTCGCTGAAGTGTCGTGCCCAGATTTTTTCCACTCGAGGAATATACACACAAGTGAAAAAAACATTGTATTCTCTCTTTAGAACTCACTCTCCTAGAAGAATGAGTGCGACTAGGTTTAAATTCAAAAATAGATTTGAATAAAGGGCTTTTAGAAAAAGTTTAGAGTCGCCACCTAACTTGATTAAGGTGAGTTAGGTCACCCAAAAACTAAGCATAATCCGAAGACTACACTTAAGGTTTTTGAAATACGATTTTGGAAAACATCCTCAAGAGAGGGTTTTTAAGAAAACGAGTTGTTTAGCAACCTTTGAAAAATATTTAGCCCTTTTTGAAAAATAACTCTGTTTTCGGTCTTTGAAAACAGTGATCCTAGGATCGGATGTTGGTTACGTGTAGGGAAAACACACTAAGGCATCACCTTACCCTGCCCTTTCGGTACCTACATGTCAATCTACCCTAAATTCACCAATGAGAGTCTTCAGCTAACTACTGTTCAATCCTATCCACTTCGAAAAACAATGTTTAGAAAAACATGATGCATGATATGCGAATGCAAGAAAAGAGAGTTGATTTGAAAATAGATTTGAAAAGAAGAATTTGATTTGATTTTAGAAAAAAGATTTGAAAGGATAGATTTGAAATTGGAAAGTTTGAAAAATTAGAAATAGAGATTTGGAAATAGAAATTTAAAATTGGAAGTTTGAAAATAGATTGGAGATTTGAAAAGATTGTGAAAAGAGAACTTGAAGAAGATTGTAGAATTGGAGATTTGAAAGAAGTTGTGACCGCACTTATGAAGGTTGCCTACATATCCCTTTGGGGGAATCAGGTCAGTCATAGTTCGGACAAGAGTCCGATTGAAAATAGAAGAGCTGAAAGGAGTTGGAGTTGGAATTTGAATTGAAATTGGAAGAGTAGAAAATTTGGACTTTGATTGGAAGATTGGAAAAGATTGGTTTTGAAAGACTCGGTTTAGGAAAGACTCGAGAGTTTAAGAAAGATTTGGATTTAGGAAAGGTTCGAATTAGGAAAGTTTCATTTTACGAAAGTTTTGAAATTAGGAAAGTGTTCGAATTAGGAAAGTTTTTGATTTAGGAAAGTTTTTGAATTAGGAAAGTTTTGAAATTAGGAAAGTGTTCGAATTAGGAAAGTTTTCGAATTAGGAAAGTTTTGAAATTAGGAAAATCTCATTTTAAGAAAGGTTTTGAAAATAAGGAAGTTTGGAAAACAAGAAAGCTTTGAGTTTAGAAAGTTTTAGATTTGGAAAGATTTGAAGTTTTAGGAAAGTTTAGAATTTAGAAAGATTTAGGTTTAGAAAGATTTAACTTAAGAAAGTTTTGAATTTAGAAAGCTTTGAATTTGGGAAGATTTGAAATTTAGAAAGGTTTAAGATTCGGAAAGTTTTAGAGTTTTAGAAAATCTTGAGATTAGGAAAGATTTGAAAACCTAGAGTTAGGAAGTTAAGATTTGAAAAGGTGTGGAATTAAGAAAGGGTGGAATTAGGAAAGATTTGAAAGTTTAAAGTTTAAGGAAAGATTTAAAAGTTTAAGTTTAAGAAACTTTAAGATTTAAGAAAGTAAAAGATTAAGAAGGAGTTGAATTAGGAAAGATTTGGACTAGGAAGGGTTAAGATTCCTATTTCCTAAAACAAAGGATTAGATTTTGTTTCTAAAAGAGAAGGTTTGATTTTGTTTCCAAAAACGGAGGATAGGATCTAGTTTCCTAAACGGGACATTGGATTTGGTTTCCTAAAGGGAAGATTTGATTTAACAAGGATTTGGAAAGGGAGGTTTTAGAAACCCTAAATTTGGAAAATTATAGTTTTGATGTAGAAAATAGGTTTTGGAAATATGTAATTTTGATGTTAAAATAGGGGATTTTGGAAACCTAGGTTTTAAGGCAAATTTAAAAACCATGTTTTTGGAAAGAAATTAAGGTTTCCTAATCGTGGGTTCTAGGGTTTAACTTGGACTCTAAGGAAAGAGTTTTTTGGAAAGTGTGTTTTTGGAAACGAGTTTTTGGAAGGAAATCCTGGAGAGGAGTTTTCTAAAAGGAAGATTTTGAAAAGAGAGTTTTTAGAAAGATTTTTGGAAGGAGATTGTTGGAATAAAATGTAAAGGGCACTTTTGGAAAGTAAACTTTGAAGAAAACGTTTTTGGAAGGGAAGCTTTTAGGAAAGACGTTTTTGGAAAGTGATCGTAGAGAGTTTTCTAAGAGGGAAACCTAGGGAGTATTTTTGGAAAGTGGACTTTGAAGGAAGACTATTTTGCAAAGGAATTGAAAAATGGAGTTTTGAAAAATAAAATTTTGGAGGGAGTTTTTGATAACAACTTTGGAAATGAGACTTTTAGAAATCATATTGAAAAAGAGGGTTTTGGAAAGAGACTTTTGAAAAAAGAGTGTTTTGGAAAGTATAAAAACGTCTCACTTTCCTAAAGCGATTCTAACCATGAAAAGGCTAGAACCACTTTAAGAAAGTGGTTTTGAAAACAACAAGATTTTGAAAATATGGACCAAGAAAGTCACTTTAAATGTAACACTTTCCTAAAGCAACCCTAGCCATAGAAAGGCTAGAATCACCATAGGATTGTGATTTTGAAAACAAGTTTTGGAAAAGAAGATTTTGATACAGTTTTGAAAACAAGTTTAATGCAAGTTTTGAAAACGATTTTGAAAACAACTTTAAAGATGACTTTTGGAAGAATGCAAGAATCATGATATGCACAATGCAAATTGGAGTCGTGAACATACAAGGTTAAGGCTTCACCATATAATCAAAGGGGCTGAACCCATGTGGTCTTTGGTTAAACTAAAAGAAAGCCCCCGACACGGTGACTCTCCAATAGTCCAATCCTACACATGGATCGGGAATCCCCTTGTTTCAAGCATGCAAAAAAATGGGGGAAAGAGATAGGGGATTAAAATAGAGAAAACCCAAGTGGGTTAGAAGAGAGAAGAGAGAGGGGGGAAGTACGAAAATTTAAATAGAAAGCCTACCTTGTGTCTTCTTTATTTTGTTTGGCTTTGCGCGCCTTGTTTTCTTGCTTTTTCTCCGGTCTTCACTTCAGTCTTTGAGAGCTTTGTCTTGGTCTTCAAATCTTTATAGTTGCAGAACTCCAAGTCTTCAATGGAGGGTTGGAGGCTAGTGTAAAAGTGTATGGGGGTGTGTATGAGTGTATAGGAGGCTAGGGTTTAATGTATGGTGGCTAGGGTTTGGAAAACCTAAGAAAGCTAGGGTTTTTTAAGTGTTCGAGCTCTGTATATCGAATTTTAGGGTTTTAGACTGAGTTTGCGGACCCTTTAAACGCTGGAAGAGGCTCTGTATTTATAAAGGTGGGATAGACCTAACGCCTGCTGCAGTGACGCCAGGGAAAAATTCCTTCTGGCGCCAGGCTAAATATTGGCTTGGCGCCACTACTAGTGGCGCAATCCAATTAGGAAACTATTAAGGTTGGCAATTAACGTATCTTTGACTAGATTTAGGCGCCACTACTAGTGACTGCCATGCAATTTTTAGCTTGGCTTCACTAGAAGTGACTCCGGAAAGTTCGGGAATGATTTGAAGAGGCCGGGAATGTCCCAGAAGGCTGGAACAGAGCAGGAAAACTTAGAATAGTGTCCTGGAGGTATTTGAATTGAAAAATGAAGATAGAATGTGTCAGAAGGGTTGACCGGGCCTTTAGGGGCAAAATGGTCAATCGGATCGGGAAGCTGCCGGGACGGACTCAGACTGTCCCAGAAGAAGACTCAAGATTTGGAAACATTATTCAGAATGTTCCCGAGGGTTGCCAGTTTGATACCCAAAGCCGGTGTGGTCGGAAAAGGAGACCGGCCTGCCAAGTGCAAAACGGTCATTTTGCACCGGATTTGTCGGAACTGACTCGGAATGATCCGAAAGGATAAAGGAAGGTTGAGAATACTATAAGAAGCAGTCTCAGAAGGTTACCGGTTTGATACCCAGAGCCAGTGTGGTCGAAAAAGGAGACCGGCCCACCAGGGGTAAAAGGGTTATTTTGCACCGGGTTTGCCGGAATTGACTCGGAATGATCCAGAAAGATAGAGGAAGGTAGGGAATACTATAAGAAGTATTCTCAGAAAGATGCCGGTTTGATACCCAGAGCTGGTGTGGTCCCTGGGGCGTTCGGATACCTATGGGCAAAATGGTCATCTTGATCGAAAAGTCTTGGAAAAGGCCCAAGGGGCAGTTTGGCAATTTTTCAACGAAGTGGGCTAGCAGGCACCGGTGTTGACCTGGGTTTTGAGTGTTTCTGTCACTCTGACGGCGGTTGTCGTGACACAGGGGTTTATTGGCAATTCCCCATATCGACCTGTTCGTGAGTATTTCCGCTACTCTAACGGTTGTGATGTTTGTGAGTATTTTCGCTACTCTGACGATTCGGGTTCATTCCTAAGACTGCCTGATCTCGGGAAGCTGCTAAAGGGGACTTAGCACCTGAGAAGTCAACTTTCTTGGAATGTATGCCTAAACAGACATTTCTACATTGGCGGGCTAACAGGCGCCAAAGGTGGACCGTTCTACCATCTAGGGGACTTGGGGTCTCGTCCTGGTCGACATGTTTAAAGGGACTTACAGTCTCGAAGAGATTTTCTTCGAAAACGTGCCAGACCGTCTCGAGGAATAAACTGTCTCGAGAAAGGGATTGGAATTGGAAAGGGGTCTTATCGTCTTTGGAAAGACGCGCCTGATTGGAGTAGACTTACCGTCTCGAGGAATCAACTGTCTCAAGAGAGAGGTTGGAATTGGAAAGGGATATTATCGTCTTCGGGAAGATGAGCCTGATTGGAGTAGATTTACCGTCTCGAGGAATCAACTGTCTCGAGAGAGGGGTTGGAATTGGAATGGGAAAGGACAATGCCCCTAAGGGCATTTTGGTCATTTTGCCTCTATTTGGGCCCGGTGGGCCCGCAAAGCGATGGATAGACTGGATTTGGACTTAGAGAGTTGGTTTCGATTGGAATACATCCATATTTACTTGAGTATAAGTCTGGATGGCGTGTAGACTGCCGAGCGGTCAAAAATGGGGTGCTTACAGCTGCCCCTCTTTTTCTGTCTTTGCTTGTCAAGGACAGAAAACGATAAAGTAAGAGCCCCATGTTGACCGCGAGGCAGTCGGAGGGACGAACATTGGAAATTTTTCAACAACGGGGGTTGAAAATGGATATCGGGCCAAAAAGGCCTTTGAAAACGAGATTTAGCGGGAAACAGGGCAAAGTTGCCCCGAATTTGGAAACTGGTGCCACTAGCAGTGGCGCCTTTGGCAGAGAATGCTTGGCGCCTCTGCTAGTGGCGCCAGGCTTGATGTCAAAGCCAGAAAAATTCTAGTTCGAATGCTTGCGATATTTTGGAGAGTTTGTGAAAGAATCTTAAAACTGATTGGAATAGAAATTTTCTTAAAGAACTGAATCAGAAAAGCTTAGGGATGGATTGAAAAAAATTGGGATTTGATTTTAAAAATGATTTTTGACCTTGATTTTCGAAGTAGATTTGGGAAGGAAACATTTAGCAACCTTAGAATTTGATTTTAAGAAGTGATTTTGAAGATGAATTTTTGGAAGAGAATTAGAAAACCTTTTGAAAATTGATTTTGGAAAGGAACTTTTAAAAGAAAGATTTTTTGAAAACTTTTGGAGGAAAATAATAGGAAACCCCTAGGAAACTGATTTTGAAAAAGAACTTTTGAAGGGAAGAAGTTAAGAAACTTTTTGAGAATTGTTTTTAGAAAAAGAACTTTTTAAGAAATCTTTGAGAGTTGATTTTAGAAAAGAAACTTTGAATGAAAAGTTTAAGAAACCCTTTAAGTTGGTTTGAGTAGAATTTATATGAAAGTTGTGTCATTCATTTTCATTTATATTTTATCTTTCTTTATTATCATTATCAATTTTTTTCCTTGCCTTTATTTATTATCTTTTGAACTGCACATACCATGTATTAATACCTCTTACCTTGACTCACCTTTCAGGATGGCAAACGAAGGCGATGACGGTTCCAATGGGAGGCATTGCTTCGAGAAGGTGGCTCAGACAGATTCTGTTGGCAGCTCTAGCCACTACAGGAGTAGTCAACACTCTGCCAATCAAGCATCCTCTAGCTAGAGTGGGAGGGGGAGTAGGCCTCCAGTCGATCCCTTCCCTCCAGTTAAGCCAGCCTTCGAGGATGAGATAGACGTCAAGGTTTCCCACTTTTGACTTTTGGGATGGCTGACGCTATTTTGAGTCGATTGCGGATTTGGTATGACGGATATCCTCCATATGAGCAGGGCACCTGTCGCTAGTTCTTTGATTATACGGCTTCTCTCCTATCGGTGCAACTCATTTTCGACAGTGGTTACCTTCTGGCTGCCTGACTTGTTTTTCTTCCGTTTTGGGGGATGTGAACCTGCCCTTACTCCCTATGAGAATGGCTTCCTCCTAGGTCTTCGGGATGGTTCAGCTGACATTATCATTCCCACTTTTCCTGACGGCTGTGTTACGATTGCTTCTTCTCAGCTTGGGCTCCGTTGTGCGGCATTTTCTTCTGATTTGTTGCCTCAGTTTCCTTACATCCCAGTAAAGTTCTTATTTCTCTCATTTTGAGCTTGTGACAAATAGGGGATTAGCATCCTCCTAAACTTGTTGATGTTTCTGCCAGGGGGGGTGACTTGGTCAACTGTCGGTTATGTGCACTGTTTGTCAAGATTCGTTAGGGGCATTCCCATGCTCCTATGGTTGTGGGAGAGACCTTCGTGAGCCTTAGCAAACTTCGGTCGGGGGCCAATGCTCATTTTCAGGGATATGCTTCATTATTCCAGCTTTGAGCGATCAGACACTTATTCGTTCCTCCCCTTTTTCAGCATACATGGTATCTTGAATCAGGAGTCATTTGATTGGGGAGGTCGAGGGTGGGTCATTGCCCCATTCTCTGTTTCTTGTCGGTCATGGAAACCTGAGCTTTCTGAGGTGTGTAACGGTACTGTAGATGTCTGAGTGGTGGTTTTAGCTTCTTTTTGCGTTTTACCTTGTTCCCTGTTTCTTATTTGAGAGAGAGGAAAATATAGAGTGAGTTTTGTACAAAAATAATTTTAAAATGCCCTGATAAGAGGCGTCATTTTTTTAATTTGTTATGATGATTACGCAAGGAATTAAATGCATGATTAATTTTTTATGAATGCACAGATTTATATAAGAATTGAATTGAATGCGTGTCCTACTTTTGTTTATGAATGCACAGGTTCACACAGAAGTGGAATTGAATACATGTTATACTTTTGGATAATGCGCATACATGAATAGAATTAAATGCAATGTCCCCCATTTTTTTTTTTTTTTGGTGATAAATGCACAAATTTATGTAAAAATTGAATTAAATGCATGACCTACTTCTTTACAAATGAACAAGTTCATACAGGAATGCAGTTGAATGCATGAATATATGCAAACTACGCAGGAATCCAAATGGATGTACAGGTTATACATGTCATGGATGCATTAGTACTACATGTATATAAACTACTTACAAAGAATGCCCCAGGATTGCCCTAGGGCCCATACTCTCAGGATTCTGTTTCCTTTCTAGGATTTTACCTCATTTAGTTTTGCCCCATTCTCATCAGGGTGTAATATCATTTACATCATTCTCTAGAGATCTTGACCTTTTGGTTTGCTATCCTATCCCTACTTTTTACAGGGTTGTTGTTTGGGGTTTTTCTGATCTTACTTGGTTTTCTCTCTCAGATCTCCAAAATGCAACCATGGCTCGAGCGACAACTTGCATGCCCTTTGCAGAGCGATAAACAGCTAAGCCCTCAATCCGAAAAGACTTCTTTTAGGACCATAATGTAGGTTGGGTTTAGGGGTTGTAAAAAACGAAGGGATATTTAGGCTCAAAGATCTTCTTTTAGTGGGTTGTTTGAACCAAAACCATATGAGCACACTTTGGAGCACGAGATTGCCCCTTGCATTCCCTTCCAGTTCTCCTTTCTCATCATAGTTGTCTTCGTATTGTTCAGGCTTATTTGGACTAAGCAATGTTCTTTGATTAGAGATGACTTTAATTTGGACCGTAACGTAAGCTAGGTTAAGGGATGTAATAATGAAAAGGATGCGCAAGCTCAAATTTGATGTTGTTTCTAGTAGGGTTTAGATCCGCCCCATCCTTAGTCGGTCTTCCAACTGGGTTTCGTCCGCTGATATCCTCTTCTAGTTTTCAGCAACACGTCTGGCTCATTTAGATCAAGCAATCCTTTTCAATTGGAGAGGACTTCAACAAGGTCGTAACGTAGGCCATGGTTTCCGGTTTTTATAAGAAAAGGTAAAGGTTCAAACCTATTACTTCTACTCGGTGGCTTTGTTACCTAGGATCACCTTTGAATTTTCTCTTTCACAAGGGGAGTTGACCTTTCTTGTAACTTTTGACCTTCTTAGTCTAACATTTGCCCCTTTTCTTTCTTCACCCCCCCCCCCCCCCCCCCCTTTTTTTTTTTTAACTTCCATCTTTCCTATATGCTTTTTAAGATAACACAAACATGATTCTTTTCTAGTCTTTTTCCTGATATGTCCCTTTTTTTTTTTTGAACATTTCTACAACTTCTTTTTCTCAAATCCTTTCCTTAGCATTTCGATTTAACCCATTGTGGACAGTAATCCCTAGGTTGGGGTATTTTCTGAAAAGGAAAGGTAACCGGCTCAATAGGTTTCACAAGGGTCGCTTTTTATTGTATGGGAAATAAAATGAGGGCATTTCTTCATTTTGAATAGGATTGCTTGATCCATAGAGCCTTCACGTTACTTCAGCTTGATGGTTGATGACGTTCTCTGCCAGATCTTCCGCAGCCTGTCTGCCCTAGTGTTGGGGGATGGTTTTGGATTGAGGTTGACAAAAAAAAATTTCGCTTTCTGCGAGGCACTAGTGGGTTAAGCAAAGGAGATATTTTTGTGTATAGTAATAGAATTGAGGGCCTCTAATCATTTCCAATTGAATTGCTTAGTCCATAAAGCCTTTGTATAAAATTTAGACAATATTTCTAGGGATGGTGTGTATAGGCCAATGAACCCCTATATATTCTATCGATTCAACTACTTTGTGCTTACCCCAGTGTTGGGGATAGTTATTGGTTTGAGGACATCTGAATAAAAATCAGTTACGGCTCTAGTGGACTGAGTAAGAGGTAGTGTTTATTTAGGATAAATAGAACAATGACTTCTCATCATTTCGAGGACTCGGCTGACCATCCCTTAGCCAGGATATTACGCAAGAGTCGTCTTTTCAATAAAATTTGCACTTCTTACTGAGATTGCCTTCCTCCTATCTCTCACTCTTTCTCTCAGTTTGTCAAAGGTTTTAACCCCCTTTGAGTGGGTTGCTCATGCTATCCCATCCTTCAAGTCGAGTCATTTACCAAATGGAAGAGAATCCCTAAATGTGACAATTGTCCACAAGAGTATGAAACAAAGGGGATAAACTGGGAACTACCTATTTTCATTTAAAAACATGATTACATGGCATGCAATATTTATTTAAAGAAGATATGCGATAAATAGAAAGATAAAAAGAAAATAGATGAATTTTATGAAAATCCCCCTTTTCTTATGGATCTCTTGATGACAACCCCTGACAGGGTCTTGAAACTGTGTTAACTGCTTTGGTATTCCATTCTCCAGGTGTATCACCAAACGACGGAGGGCTAATTGACAGATCTTTTGCAGTGTTTGGCATGCATTCGAAAGTTAAGAGATTCTTTATAGCAATGCACGGGTCTGATAGGACTTTGCAAACGGTGAAGCCTCCTTTTGCATGGATGGTGGTTGTCGCGGCATGGTGTGGAGGCAACATCTTGTTGATGAATGGCTAGTTCTTATTGCTCCCTGATGTAAGTCAGGCCTCTTCTAACAACTAGGCTTATCCATTCATAAGTTTGAATCTGGTGAGGTACTAGAGGGTCTCCATGAATTCAGTTGTGCTCTCTAACCTAGGAAAAGAAAAAGAAAAACAGATTGCAATTAGCATGTGGAACTGGAAGTTTTATGTGATGCATGTCCTATGGAGGCCCCTTCTTTGAGGAAATCTTGGCATAATGACAAGTCCATTTGGGAGGTGGGGTTTTACCCCTATTATGTAATACAATACCTATTCGGCATGGGCCGGTTGATATTTCCTTATTTGGGCAATCCCGCCTCCATGGACTGAGAGAGATTTGGGCCTCTCTCGAGATATGATTCTATGCATGCTATGAATCCTTAGGGTTTAAAAACCCGTAGGAGTTTTGGTAGGTTCGATTAACATGAGATTAGATTGCTCCTTTCTCTCTACGGTTGATTAGATGCATGAAAATTAAATGACTTGAGTTTCTTGAAACTCTTGTCTTGGAATGGATATGGGTGCATAAGCATAAAAGAAGTGAATGTGTAAGCAATATGATGATAATAAATGAGTGATTTTAGAAAACCCCATTCTTGTCTTGCATTTGCCTTCAATTCTCTTGGTATTTGGAGATGAGGAGGGGGAGGACAGAAGACAAGAAACAAAAGAGAAGTTAGCGCCTTAATTTGAGGATTTCTATGTAATGCATGTCCTAGGGGTGCCCCTATTTAGAGGGGAGACTATACATGATGCATTAGCTCACTTTTGGAGATATGGGGTTTGCCCCTGTATGCAGATACCTTACCGTCAAGTAGGAACCTTCAGCCATCCATGTATTCATTCTCAAAAGTAAAGAAGTACATTAAATTTTAGGGTTTAAGATACAAAGGAATTGAAATACATTTCAACAGGGGGAAGGGGGAACATTTTCTTTGGGACTTCCATCTATTTAGTTTTACAAAGGAAAAGACCTAAACTACTCTTGAGTCTTCGGATTCGCCTTCGTTGGATTTGATGTCGAGGAGGTCGTTGTGAGACCTTGTTGATCGACTGCCCCTTGTCTTTATGGCAATCTTATCTCCGTGAGCATAGAGAGATTGGGGCCCCTCTTATGAAATGAATTAAGGTGCATGCCATGAGTCCTTAAGGTTACGTGGGAACCCTTAGGGTTTAGGTTGGTTTAATGCAAAGGAGAGTGACCTTGGTGTCACTCTCAATGGGTTGATCATATACATGAAAATGCAGTGACTTGAGTTACTTGGAACTCTTGTCTTGACATGGAATATTGAATGCATGAAAATGGATGCATAGAGTATAAGGAGAGCGAATGCAATAGCAAGGTAAACGTGCATGTATGAGCATTTAGACAGGCATTATAACAGTATAAATATAGGCATTATAACAATAGGAATAGACAGGTATAAATGAAAATAAGAGCAGTCGCCCTTTCTTCTGTGGTTTTGAAAACGGTGCTCGTGTCTTAAATCCGGCAGAGGTTCGGCTATACATGATATCTATATGAGTATGAGGTTGAGGGTTAACTAATGCGTTGTAAAAATGCTCGGTCCCTGGATCTTCAAACCTAGGCCCACTCCCCGAGGTGGTGCCATGATCGGTTGGTAATCCGAGTGGGGGAACCATCAAGAGGCCGTAGGCAAGAAACTGACACAGCATCTTGCCTACAACCAATAGACCGTGCCCCCTTTCTAACTAGAAAGGACATATCAGGATAATAATGCAAGTATGCAGAATGCAAGTGCACATACAGTGTGTGTGTGACTTTTAAAAGTGGAGGAAAGAGCCCAACAACTCCCATTCATCCTGTTCATCACATTCATGTATAGCAGCTAATGAAATTTAAACAAAACGTGTACCTACAAAACAAAGATGAAAGTGTTAGTATGAGGATGGCAAACATAATACAAGATAGTATGAATAAATGCATGTTTTTTTTTTTAAAACAATCTTGAAAATTTGGTTTTGAAATTTAAAGTGAATAGGATTGAACCAAGTTAATTGAAAACTTTACATGGGTGAAGGGTAAAGAGACATGACTACGGCCTAACCCTCTAAGTGTCCCCAGTGGAGTCGCCAGCTGTCGCGCCCAAATTTTTTGCACTCGAAGAATACACACACAAGTGGAAAAAATACTGTACTCTCTCATTAGAACTCACTCTCCTAGAAGAATGAGTGCGACTAGGTTTGAATTTGAAAATAGATTTGAATAAATGGCTTTTCGAAAAAGTTTGGAATCGCCACCTAACTTGATTAAGGTGAGTTAGGTCACCCAAAAACTAAGTATAATCCGAAGACTACACTTAGGATTTTTGAAAAACGATTTTGGAAAACATCCTCAAGAGAGGGTTTTTTAAGAAAACGGGTAGTTTAGCAACCTTTGGAAGATATTTAGCTCTTTTTGAAAAATAACTCTGTTTTTGGTCATTGAAAACAGTGATCTTAGGTTCGGAGGTTGGTTACGTGTAGGGAAGACGCACTAAGCCATCACCCTACCCCGCCCTTTCGGTACCTACATGTCAATCTACCCTAGATTCACCTATGAGAGTCTTCAGCTAACTACTGTTCAATCCTGTCCACTTTGAAAAACAATGTTTAGAAAAACATGATGCATGATATGCGAATGCAAGAAAAGAGAGTTGATTTGGAAATAAATTTGAAAAGAAGAATTTGATTTGATTTTAGAAAAAAGATTTGAAAGGATAGATTTGAAATTGGAAAGTTTGAAAAATTAGAAATAGAGATTTGGAAATAGAAATTTGAAATTGGAAGTTTGAAAATAGATTGGAGATTTGAAAAGATTGCGGAAATAGAAACTTGAAGAAGATTGTAGAATTGGAGATTTGAAAGAAGTTGTGACCGCACCTATGAAGGTTGTCTACATATCCCTTTGGAGGAATCAGGTCAGTCGTAGTTCGGACAAGAGTCCGATTGAAAATAAAGGAGCTGAAAAGAGTTGGAGTTGGAATTTGAATTGGAATTGGAAGAGTAGAAAATTTGGACTTTGATTGGAAGATTGGAAAAGATTGGTTTTGAAAGACTCGGTTTTAGAAAACCTAAACTTAAGAAAGATGAGATTTAGGAAAGACTCGAGAGTTTAAGAACGATTTGGATTTAGGAAATGTCCGAATTAGGAAAGTTTCATTTTAGGAAAGTTTTGAAATTAGGAAAGTGTACGAATTAGGAAAGTTTTCGATTTAGGAAAGTTTTCGAATTAGGAAAGTTTCATTTTAGGAAAGTTTTGAAATTAGGAAAGTGTTCGAATTAGGAAAGTTTTCGATTTAGGAAAGTTTTCGAATTAGGAAAGTTTCATTTTAGGAAAGTTTTGAAATTAGAAAAGTGTTCGAATTAGGAAAGTTTTGAAATTAGGAAAGTGTTCGAATTAGGAAAGTTTTGAAATTAGGAAAGTGTTCGAATTAGGAAAGTTTTGAAATTAGGAAAGTTTTAAAATTAGGAAAATCTCATTTTAAAAAAGGTTTTGAAAATAAGGAAGTTTGGAAAAGAAGAAAGCTTTGAGTTTAGAAAGTTTTAGATTTAGAAAGATTTAGGTTTAGAATGATTTAACTTAACAAAGTTTTGAATTCGGGAAGATTTGAAATTTAGAAAGGTTTAAGATTCGGAAAGTTTTAGAGTTTTAGAAAATCTTGATATTAGGAAAGATTTGAAAACCTAGAGTTGGGAAGTTAAGATTTGGAAAGGTGTGGAAGTAAGAAAGGGTGGAATTAGGAAAGATTTGAAAGTTTAAAGTTTAAGGAAAGATTTAAAAGTTTAAGTTTAAGAAACTTTAAGATTTAAGAAAGCAGAAGATTAGGAAGGAGTTGAATTAGGAAAGATTTGGACTAGGAAGGGTTAAGATTCCTATTTCCTAAAACAAAGGATTAAATTTTGTTTCTAAAAGAGAATGTTTGATTTTGTTTCTAAAAATAGAAGATAGGATCTAGTTTTCTAAACAGGAGATTAGATTTGGTTTCCTAAAGTGAATATTTGATTTGACAAGGATTTGGAAAGGAGGGTTTTAGAAACCCTAGATTTGGAAAACTATAGTTTTGATGTAGAAAATAGGTTTTGGAAATATGTAATTTTGATGCAGAAAATAAGGGATTTTGGAAACCTAGGTTTTAAGACAAATTTGAAAACCATGTTTTTGGAAAAAAAAATTAGGGTTTCCTAATCGTGGGTTCTAGGGTTTAACTTGGACTCTAAGGAAAGAGTTTTTTGGAAAGTATGTTTCTGGAAATGAGTTTTTGAAAGAAAATCCTAGAGAGGAGTTTTCTAAAAGGAAGATTTTGAAAAGAGAGTTTTTAGAAAGATTTTTGGAAGGAGATTATTGGAAGAAAATGTAGAGGGCACTTTTGGAAAGTGAACTTTGAAGAAAACGTTTTTGGAAGGGAAGCTTTTAGGAAAGACATTTTTGAAAAGAGATCGTAGACAATTTTCTAAGAGGGAAACCTAGGGAGTGTTTTTGGAAAGGAGTTGAAAAAGAGAGTTTTGAAAAATAAATTTTTGGAGGGAGTTTTTGAAAACAACTTTGGAATGGAGAGTTTTTAGAAATCATATTGAAAAATAGGGTTTTAGAAAGAGACTTTTGAAAAGAGAGTTTTTTGGGAAGTATAAAAACGTCTCACTTTCCTAAAGCGATTCTAACCATGAAAAGTCTAGAACCACTATAAGAAAGTGGAATTGAAAACAACAAGATTTTGAAAATATGGATCATGAAAGTCACTTTAAATGTAACACTTTCCTAAAGCAACCCTAGCCATAGAAAGGCTAGAATCACCATAGGATTGTGATTTTGAAAACAAGTTTTGGAAAAGAAGATTTTGATACAGTTTTGAAAACAAGTTTAATCCAAGTTTTGAAAACGATTTTGAAAACAACTTTAAAGATGACTTTTGGAAGAATACAAGAATCATGATATGCACAATGCAAATTAGGGTCGTGAAAATACAAGATTAAGGCTTCACCACATAATCAAGGGGGCCGAACCCATGTGGTCTCCGGTTAAACTAAAAGAAAGCCCCCGACACGGTGACTCTCCAATAGTCCAATCCTATACATGGATCAGGAATCCCCTTGTTTCAAGCATGCAAAGAAAAGGAGAAAAGAGATGGGGGATTAAAATAAAGAAAACCCAAGTGGGTTAAAAGAGAGAAGAGAGAGGGGGGAAGTGCGAAAATTTAAATAGAAAGCCTACCTTGTGTCTTCTTTATTTTATTTGGCTTTGCGTGCCTTGTTTTCTTGCTTTTTCTTCGTAGTTGTAGAACTCCAAGTCTTCAATGGAGGGTTGGAGGCTAGTGTAAAAGTGTATGGGGGTGTGTATGAGTGTATAGGAGGCTAGGGCTTAATGTATGGTGGCTAGGGTTTGGAAAACCTAAGAAAGCTAGGGTTTTTAAAGTGTTCGAGCTCTATATATCTAAATTTAGGATTTTTAGACTGAGTTTACGGACCCTTTAAACGTTGGAAGAGGCTCTGTATTTATAGAGGTGGGATAGACCTGGCACCTGCTGCAGTGGCGTTAGGGCAAAATTCCTTCTGGCGCCAGCCAATTAGGAAACTATTAAGGTTGGCAAGCAACGTATCTTTAACTAGATTTAGGCGCCACTACTAGTGACTACCATGCAATTTTTAGCTTGGCTTCACTAAAAGTGACTCTGGAAAGTCCAGGAATGATTTGAAGAGGCCGGGAATGACTCAGAAGGCCGAAAAAGAGTAGAAACACTTAGAATAGTGTCCTGGAGGTATTTGACTTGAAAAATGAAGATAGAATGTGTCAAAAAGGTTGACCGGGCCTTTAGGGACAAAATGGTCAATCGAATCGGGAAGTTGCCGGGACGGACTCGGACTGTCCCGCAAGAAGACTCGAGATTTGGAAACATTATTCAGAATGTTCCTGAGGGTTGCCGGTTTGATAACCAGAGCCAGTGTGGTCGGAAAAGGAGACCGGCCCGCTAAGGGCAAACCGGTCATTTTGCACCGGATTTGCTGGAACTAACTCGGAATGATCTGAAAGGATAAAGGAAAGTTGAGAATACTATAAGAAGCAGTCTCAAGGGGTTACCGGTTTGATATCCAGAGCTGGTGTGGTCGAAAAAGGACACCGGCCCACCAGGGGCAAAACGGTCATTTTGCACCAAGTTTGCCGGAATTGACTCGAAATGATCCGGAAAGATAGGGGAAGGTTGGGAATACTATAAGAAGTATTCTCAGGAGGTTACCGATTTCATACCCAGAGGTGGTGTGGTCGAAAATGAAGACCGGCCCACCAGGGGCAAAACGGTCATTTTGCACTGGGTTTGCCGGAATTGACTTGGAATGATCCAGAAAGATAGAGGAAGGTCGGGAATACTATAAGAAGTATTCTCAGGAAGATGCCGGTTTGATACCCAGAGCCGGCGTGGTCCCCGGGGCGTTCGGATGCCTAGGGGCAAAATGGTCATCTTGACCGAAAAGTCTCGGAAAAGGTCCAAGGGGCAGTTTGGTAATTTTTCACCGAAGTGGGCTAGCAGGCACTGGTGTTGACCTGGGTTTTGAGTGTTTTCGTCATTCTGACGGCGGTCGTCGTGACACAGGGGTTTGTTGGCAATTCCCTATATCGACCTGTTCGTGAGTATTTCCGCTACTCTAACGGTTATAATGTTTGTGAGTATTTTTGCTACTCTAATGGTTCGCGTTCATTGCCGAGACTGCCTGATCTCGGGAAGCTGCTAAAGGGGACTTAGCGCCTGAGAAGTCAACTTTCTCGGAAGGCGTGCCTAAACGGACATTTCTACATTGGCGGGCTAGCAGGCGCCAAAGGTAGATCGTTCTACCATCTAGGGGACTTCGGGTCTCGTCCTGGTCGACAGGTTTAAAGGGACTTACCGTCTCAAAGAGATTTTCTTCGAAAATGTGCCGGACCGTCTCGAGGAATAAACTGTCTCGAGAAAGGGATTGGAATTGAAAAGTGGTCTTATCGTCTTCGGAAAGACGCGCCTGATTGGAGTAGACTTACCGTCTCGAAGAATCAACTGTCTCAAGAGAGGGGTTGGAATTGGAAAGGGGCCTTATCGTCTTCAGGAAGACGAGCCTGATTGGAGTAGATTTACCGTCTCGAGGAATCAACTATCTCGAGAGAGGGGTTGGAATTGGAATGAGAAAGGACAATGCCCCTAAGGGCATTTTGGTCATTTTGCCTCTATTTGGGCCCAGTGGGCCCACGAAGCGATAGATAGACGGAATTTGGACTTAGAGAGTTGGTTTCGATTGGAATATGTCCATATTGACTTGAGTACAAGTCTGGATGGAGTGTAGACTGCTGAGGGATAAAAAATGGGGTGCTTAAATGAAGGAACCGCTATTTCCACTGGAATGACAGCTTCTGATCCATACACCAGAAAGTATGGTGTCGCCTACATGTGTCTTCTTTTGAAAGTTCGATAAGCCCAAAGAGCCTTTGGTAGCCATTTTACTTAGGTTCTTTCTGCCTCGTCCATAATCTTACTTAAAAATTTGATCAGTGTCTTGTTGGTTGCCTCAGCTTATCCATTTCCCTTAGGGTAGTATGGAGTGGACTTGTAGTGCTTGATGCCATAAGCACTCAGTGTTCTTCGGATATGCTTGTTGATGAAGAGTGTCCCATTATCAGAGAGTATTACTTTTGGGATGCCAAACCAACAAAGGATGTTCTCTCGAATGAAGTTGGCAACAACTGCTCCGTCTGCCTTCCTCATCGAAGTTGCCTCTACCCCTTTGGTGCTTACTTCTGTAGCTACCATAATCCATTTGTGCTCCCTTAAGGGTATGATAATGGGTCTCACTAAGTCCAGCGCCTATGTGTGAAAATCCAGGGGGTCTTCATTTGATGGAACTTTGTAGTAGGAGCTTGTATGAGATTCCCATGTTTTTGACACAATTTGTACCTTCTAGCAAAATTGAGCCTGTTTCTATGGAGGGCCAATAGTAGCCCAAGTGTAGCAGGTGTTGAAAAGTTTTGTTCTTCCCTGATGCTCTTGCTTGTATGCTCCTTATAAGGAAGCATCAATTTCCTTCCGAGTTAAACACTTTAAAGAAGTGTTGTTGAGGCTCCTTCTGAACAATTGTCCGTTTTCAAGGAAGACTCAAGTAGCTCTCTTTTTTACTCGAGCAGTATCAAGGTTGCTGGCAAGTAGAGAGCCTTCTCGGAGGTAATCAACATAAACTTGCCTCCAATCTGAGGCGTCCTTGATGAAATTGCATTCATCCTCCCTTAGGTAAGTTTGACAGCGAGAATAATTAGCCTGAACCTTCAGAAGCATCGTTTTTCATATCAGGCCAATAGTATCCTTGCCGTTGAATCCTTCTGTAGAAACTTACATCCCCATCCTTGCAGGATTTTTTGTGTATCTGTTAGAGTCTCAAGCTTACTTCTTCGTGGTTAACACAATGAGCCAGTAGCCCATTAACTCCTCTGAAGTATAAATCTCCTTGCAAAATGAGGAACTGGGCTGCCTTGGCCAGGGGGAGTGTTCCTTCCCCTTTCTTCAACTGTCTCACAATGTCTCTACGCCAATTATCGGGGACTTCCTTGGGAAACCTTCCCAGAATGGTAGAGGGTCTCTCCTTTTGCTGATAACGATGGTTGTCTCCTTCCCAGGGAAGTCGGTCCTTACCCTGAGTGTTGCTAGTGCATCAAGATGTCGATTTTTAGCCTGAGGGGCGTGGTCAATGAGAACCTTGCTAAATTTGTCCAGCAACCTTAGCACGATAGTTCTGTAAGAAGCAAGAGCAGCTTCCTTCAGTGTAAAGTGCCCGAAGCCTGCTTAACTACTAATTTTGAGTCGCCTTTGATTCTGTGGCTCTTTATTCCCATTTTCTTAGCTGCCAAGAGCCCTAAGACCAGGGCCTCATATTCTGCTCGTTGTTAGAACATCAAAAGTCCAACTTGTAAGAGATGTGTAAGCACGCCATTTTTGCCCGCTCAACAGTCTCTAGTCTGTCTGGACTCACATTCAAATTAACACAGACATATTCAAAGTCCAAGTTAATTTTCTAGACTTAATCCAATCAATCAATCACTTCGCAGGCCCGCTGGGTTCAATAGAGGCAAAATGACCAAAATGCCCTTGTGGCATTGCTCAGTCTAATTCCAGTTGGCACATCTTCCCAAGGACGGTAAGTCCCTATTTCAGCTTCAATTCCAGTTCCAATTCCAGTCTAAGTTAATCAAACTCAATCCGACTTGCCTTTCGAGAAAGTTGATCCCTGAGGTGATAAGACCATCATATCCAACATGTTTTTTAAGAAAACTATTCAGAACGGTAAGTCCTTTCAAACTCGTCGACCGGGACAAGACCTTAAGTCCCTGAGATGGTAGAATAGTCCACCTTTGTGTCGTGCCCAAGTTTTTCGCACACGAGGAATATACACACAAGCGGGAAAAACACTGTACTCTCTCGTTAGAACTCACCCTCCTAGAAGAATGAGTGCGACTAAGTTTGAATTGAAAATTGATTTGAATAAAAGGGCTTTTAGAAAAGATTTGGAGTAACCACCTAACATGATTAAGGTGAGTTAGGTCACCTAAAAACTAAGAATAATCCAAAGACTATACTTAGGGTTTTGAAAAACGATTTTGAAAAACATCCTCAAGAGAGGGTTTTTAAGAAAAACAGGTTGTTTGACAACTTTTGAAAAACATTTAAGCCGTTTTTGAAAAATAACTCCTTTTGGTCTTTGAAAACAGTGATTCTAGGTTCGGAGGTTGGATACATGTAAGGAAGACGCACTAAGCCATCACCCTACCCCGCCCTTTCAGCACCTACATGTCAATCTACCCTAGATTTACCTATGAGAGACTTCAACTAACTAAATGTTCAATCCTATCCACTTTAAAAAATAATGTTTGAAAAGAAACTAACATGATGCATGATATGCAAGTGCAAGAAAAGAGACTTGATTTGAAAATGGATTTGAAAAGAAAGAGATAGAAGTTTGAATTTGGAAAGAAGGTTTTGGAAATTGAAATTGAAGATTGAAAATAGAAATAAATCATAGAATTGGAAAACTTGAAGAAAATTATAAGATTAGAGATTGGAAAGAAGTTGTTGTAGAAATAGAAATTTTGAAAAATGTTGTAGAATTTGAGATTTGAAAAAGATTGTGATCGCACCCATGGGGGTTGCCTACGTATCCTTTTGGAGGAATCAGATCAGTCGTAATTCGGACAAGAGTCTGATAGAAAGTAGAAGGTATAATTGGAAGAGAGTTGAAGTTGGAATTCGAATTGGAATTGGAAGAATAGGAAATTTGGACTTTGATTGGAAGATTTGAAAAGATTGGTTTGAAGGACTTGGTTTTAGGAAACCTAGACTTAGGAACTTAGAAAAGAAGGATTGGACTTGACTTGGAAAGTTTTTAGAAAAGACTTGACTCGAATGTTGGACTTGGAAGATTTGGAAAGATTGGATTTAGGAAATGTTCAAATTAGGAAAGGTTCAAATTAGGAAAGTGTTATTTTAAGAAAGTTTCATTTTAAAAAAGTTTTCGAATTGCGAAAGTTTCGAAATTATGAAAGTTTTTGAATTAGGAAAGTTTCAACTTAGGAAAGTTTTGAATTAAGAAACTTTAAGATTTAAGAGAGGTTTTGAAATAGGAAAAGTTTTGAAAATAAGGAAGTTTTGAAAATAAGAAAGTTTTGAATTTAGAAAGTTTTAGATTTGGAAAGATTTGAACTTTAGGAAAGTTTAGAATTTAGAAAGTTTGAAAGTTTAGAAAGACTTAACTTAAGAAAGTTTCGAATTTAGAAAATTTTGAATTTAGAAAGTTTTAAAATTTAGAAAGTTTAAGAGTTAAAAAGTTTTAGATTGAGAACGCTTCGAATATAGAAAGTTTAGGATTTAGAAAGCTTGAGTTTTAGAAAATCTTGAGATTAGGAAAGGTTTGAGCTTAGGAAAGATTTGAAAACTTAGATTTTGAAGGTTAAGATTTGAAAATGGGTAGAATTAGGAAAGGGTTGAATTAGGAAAAATTTTGGAAGCTTAATGTTTAAGAAAGTATATTTAGGAAACTTATGGTTTAGGAAAGTAAAGAATTAGGAGAGAGTTGAATTAGGAAAGATTTAGATTTTGAGTTTTAAAACTTAGGAAAGATTGTTATGTTCAAGTTTTGGAAACTTAAGATTTAGGAAAATGGAAGATTAGGAAAAAGTTTAATTAGGAAAGATTTGGACTAAGAAGGGTTAAGATTCCTATTTCGTAAAACAAAGGATTAGATTTTATTTCTAAAAGAGAAGGTTTGATTTTATTTTCAAAAACGGAGGATAGGATCTAGTTTCCTAAACGGGAAGATTGGATTGGTTTCCTAAAGGGAAGATTGGATTCGGCATGGACTTGGAAGAGGAAGTTTAGAAACCCTAGATTTTGGAGACTTTAGTTTTGACATAGAAAAGAGATTTTGGAAATATGTATAGTTTTGATATAGAAAACAAGACGTTTTGGAAATATGTATATTTTTGAAGTAGAAAACAAGAGGTTTTGGAAACCTAGGTTTTAAAGCAAGTTTGAAAACTATGTCTTTGGAAAGAAAATTAGGGTTTCCTAATTGTGGGTTCTAAGGCTTAACTTGGACTCTAAGGAAAGAGATTTTTTGGAAAGTGAATTTTTAGAAAGAGAGATTTTTGGAAGGAAATCTTAGAGAGGAGTTTCTAGAAAGCGAATTTTGAAAAGAGAGAGTTTTTGGAAAGATTTTTGGAAGGAGCTTTTAAGAAAGAGTTTTAAGAAAGTGAATTTTGAGGAGAGTGTTTTGGAAAGGAGTTTAAAAAGAGAAGTTTTGAAAATAGATTTTTGGAGGGAGTCTTTAGAAAACAATTTTGAAAGGAAGTTTGAAGAAGGAAGATTGGAGAGCGTTTTTAGAAGGTATGTTGAAAAAGAGAATTTGAAAACAGAGTTTTTTGGAAAGTATGAAAACGTCTCACTTTCCTAAAGCGATTCTAACCATAAAAAGGCTAGAACCACTTTAAGAAAGTGGTTTTGAAAACAACAAGTAGTTGAAAATATAGACCATGTTGGTCACTTTAAATATAACACTTTCCTAAAGCAACGCTAGCCATAGAAAGGCTAGAATCACCCTAGGATTGTGATTTTGAAAACAATTTTTGAAAAAGAAGGTTTTGATGCAATTTTGAAAACAAATTTGAAAACGAATTTGAAAACAATTTTTGGAGGAATGCAAGATAATGATATACACTATGCAAATTTGGGGTCGTGAACATACAAGGCTAAGGTTTCACCACATAATCAAGAGGGTCGAACTCACGTGGTCTCTGGTTAGATTAAAAGAAAGCTCCCGACATGGTGACCCTCCAATAGTCTAATCCTACACATGGATCGGGAATCCCCTTGTTTCAAGCATGCAAAGAAAGGGGGGAAAGAGATGGGGGATTAAAATAGAGAAAACCCAAGTGGGTTAGGAGAGAGAAGAGAGAGAGGAAAGTGCAGAAACATAAAATGAAAGGCTACCTTGTCTTGTTTATTTTACTTGGCCTTGTGCGCCTTGCCTTTTTTCAGTCTTCGTCTTGATCTTCATCTTCAATCTTCAAGGGTTTATCTTCAATCTTCAAGGCTTCAATATGTAGCACTTCAAGTCTTCAAATGAGGCTTTGGAGGCTAGTGTATAAGTGTATAGAAGTGTATGTGAGTGTATATGAGGCAAGAGTTTGTGAATGGTGGCCAGGGTTTGAAAAACCTAGAGAAACTAGGGTTTTGGGAGTGTACGAGCTCTGTATATCGAAATATAAGATTTTTAGACTAAGTTTGCGGACCTTTTTCATGCTGGAAGAGGCTCTGTATTTATAAAGAGAGGAATGCACTGGCGCCTGTTACTGTGGTGCCAGGCCAAAAATTACACAAGCGCCATTAGGAATGGCACCAGGCCATTTTTTGGCTTGGCGCCACTACTAGTGGCGCTAGCCATTTAGGAAATATTTAAGGTTGGCAAGCAACATATCTTTAGAAGATTTGGGCGCCAGTACTAGTGACTACCATGCAATTTTTAGCCTGGCTTCACTAGAAGGGACTCTGGAAAGTCCAGGGATGAATTGAAGGGGCTGGGAATGACCCGAAGAGCCAGAAAGGGACAAGAACCCTTGGAATAATGTCTCAGGGACAAAGGACTTGAAAAATGATGACACAATTTGTTAAAAGGGTTGACCGGACCATTAGGGGCAAAACGGTGAACCGGGCCGGAAAGCTGCCGGGATGGACCCGGAATGTCTTAGAAAAAGACACAAGATTTGAAAACATTATTTAGAATGTTCCCAAAGGCTACCGGTTTAATATCCAGAGCTGGTGTAGTTAAAAAAGGCGACTGGCCCATCAGGGGCAAAACGGTCATTTCACACCGGGTTTGCCGAAACTGACTCGGAATGATCCGAAAAGATAATGGAAGGTCGAGAATACTACGAGAAGCATTCTTAGGAGGTTACCGGTTTGATACCCAGAGCCAGTGTGGTTCCCGAGGCTTTCAGATGCCTAGGGACAAAATGGTTATTTAGCTTCAAGTGGGCCTTACAGGCCCGGGAAGCAACCGGTGGACTAAATTGGAGTTTAAAAGTCAGGTTAGAGTCTGAATATGCGTGTGATGTGTGAAAATGAGCCTATTCAGGCCGGAGATTGCCGAGCAGGCAAAAATGGGGTAGTTACACTTTGGTGCTTGCTAACCCGCTAGTGAAGAATGTTTGTTATTCGGCACATCTTTTGAGAAAATTGATTCATCAATGATAAGTCCACTTAGTAGCTTTCCAAGATTAGGCAGTCTCTAAAATGAACGCGAACCGTTAAAGTGGCGAAAACACTCGTAAATATCGCAACCGTCAGAGTGGCAAAACCACTCATAACAGGTCGACATTGGGAATTGCCAACAAACCCCCTATATCACGGGACCGAATTCGCCTCTTAGCCGTGAAACGTTTACCAAAGAATAAGATACCTTTGGAAACCAACTAGTCACATACTGTCAGAGTGACAGAAGCACTCAAAACCTAGGTCAATACTAGTGCTTGCTAGCCCATTACGGTGAAAAATGACTAAACTGGCTCTTGGGCCATTTCTTCCACGCTTCTCAAGAAAGTACCTAAGTCCTTAGAACAATAATTCCACCCTTCCAATATCATCCCAAAGATAATCCAGCATGTTTAAGTGCCTTCTAGTCGGTTTCGGACCAATTTCGAGACCATTCGGTAAAATGATCATTTTGCCCCTAGGCATCCAAGTGCCCCTGGGAACCACACCGGCTCTGGGTATCAAACCGGTAACCTTTCGAGAATGCTGCTTATAGTATTCCCAACCATCCATTATATTTCCGGATCATTCTGAGTCAATTTCAGCAAACCCGGTGCAAGAATGACCGTTTTGCCCCTGATAGGCCGGTCGTCTTTTCTAACCACATCGGCTCTGGGTATCAAACCGGCACTCCCTTAGAGCAATTTGGAGGGTGTTTCCAACCTTTAAGTCCACTTATGGATTATTCCAAGTCCATTCTGGTAGTGTTTCGGTCTAGTTGACCGTTTTGCCCCTAATAGCACAGTCAACAAATCCGACCTTGTTTTTCAAGTCCGTTACCCTTGGGACATTATTTCAAGAGTTTCTACCCATTTCCAGCCTTCCAGACCATTCTCGGCCTTTCGAAACATTTCCGGACCTTCCGAAGTCATTCTTAGTGGAGCCAAGCTAAAAATAATAGTCACTAGGACAGGCGCCCAAATCTTCTGCCTTGCGTACCAAGGGTCGAAGATACATTTCTTGCCGCCCTAAAATATTTCCTTAGTGGCGCCAATAGAATTTTAAGCCTGGCATCACTACAACAGGTGCCAAGTCAATCTTTTGTCTATAAATACAAAGTCTCTCTCTTGCGTAAAAAGGGTCGGCAATCTAACTCCAGAAACTCTCTCTCTTGAAATACAACCCTCGAACTCTATACAAACCGTAGCTTTCTTAGGTCTCTTCAAACCCTAGGCCCTGTACACTTTAACCCTAACATACACACACTTGATACATGCTTATACGAGCCTCCAAGTTAACCATTGAAGACTCATGGTGCTATAATCTCGTAGTTCTCGAAGATTAAAGTGAGGTAAAGCAAATAAAGGGAACAAATCAAAGAAGACATAAGGTTAGTTTTCTATTTACGTTTATGCAATTTCCCCCCTTCTCTCTTCTCTCTCCTCTTTCCTAACCCACTTGGATTTTCTTCTATTTTAATCTCCTATCTTCTTCCCCCCCCCCCCTTCTTGCATGCTTGAAACAAGGGAATCCTTGGTTCATGTGTAGGAAGAATGGTTGAAAGTCACTGTGTCGGTGGCTTTTCTCTAATTCGACTTTAGACCATGTGGATTCGGCCGCCTTGATTATATGGTAAAGCCTAAACCTTATATGTTCACGACCCTACTTGCATTGTGCATATCGTACTCATACATCTTTTCAAAATCATTTTCTAAACTTGTTTTCAAAAACTTGCATCAAAGTCTCTTTCAAAACTTGCGTTAAAATCTTTTTCTTCCAAACTTGTTCTCAAAAATCACAATCTTAAGATGGTTTTAGCCACTTCAAGATTAGAGTTGTTTTAGGAAAGTGTTACATAAGTTTTGGGTGTTAACCCTACATTGTTTTTGTTAAAATCACAATTCTAAGGTAATTCTAGTCATTTCATAGTTAGGGTTGCTTTAGGAAAGTGTTATATTTAATGAGACCAATGTGATCCATATTTTCAAATCTTTGTTGTATTCAAAACCACAATCCTAGAATGATTCTAATCTTCCTATGGTCAGAATTGTTTTACGAAAGAGAGATATTTTTAGAGATTTGTAAAAGTTCATATTCCATTCTCTTTCCAAATCACTTTTTGAAAATCTTCTTTTCAAAACCTCTTTTTAAATCCTCTCCAAAAATCTCTTTAAACTTACTTTCAAAAAATCTCTTTTTCTAATTTACTTTGTAAAATTTCTTTTCAAACTTACTTTCCTTAAAACTCTTTCTAAAAAAAAACTCTCTTTCCCAAAAAAAAAAAAAAAACTCTTTTAAAAAATCCCTTTCCAAAAACTCTTTTCAAAAGTTCTACTTTCTAAAAACACTTTTCAAGTTTCCCTCCTAGAAACTCCCTTCAAAAGATTTACTTTTCAAAATCTTTTTTTTTTGGAGTCTAAGTCAAGCTCTAGAGCCAATAATTAGGAAACCCTAATTTCTACTTTCCTTTTTCATGTCGAATCATAGTTTTCCAAAATTCTATTTTCTGCATCGAACTCTTAGGTTTTTTAAACCTCTTTTTCATGTCAAATCATATTTTCTAAATCTAAGTTTTCCAAATCTTCTCCTTTCCAATTTCATGTCAAATCTGGTCTTCCAACTTAGGAAACCAATCCAATCCTTCGTTTTTGGAAACAAATTCTAATCATCTCTTTTTGGAAATAGAAATCAAATCTTTCTTAATTCAATCATTTCCTAATTTCAAACCTTTCTAAATTTTAACTTTCTAAATCTTGACTTTGCAAATCTTTCTAAATTCAAAACTTTCCTAAGCTCAAATCTTTCTTAAAATTAAACTTTTCTAAAATGGAACTTTCCTAATTTGAAAACTTTCCTATTTTGAAACTTTCCAAATTTAAAAATTTCTAAAATTCAGTCGTTCTTAAACTCCAACTTTCCAAATTTTCTAAATCAAACTTTCAAGTCAAATCTTCTCCAACCAATCTAAGTGTTTTAAAATCAAGTCAAATCTCTTTTCAAAATCTTTCTTAAAATCCAACTTTTCTAATTTGAATCTTTCCTAATTTGAACCTTTTCTAATTCGAACCTTTCCTAAGTCCAACTTTCTAAAATTAAAGTTTTCAAATCTAAATCATACATTCTTAATTCAATTACGTATTCCAATCTTAGGTAGCCTAAACCCTAGTTCAACCCCAACCTTTAGAGTTAGGAAGCTTCGACTCCTTTCTAAAAACTTTTTTCTAAACCAAAATGGTTTTCTAATTTTAAATTTCAAAATGTTTTCAAATCTCTATCTTTCCAAATCTAGTCCAAATTCTCTTTCAAGGGTCAAATACTCTTTTAAGTTCAATTCTAGGCCTAAGTTCAATCTCAATTCCAATCTTCTATTTCAAGTTTCAAATCAATCTCTTTTTCCAATCAAAATCTTCTATTTTCAATCAAACTACTGTCCAAACTACGAATGACCTAATTTTCAAAAAGGAATATGTAGGCAACTCTCAAGGGTGCAGTCATAACTTTTTCTAATTTTTCAATTTCATAATTATTTTCAAATTTCCAATTCTATAATTTCTTTCAAGTTTCTAATTTCATAACTTTTCTTAAGTCTCCAATTCCATAACTATTTTTTTCCAATTCCATGATCTATTTCAAGTTTCAAATTCCAAAATCTATTTTCGAATCTCTATTTTCAATTTCTAAAACCTACTTTCCGATTTCCAATCAAGTCTTCTTTTCAAATCTATTTTCAAAATCAAATTAAGTCTTTTCAAATCTACTTTCAAAATCAAAGTCTTTCCTTACACTTGCATATCATGCATCATGTCAAACTTCTTTTTTAAAATTCTTTTCTAAAGTGGATAGTTTTTGGACATTTATTAATCAAAGATTCCGAATGAGTGAACCTAGAGTGAATAGATATATAGGTACTGCAAGAGCAGCGTAGGGTGATGGCTTAGTGCGTCTTCCCTACACGTAACCAACCTCCGAACCTAGATCACTATTTTCAAAGACCAAATGGAGTTATTTTCAAAAAGGGATTACATTTTTTCAAAGGTTGCCAAACAACCTATTTTCTAAAAAAAATCCTCTCTTGAGGAAGTTTTCAAAATCTTTTTTCAAAAACCCTAAGTGTAATCTTCGAATTGTGCTCAGTTTTAGGTGACCTAATTCATCTTAATCAAGTTAGGTGGTGACTCCAAATTATTTTTCAAAAGCCCTTAATCAAAATTAATTTTCAATTCAAACCGAGTCACACTCATTCTTCTAAAAAGATGAGTTCTAACAAGAGAGCACTGTGTTTTTCTCACTTGTTTTTTTTTTAGTGCAAAAAATTGGGGCGCAAAAAGAGGTTTATCTCCTTTTCGTTATTATTCCTAAGTAGTATTCATGCCCCTCCTTTGCCGCTATTACTAGATCCGTCAAAGCTAAGGGTCCAAATCTCGTCTGAGGCGTCGGATGAAGCCACGATTGCCTAGTAGTCATCACTTATAAGGGTATCGTCGACGGGTTCGTAGAAGCCACTAGGGAAATGGGCAAGGAGCTCAACCAATGCCTGGGATTTGATCGCCGTGGGCGTGACACACTTAAGCTCGAATTCTGCAAGGACTAAGAGCCATCGCATCATCCTTCCCATGAGGGCAGGCTTGATAAGCAGGTATCTGATGGGGTCATTATGAGTGACTATATATACTGAGTGGGCTAGGAAGTAGTGTCTCAGCTTCTGTGTAGTAAATACGAGGGCCAAGTAGTGCCTCTCGATAGCTGTGTGCCTTGCCTCTGGTCCTCTGATCTTTCTACTAATATAATAAACTGGTTTCTCTACTCCTTCTATCTCTTGGACAAGAAGTGCTCCAATGGATCTTGGAGTAGATGTCAAGTACAAGATCAGGGGTTTTCCTGGCTGTGAAGCAGTTATGGTCTGTGAGGAGGACATAGTAGTCTTGACTACCTCAAAGGCATTCTGATGTTCCTTTGTCCATTCAAACTTTGTTTTGCCCTTTAATAATGAACGAAGGGGAGCAATGATCTCTATAAACAATGGTATAAACCTTCACAAGAAGGACACCTTCGTTAGGAAGCTCTTCAACGATCTTTGAGAGTGAGGTGTAGGCGTGTTGGTTATAGCTCTGACCTTGGCTCCATCCGCATTGATGCCATGCCAATGAACCATATATACTAGGAATTTGCCTTATGTTACTCTTAAGGCGCACTTCAATGGATTCATCCTTATGTTATATTTTTTGCATCTCTTAAAGACTTGCTCAAGGTGCTGCAGATGTTCATCCCTTCTTAATGAATTTACCACTAAGTTATCAACATAATCCTTGACCATGTGGTGTAATATGTCATGGAACATAGCTATCATTGTCCTTTGGTAAGTTGCTTTAGTATTTTTCAGACCGAAGGGCATGATTGTATAAGAGAAATTGCCCAACGGGGTTCGAAATGCAGTTTTTTTCTACATGCTCCGTGGCCATCTCGATCTGGTTATAGTTGTTGAACCTGTCCTGAGGTGGAATCTACTTGCGTGTCCACATAAGGAAGTGGAAATTCATCTTTTGGGCCGCCTTATTGAGATTAATAAAATCCACATTCTTTTTTTTAACAGGGACAATGTTTGCTAGCCATGAGGGGTATTGGATGGGATTGATGAACCCAGTTGCCTGCAGCTTCTCGATCTCCTCATTGATCTTTTCCTCTTGGTCAGGATGGTACTTCCTTACAGACTATTTGCATAGCTTGGAATTCAGGAAGACATCCAAATGGTGAGACACCACTGCAAGCTTGAGACCAGGCATTTCCTTGTATATCTAGGCAAATACATCGGAGTAGCTCCTCAGTAACTTGATGAGGGCATCATGCTCCTCGAGTGTCGGTCCCTTACTTATAAATACTAGTCGGGGAGGTCCCTCGTCATTTCGAAGATTGATCTCTTGAAGTTCTTCTTGTTGTGATTTAGGGCCATCTTGCATGCACGCAGGCGCCGGTTCAAGCTCCTCAACGATCTTTACGAAGGCCTTGTCGCCTTTTTCGCAAGCCATGGCCTCTGGTAGGGGGTCGATGTTTGCTCCAGAGGACTTTCCCTCCTCACACCGTCACAACATGTATAGGGTCCTTCCATCCCCTTGGATCTTGGTGATCTTTCGAGGTGTAGACTTAGAAGCTCCTGGGCCAAGTTCTTCTCGTTCTTTTTTTTGTGGGGGGCTACCTCGTCATTGCCATCATTCTTAATATCTTCCCACTTGGGGATTTTGACTCGTCTAGACTTTAAGGTGTATGGTGTCTCCTCGATGGACAATTCAGTGAAAAAGACAGCATTCGACAAGTGTGCTTCGGAGCTACTGAATGGCTTATCAGACGCCTCGATGGTGACTGTCTTTTTTCCCCATTTCCTTTTCATACATTAGTGGTAACTTTAAAGGAATCAAGGCATACCTGTGCATTCAGGTTCGCCCTAGGTATGATATGGCAGTTCATTGTAGGAGCTTCAATGATGTGAAACTTTGTTGGTGCTTGGATTTCTCTTATGGCTAAGTCCATATTAACATAGCCTATGGTTATCTTTCATTCTCCTCTGAAACCCGTGATGGTGATGTATTGCTTCACTATGTGTTTCTCAAGAATCCCAATTTTCTCGAAGGTATCGAATGACATTATATTGATAGAAGCTCCTCCATCGAAGAACGCTCTCCTAAATTCCACTATGTAGATGTAGGCAGTGACATACATCAGTTTGTTGTGGGGAAAGGGGTACCTTATGTCCACTTCAAAGAATGTGATGGCACTGGAGTCTTCTTGAATTGTTCACGAGACCGATCCCTCCAGGCCTATGCACTTCTCATGGTACACCTCTACTATGTTTATGATGGACTTAGTAATCTCCGGCCTAGCATTGATGGAGAGTCCTACTTGATTAAAAAATCTTTGAAACTTTATAGAGTTTTGAAGGACCTTCGTTGTAGTTTCGGGATCTAGAATGTTGACTGGCGGATCGTAATCTCCTCCCTCTTCCAGTTCATCGTGATAAGACGCCATGAAGGCTTTGTACAACTCCTCTTTGTCTAAATAATCGAACAACTCTTGGTCGACATTTGTGGGGCCACAGTTTGCCACCATGTTGATGTTTTTCCCCTTCTGCTTGTGGTTGGGATAAGGTTTTCTCAAACATCCTTTCCACTTTTCTCTAAACAGAGCTATTTCTCCGATACCATCCTATTAACAATCCTTATCAAGGTTTAGTAGTCCTTAATGGGGTGTTTGGTGGTTTTGAGATAGATGCAGTACTTAGGACTGTCTCTGTCTTTCTTGGGAAGGAGTACCTCCATTTTGGGCAGTTCCGGTTCTTCATCATTGACCCATACTTTGACCAGGGCTTCAACTTCCTCCAACATACAAGGGTATGAAGGAGGATCATGTCATTTTCTTTTTCTTCTCTTAGAGTCCCCCTGTGGCTTTTAGCCAGAAGGGCCGAAAACTACAGAGACATTATTTTGGGAGTTTTTTCTAGTAGCTAGATTTGGTAGGTGGTTTAACAGAGGCGCGGAGGTTCCTCCTGGCCTTGATCAATGCAAAGAACGTTGGGAAAGTGAGGTTCACCAGGTGAACTTTGTATTTGTAAGCACCCCATTTTTGCCAGCTCAACAATCTTCGGCCTGACCGAACTCACATTCAAACTTGACAAACACATTCAAGCCCAAGATGGTTTTCTGGACTCAATCTAGTCAATTAACTGCTTTGCGGACTTGCCAGGCCCAATAGAAGCAAAATAACCAAAATACCCTTAGGGTATTGTTCAATCAAATTCTAATTGGCACGTCTTCTTAAAGATGGTAAGTTTGTATTTCAACCTCAATTCTAGTTCCAATTCCAATTCAGACCAGTCAAACTCAATCTGGCACGTCTTTCGAGAAAGTTAATCCCTCAAACGATAAGTCCATCTAGCACAACACGTTTACCAAGAAAGCACAAAACCCCTTAAAACAATAAGTCCCCTCACACTCGTCGACTGGAACGAAAACACAAGTCCTTAGATGGTAGAGCGGTTCACTTTTGGTACCTGCTAGTCCGGCAACTTAGAATGTTCACTATTCGGCACGTCGATAAGGAAAGTGCCTAAGGCCCCTAGAGAATAAAACTACCTAGTAGTTTCCCGAGATCAGGCGGTCTCTAGTATGAACACACACCATCAGAGTGATGAAAACACTCACAAACATTGCAACCATCAGAGTGATAAAAACACTTACAAACAAGTCAACATCGAGAATGCCAATAAACCCCCTATGTCACAGGACCAAACATGCCTCTTGGTCGTAGCATGTTTACCAAAGGAAGGGATACCTTTGGAAACCAACTCGTCACACACTATTAGAGTGACAGAAATACCAAATTGCCTCTTGGGGCCCATCAGCATGCTTCTTGAGAAAGTACCTAAGACTTCAGAGCGGTAAATCCACCCGTTCCAAGATTGCCCTAAAGACAAGCTAGCACGTTCTAGTGCCTTCCAGTTAGTTTTAGATCAATTTTGAGAACATTCGATCAAAATAACCATTTTGTCCTTAGGCATCCAATTGCCTTCGAAAATCACACCATCTCTAGGTATCAAACTGGGTTACCTTCTAGAGATGCTTTTAAGAGTATTCTCAACCTTCTAGTACCTTTCTAGACCATTCTGAGTCCATTTCGATAAACCTAGTGCGAAATGACCGTTTTGCTACCAGTGGGTCAGTCGCCTTTTCTAATCACACTGGCTTTAGGTATCAAACCGAAAATCTCTCGGAGCACTCTTAATAGTGTTTCCAACCTTTGCGCCTTCTCACGGTTTACCTCGGATCAATCCTAGTGTTTTCTGGATCAATTGACCATTTTGCCCTGGTAAGCTGGTCACTTTTTTCAGTTACGCCGGCTTTGGTTATCAAGCCAATTACCTCCAGGGCACTCTTTTAGGAATTCTTGTCTATTCTCGACTGAGTCTTACTACTCGAAACCTTTCGGATCGTTCCCGAACTTTCTAGAGTCACTCCTAGTGAAGTCAGGTAAAAAATTACATAGTAGTCACTAGGATAGGTGCTCAAATCTTCTGCTTTATAGCACAAGGGTCAAAAATCAGTTTCTTTCCTGAGAGGTTGACACCAGTCCTAGTAGTGCCAAGCCAATATGTGGCGTGGCGCACTGTAACGAGCGCCAAGCCTAAATTTTGGTTGCTTATAAATATGGGCCCCACTACGTATTTTAGATCTGAAAAATCACTCCAAAAACTCTGCATCTTTGAAAACAAACTTTGAGTTGCCCCAAAAACCCTAATTCTCTCAAGGCTCTCTCAAGTTTTAGCCTCTTACACTCAAACCCTAGTTTATACACTATTAACCCCAGCCTTCAAGCTCCATTGAAGGCCATTTCCAACCCCTTCAAAGCTCTTGAAGGTCTCTAAAGTTCAAGCAAGTCCTCCATTGAAGTATTCAACGTAATAAGGAGATAAGGTAGGGTTCTATTTACTTTTATATAATTCCCCTCTCTCTATTTTCCCTCTTAGTCCACTTAGACTATTCTCTATTTAATCCTTATCTTCTACCCTATTTTCTTATGTGCCTAAAACAAGGGACCTCCAAGTTCATGCCTAAGAAGGCCTTGGAGGAAGTTACCGTGCCCGGAATTTTCTTCAAGTTCAACCTAAGATGGTATGGGTCGGGTGAAGCCTAACCTTATATGTTCACATCCCTATTGCATTATGGTTATTGTGTTCATGCATTGCATTTAATATTGCTTTCAAAAGCTTTTTTTAAAACTTGCATAAAAAAAAAAAAAGCAATTTTTGAAGTTGTTTTCAAAGCCACATCCTTAAGATAATTCTAGCCATTCCATGGTTAGGGTTGTTTTAGGAAAGTGTTATATTCAATGAGACCATTATGATCCATATTAGGGTTTCAAACCCTACTTGTTTTTAAAACCATAACCCTAAGATGATTTTAGTCGTTCCATGATTAGCGTTGTTTTAGAAAAGTATTACATTCAATGAGACCATCAAAGTCCATATTAGGGTTTTAAACCCTAGTTGTTGTCAAAATCACAACCCTAGAATGGTTCTAGTCTTCTCATGATTAGAATCATTTTAGGAAAGTGAGATATTTAAGAGACTTTCAAAAGTCTATATTCAAACCTTTCTAAAATAGTTTTGCAAATCTACTTCCTAAAAATTCTTCCCAAAGATTTACTTTCCAAAAGATTTGAGTCTTGAAGTCCAAGTCAAAATTCTAGAGTCCATATTTAGGTAACCCTAGGTTTCTCACATAAAATCATAGCTTTCTATTTGCATCAAATCATAGATTTTTAAAATTATTTTCTGCATAAAATCGTAGATTTCCAAAATTAAATTTAACATAATCATAGATTTTCAAAACTAAAGCTTTTCAATTTCAAGTCAAATCAAATCTTATCCAAATAGAAATCAAATTTTTCCTAATTCTAATTTTTTCTAATGTCAATCTTTCCAAATTTGAAAACCTTCCCTATACAAACTTTCCAAAAATAAAACTTTCCTTTTTTAATTGAAATCCAATTTTTCCAATTCAAATGCATTGCATAAACCCTAGGTCCTAGGATTGCTTAAATCCCAAGTTACCTCAAACCTAGTTCAAACATTTTCAAACTCAATTTTTAAAATTCAATTTTTCTTAAATCAAATCTTTCCAAAATGAAGTCTTTCCTAAAATGAAATTTTTTTTAAAATAGAATCTTTCCAAATTTGGAACTTTCCTAATTTGAAACTTTTCCTAAAATCAAACTTTTCAAGTCTTAATCAAACCTTTCTATTTCAATTGCATGTTTAAATCGTAGGTTATGAAAACCCTAGAATACCTAAGCCCTAGTTAAAACGTAACCCTAAGTTAGGAAACTTTAACTCTTTTCCAAATCTTAAGTATAGTGAAGATGGTTTTCAAACCCCAATTCGAGTCAAGGTGATTTTGTCAAATTTTCCAAAACAAGTCTAAGTTCCATTTCAAAGTTCAATTTCCAATCTTCCAATCAAAGTTCAACTCAAACCCTTTTCAAGTCAAACTTTCCAAAGGCGTCCAAGTGTCTTTCAAATCAAACAAGATCCCAAAGTGTCTATTTTCAATCAAACCTTGAGTTTGAACTACGACTGGCCTGATTCCCAATAAAGGGATACGTAAGCAACTCTTTCCAAAGGCCTCCAAGTGTCTTTTTCAAAATTTCAATTTCTTTTTTCAAAACCTCTCTCCAAATTTAAATTCATTTTATGCACTTGCATATCATGCATCATATCATCCTTAAAGTGATGACACAAACTTCTTTCTAAAATTCTTAAAGTGAATATAATTGGACATTTAGTAACCTGAGATTCCAAATGAGTGAACCTAGGGTAGTAAAACATGTAAGTACCGAAAGAACAGGATAGGGTGATAGCCTAGTGCATCTTCCCTATATATAACTAACCCCCGAACTATAAATGTCTGTTTCAAAGACCAAAACTAGAGTCAATTTTTTCAAAAGGGCTTAAAATATTTCTAAAAGCTGACAACCAACCTGTTTTCAAAAACCCTCATTTGAGAAAATTACCTTTTCAAAAACCCTAAGTTTAGTCCTCAGATTGTACTTAGTTTTAGGTAACTTAATTCATCATAACAAAGTTAGGTGGAGACTTCAAATCTTTTTCCAAACACTCTTATTCAAATCAATTTCTAATTCAAACCTAGTCACACTCGTCCTTCTAGGATGATGACTTCCAACGAAAGAGTACTATGTATATTTCCCACACTCCAATGTGAAAAATCAAGGCGCAACAGTATTCTCTCAATATTCCTTCGATGCAAATTGGGACTAACTTCTTTTCCTCTATAGGCTTATGACATTCTACTGCTCGATCTTGAAAATGCTGGATAAACTCCAAGAGGTCATCATTGAACTCATGGACCTCCTTTATTAGAGAGATAACCGTGACATGCTCATAGACCTGGAAGAACTTGGTGTTGAACTTGTTCATCATGTCTTCCCAAGTTAAGATGTAGTCAGGGGTGAGGTTGAGGTACTAGCTGTATGCATAAGCAGTAAAGGATTTGGAAAACTATCTCAGGCAGAGATCACTGTTAGAATTGTGGGCTCCTAACGTCTTGATGAACCAAACGACATGCTCATGGGTATTGCCATTCTTCCTATTAAAGCAAATGAACTTTGGTGTAGTGTGCCCCTCTGGATAGGGTAGATAGCTGTTGTGAGTTGGGTAAGGGAGTTTAATGTTGGGATCTCGGAGGGATGGTAGGACGGCCTTAGTTTGCTCCTGCTGGAGTATGGCCTGGACATCGGCCATAATGACGAACCGAGCAGGCGTGGCCATATGGCCTTAAAGATTTTGGGCCACCGAAGCAACAATGGTGGCCGGGGAAAGGTTCACAGCTTACTGCACTAGGGTAACATGAGCAACAAGGTTTGGAATGGGCTGCACTGGGAAGGCAGTTGATCCTAGCGTGGGTAATCCTTGTTGGGCAGTGCCGACAACTGAAGTTCCAACAGCTGAGGTTCCAGCAGTATGGACCGCTTCTATATAGCTAGCGATAACAACTGTAGGGATTCTGGCTGCGGGAGCGAGGGGCGGATTGAATGCATGAGGTGGTGGTGGTGAAGCTGCACCTCGTTGAAAAGCGAGGTTTCCCACCAACGGCAGTATAACATCACGAAGTTCTTTTAGGGTAGCAAGAACTTCATGCTAAGTATCTTGAATAGTCTGAATAGCGTCCATGGCGTAGGTTTTGTTGGTACTGGCACTTTCATGGACGGGCCATTTGTGGCAGATCCTTCAAGATTTTTGGGCATTGCTGGACCAGGTGATGTATGTTTTCCACCTCTGGTACCGATCATTCATAAATCTACCTCCTCAGCGAAGTTGCCAAAATGTAGAGGGTGAGATCAGAGAAGACTCTCTTCCTTCACGGGTTCATTCTGGAAAGATTAAGAAAGGTATTAGGTCAGTACGATCGTGGAGGTAGTGAAGCGCAGAGGCTAGGAATGGAGCTAGCAAAGCTTAGAGAGATGGTAGAAGTATGGGGCGAGAAGCTTTCACTAGTCCAGCCAGGGGTTCACTCTCCTTCCTTCTAATTCTCTTGGGGAAGAAGACCTCTGGTTTTTTGGCCAGGTAATGCCAGGTATATATATATAGGAATGTCTTAGTGCTTTATGCACCAAGAAATCTTCTAATGGAGGACACATGGTTCAGGGACCACTAGGGTACTCTCTACTCTGCTTTGCTGAGCGTCTATCAGTGTCACCTTTATTCTAGGCAACTGTTCCACAATGCTTCCTCATCCCAGAATAGGGGACCACTAGTAACTATCTCTGCTATGTGGTGGTCCTTCCCTGATTCTTTGGAGCCTTACCATGCCCTACCACTTGGCCTGGGTGAGCCCTTTTAAGATCCCTCAGGATAACTGTTTCTTTCTTTCCCTCTATTTCTTAGAGAGATATTTCCCTTCTCCTTTGTACTTGGAAAGGCCTTTATACTCTCAAGCCCTTCCTCTGGTACTAAATCTGTGGGGTCTGATGTGCTCTCATGCTTCATATGGAAGCCCAACTCGTTGGCTCTCATGAAGAAGCCTCTAGAGTAGTCCTGTTCGCCTTGACTTTCCTTGGTGGGCTTTTGGTCAATGCTCACTCTAAGCTAGCTTGTAGAACAAGTTATCTTGAGCAACTAGGGACCATTTATACTATCTACACATTGTATCTATCACACTCGCTCCTAATCAGGTGTCATTAATGCATGCTTAGGATGTGTGTGATCGCACAGGTTATCGACGTGCGAACGACATCTCACAACAAACCTATAAATATGAACAATATAAGAAATAAACAAAATCATTAATTATAAAACCATCCCACAATCCTCATACATTCATGAAAGAACTATTAAATCAAACTTACAATAATAACAAGACCAAAATGTAAATAGTTTCCAAAGATCTCCCTTTAAATACCACATAAACAAAAACTATTACTCAACTAGTATAGCTCCTTAAACCTCTTTAACTCGACACCAATAGCAATGGACTGGACCTCATCTCATTTTATCCTTTTATCTGCAAAACAATCTGTGTGAGCATGAGCTATTATCAACGTGCTCACTAAGATAATCAAACTCATAAAGAACGACTATAAGATAAATATTGAATCAATCACCAATAGATAATCCATCGTCATCAATGAGAAATTTCTCATGTAATGCAATACCTCTTTGTGATGCAATGTTTGATGCGACCACAAATGTGCACGTTGTTTTGATAACATTGCCCAATTCATGACTGGCATGTTATCTAGAATGTCCCATATCGACACTCTTTAGGTTAGTCCCACATCAACTTAACCTCCACCAGTGCAATGCAAATTATGCACACAATATATGTTGTATGCAATACCATTTCATAATCCAACAATCAACACCAACATTGATAATAAGCATGCCACAATGTCAAGTAAAGTTGATTCATTCCTTTGGTGGAACTAGAGTGCCTTTAGTCGCCTCTGAACTTATCATACATTACCATGTCAAATTTATGAAGCATATGCAATCATTTACAATCAATGACTTTCAAACATAAAAGATGATACACAAATAACATGTTAGAACTCTTAATGAGAGAGTACTAACTTTTAAACATAGGTATTAAACCATTTGATGTGAGTGTAGAAGCTATAATGCAAAGACAAGAGAAAACACCAAGGGCCACTAGATTGTGCTAGTGTGCCATGGCACCCTAGTATACACTAAGTGTACGCCAGTGCACTCTAGTGGCACCCTACTGGCGCACCTCACCAGAGGACTACGGCAGTAAGCGCCCCCAAACCCACTGTGGCACCCTTTAGTCCAAAATTAAGTTTCAAAATATGGTTTTAGGTTTCCCCTTGTAACCTCAACACAAAACTAACTCCTCTAAAGCCTAGAATGAACTTTTAAAGTTTTCAACAAGACTTCAAAACACCAAGAATATGAACACCATGCAAAGTTCTAGGTTTCCACCTTGAACTCCAATCTCTTGGACTTCAATTCTCAATTCTAAGACATGATAGGTCTTCTACAAGCAATAATCAATAGAGATGCGGGCAAGGAACAATGGACTTGAGGTTCCTCATCTCAAGCAAGAGATGCACAACTTTTCCCTTTAATATCCTCTTCTTCTCTTCTTTCTTTCTTTTTCTATATTTTTCTCACTCTTTCTTTCTTACCAAACACAATTACTACACAAGCTCCTCCCTTCTCTCTCTTCCCTTGACTTGATACCAATAATAGATACAACTTGTATCTAACTCACATACATGTTACACACACACGCATGCTAGCAATAAAGCACACACCTTGGTGACTTTTACACACAAGCACAGCTAGCACCTTCTTGCTTCATCACACACCACTAATTTACATCATCAACTTAATTAACCTACATGCTTAGTTTAGTGTTAATGATTAATCATACTTAAAAATAAAGTACTCCCCACATGACATACTCTTATTAAAACATGCTAATCAAGCTCATTGATTAAGGTAATCATGCACTATTAAGTATGCATTTAAGCTAAATGTGATGTTAAGCAAGATAGGGTCTCACAACAACTGAATCATCTTCAGAAAAATATCCCTAAAACATCCAATAAAATTCTCATCAATTTCCTAATCAAACAAAGGTGATCAAGAAGAAATTGTACACAAATTTTGACAAGCAAAGAGCATATAAATCAACAGAGTATGAAAATAAAGAAAACCTATGAGATAAGAAACAGAAGGGGAAAAAAAAGAGGCTAGACAAAAACAGAGTAAACAGGGAGGAATAAACTCAAAACGTCCCCTTTGTAACCATCTTTTTCTTCTTTCGCTGAACAATGGCTCATTGCAAATAGAAGTGCTAAACAGTGTCTGATTCCATTTTATAGAAAAATACAGCGATGTCGTTTCGTTGTTTTATTGTAAGAAGGTCTCTCAAGCGCCGTCTTATTCCACACACACTTTACAAGTGGTCACCGGCGCACGTGCCGTTTTCGAAAAAGTAGTACATTGTCACAGTTTTTGCAGCGTTTTCCAAAGGGCCACCAAATTAAACGTTGACTCAGCCCATTTTTCCTGTAGTGTAATTGACGTAATACATAAGGCAATGGCTATATGCGATTTACAAGGGCGAAACCTGAATTTCGTTTTGGATACCAAAAGCTTAAAGCATAAATTTTTATTTTTTATTTTTTGATATAATTATTATATTACTAAATTAATTATTTCTTAAATTAATTATTTATTACACAAATATGGGTAAAATTAAGTCACAGTCATTTACGTATCAATAAAAAAAGTCACAGTACACTACACATAAATTTTAATAGTTTATTAGATTAAATACTTAAGAAGGGTTTTAAATTATAAAAATGCAGCTAGAACCCCAACTGTAAGTGTAGTTTCGCCTTGGCTATTGAGTTGAATCTTAGAGCCATTAATGTTCAATTGTACCTTCATGTACGGAAGTATCGAAATTTTTGAACAACATGGTCTTGCCTCTCAATCTCACTGGCCATATTTTTACTATGTATCTTTATTTTCAATATTGCATGATATGTTTTTTAAATAATGTATGTTGTTATTTTATTTGTTAGATTATGTATGCTTAAATTTTCATATTTTACACAAATTTTTGCTGTTAGATCAACAATCTAAAGTCACTTATAGGAAGTTAACTTTTTGTATTTCGTTAAACGGTTGCTCTCTTCGGATTTAAGGATTCGGTACCAGTCTATCTTGAATCCTAGTCTCCATTAAGTAACAAATTGAAAGGCATATTGATATCAAATGTTAAAAACTTAACCAATATATCAAATGACTCATATCTAATAAAACATGGGAGATTAATTCTTGTACTCGGTCATCCACCAGAATAGTTAATTTATGTCCCATACTACAGTTTGGGCTTACTAGAATGTACCGTCACACAAATTGATTGTATTTATACACAGACACAATCGTTTGTATGCTAATATTATTCAAAACTATGTATGGTAAAAAAATAAATGTAAAAGTGATTCCCAGGTACAGTAACCAAGCGGTAGTCTCTAACCTCTTTACAACCACATATTTTTTACAAATCTCTTAATTTAAAAGAACTTCATTGAAAGCTACCACGCTACTAAAGGAGAATACTAAGAGCTAAACACCAAAAAGAAGAAAAAAAAAAAGGTTAATTATATTTTGCACTTTTCACTTTTTACCAAATTTTACTTTAAGACTTTTATTTTTATTCATAACAATTAAGTTTTTACACTTTTAGTTTATTACAATGTCCACTTTTTGCTAACTTCTATTTGAAAAATAGAATAAAACAGGCAAAGATGTAAAATTCAGTCTTTTTATTTAAAGATTCATGCATGTCGCACATGAGTTAAATTGAGATTTTTACATGAGGCATAATCATATTATATATACATTACAAAATTGATTATACTAACAATTTTGAGTAATTTTAGAGGAATTTGCGGTAGATTATCAAGAAAATGAGTTAAATTTTACATCTTTACCCTTGATTTTTGCTATGTACTTATCAAATGCGAATTTTTTACTCATCTTCTAAAGGAAGTTAGTAAAAGATTGACATTTCAATAAATAAGAAGTGAACATGGCTTAATTGTTATAATTAAAATTTAAAAACCTAAAGTGAAATTTGGTGTCAAAGATAATTAACTAAAAAAAAAAGAAAGAATAAAAGAAAACCACCCTTTCTAGAAGCTAGATAAAGATGAAAAACTATACGGTTCTAAGAAAGTTTAGTTGGAGTATAAGTCACACAAAACGGATGCGAGTGCGAACGTAGAAGCGAGAGTGCAAAAGCATTTTTTGTTAAAAGAATTGACAAAAACAGTGTCCCTAAAGCATATATATATTTAAATAAATGTTATATTTGTACATTTAAGTAATGCATTTTAATAGTATTATTTTTTAATGCTTATCTTAAAAAAAAAAAAAAACAAAGAAAACGCTATAAAGCTGAAAAAAGAAGAGAGATGATCGGGGTGGGCCCCAACTGTCCGGTGGTCAAAGTGCCTTCTTGTCTCTTATATGGTTACATGTTCAATACTCCGCTCAAGCATTTTGAATTTGAGATTCTCTCAAATGCTGAATACGTGAGGCACTCCGTTCGGGGCTGTTGTGCTGTCATTTCCTCATCATATACTATATAAACGGCAGCTTGATAGTGGCCTAGTTAGTCGAACTGTGTGACCTACTTCGAGTTTTGGTGGTGATTTCAAAGGTAATGTCATTTTCTCTTCTCCTTTTTTTTTTTCCCACACTTCCTATTCTTTTTAGAGAGAGAGAGAGAGAGATTACACTCAAATTGCTATATAGCATCTGTAAAAATAAATTATTAAAAACACCATCCACGAAATCTAAGCAAGAAAATTTCACTCTGAAGTACTTGACCATATGTATTTCCTCATAATCACTGGCAGACATGGGAACACACAAGGCCACGGCCTTCTAAAACTTATAAAATTTTCTGTACCTCCAATAAATTTTTGGGTATATACAATAAAATATAGTTGCAGTGGTCCTTCTAAAATAAATATAAAAAAATTATTTTGCTCCTTAAAAGTTAAGAAATATAGTTGCAGTGATCGATCCACCAATGGTCCCCACAGTAGTACGAAAAATTACCTAACCCCAAAGCATATCGACCGGAAGAGTCATTAAGACAACATGTTGATCATTACAAAAAGGAAGAGACAACATTACATTAGTTTACCTAGGCATCAATTATTGCTGGCACATACTTAGAACTGGAAGTAGCAGTTCAATAAGACTCCCTGACGCAAAAGCACATTCAGATTTGAGTGGCTAAGCACTTATATCTTAATAACATATAGAGCAACCAGTCTATATAACACAGGAGCTCTTGTCATGCACCGTGGCAGACTTATATGACACTAGCAATAGTGAGGTGTTGCGACAACGATCAGAGGGTTTTTCTTATGGACAGTTAAACCAGTGGCTTCAGTCATGTCCAAATCCTTTCCACTTCCCCCACCAGGTAAAGACAAGTCAAACTTGTGCACAACACTGGCTAATGCAAGTTCATCAACATTCATGGCGAATGTGATACCAGGGCAACCCCTCCGACCAGAACCAAAGGGAACTAACTCAAAGTCATGGCCTTTGAAATCCATTGAAGTATTCAAGAATCTCTCTGGCCGAAACTCCTCGGGATCATCCCATGACAATGGGTCTCTTGCAATCGCCCAAGCATTGATAATCACTTGTGTGCCTGCCGCGATGTGTAGCCCATTGCCTGGACATCTTCGGTTGATTCTCGAGGAGCCAGTAATGGTAAAGGAGGATGTAAGCGCATAGTCTCTTTGATCACCGCTTTTAGGTAGTTCATTCCCTCTAAATCATCCTCAGTTATGGCTTGCCTGCCTTGGGCTAATCCTCTCACTTCATTCTGCAGTTCCTTCAAGACTTTTGGGTGTCTTAAGAGCTCAGTCATTGTCCACTCTAGAGCCGTGAATATAGTATCAGTTCCAGCACCAAACATGTCCTAGAAGACATACAAATTTGGATACCAGGCTGAAAATATCAGTCAATGCAAATAGACAAGGGAGCCCTAGGCAATTGTTATCTGGAAAACAATAAACAAATAAAAGTATTTTTTTCCCCTTCAAAACTTGCTTCCAATTGTCTACTTACCAGCGGTGTTATAGGGAGTTTGAGGGAAACATTGGGAAATAGTTCCACAGGCTCTTGATTCTTGAAGCATATAATAGTACTACACGAACAAAAATTTGTGGCACTTCGGGCCACGCCTGACTACCTGAGGCCCAGACTAGTGTTGGACATATAATTGGATTGTATCATGCATGTTTGGAGAATTCATATTCATGGTTTGTTCATCCTGATTCCTGGTTTTCTGTTTTTATTTAAAGAAGAACAAGAAAGAAAAGAAAGGGAGAGTCACTAGGCCTTACCAAGATGATACCTTTGACGCTATCTCTATCAATAGCAAAGCCACTCGTTTTGTCTCTTTGACTTTCAAGCAGAACATCTACCAAGTCTTGTCGACCTTCACCATTTCTCTCTCTTGCCCGCAGATCCATATGCTCTTCGACTACACTGTCTAGAAAACTATTGAACTCCTTGGCTACTTTGGCCACTCTCGCATTCAAACCATTCAAATGGTTCACCCATGCAAGCCATGGAATGTAGTCCCCCACATTGAAAACGCCCAACAGCTCCCCCAGCTCCACGAGAAGCTCCTTAAACTTCCTCCCTTCTTCTTCCCCTCCGCTGTACTTCCTTCCCAAGGCCACCCTACACACTATATTATTTGTAAGTGCTACAAAAATTTTGCTCAAATTTACCACTGAAGACGAAGAGGAACAAGACAGTTTGATCTCCTCAATCATGAGGGCCGTTTCTTCTTCTCTCACAGGACGAAAAGATAGTACCCTCTTGTTCCTTAGAAGCTGGAGCACACATAGGCTTCTCACCTGCCTCCAATACTCACCATAAGGTGAGAAAGCCACGTCCTTCAAATCATACAATAGTTTACTGGCAAAGGTAAGTTTAGGCCTGTTTGAGAAGACAAGATCGTGAGTTTTCATGATTTCGCGAGCTGCATCAGCAGAGGAGACAACAAGAACAGGCACTCTGCCGAGGTGAATCAGCATGAGTGGTCCATACTTTTTAGCTAGTGAATTGAGCGACCGATGAGGGAAAAAGCCGATTTTGTGGAGGTTCCCAATTATTGGGAGCTTTGAGGGAGAAGGTGGTCTGTTTTTGTCGGGTGATGGAGTAGTGGACAGCCATTTGAGGAGGAAGGCTAGGAAGACAAACAGGGGAAGAAGAGAGTAAATCAAGGGATGCCATAACAACATTTCTTCTTGCTCTTTTAAAATAAAAAATTTCAGCTTGATATGTAGAGTTAAATAACAAGAAAAAGGAATGAGAAGAGTTCTCTTCAAAACAGAGTTTACTTTCTTTGTTCTCTTTCTTTTTCTCACCCGATTACAGCAGATACAAGACGTAGGTATTTATACACATCAAAACAACCCCACACCAGCTCACATTTTTTACCACACTCACAGAGTTCTCTGCTTTCTATCTCTGACAAAATCACAGCACCAATAGCACATGTAGAAAAAATCTAGTTGTGACAAGGCACAAAAAAAGTTCAACATGAAAATTGAAATTGTGATGTAAGCAACTCAAAAAAATTCAAAGTTTGATGAATGCAATTAATTTCTCCGCCATGATGTAGACAGACTTTTGAATGCTTTAATTAAATTTTTATACTATTTTTTCTTTTCTTTCTATATATGCTGATATCAAATTATAGATTAGAAGCTCCCTTTCAAGGATCTACTTAAAGAGGGGGATCTCATTGAAACAGAGACAGAGGGAAGGGGTGTTGGTATTCAACCCATGCGCAAACAATACGAAAGCATTCACAACTCATACACACACATAAAAGAGAAACACAACGCAGAGAATTAAGGTAGTTTAGTAGAATAACAAATCTTGCTTTAATAATCCATACCCACACATGAAAGAGAAACACAACACAGATAATTAAGGTGGTTTAGTAGAATAACAAATCTACTTATGTCCACAAGTGAATGAACTATCACAATTTAACAAAATTTCACTATTTTGAATAATATTTTATCTTATCATAGACATGATTTGGCTAGTGGAGATAAAATAAGTATTCCTTAAATATGATTGTGTGGGGATAAGAAATACACGTTTTTTATTTAAATCAACCAATAACTAGTAAATTATTATAATCTTTTTATTTGATGGCTAATTATGGATTTGAACAAATCTATCGAGCACTAAATTATTAAATATAAAATATCTAAGTTTTAAAGTTTCTATGCTTCAGTTTTTTTTTTTTTTGTGAAGTTTTAAACAAGTTATAACTAAATATCGTTGTAATTTGAATTTGTGACCTAATAAGAAACCAAAAAATTAAAAAAATTATTAAATACTCGGGAAGTTTTGAAACCAATCCGAACCAAAAAGTAATACAATTTGGCTTTAACTGTTGAATGAGGTTTAGAACCATAGTTTTGGGCAAGTTTTCCTTATGACCAATCACATTGGGGTGCATCATTGACTGATTGTGTTTATACACACTCGTTTGTATGCTAGTATTATTCAAAACTATGCATATAAACATGAAGTTTTTCATTTGTTTGCTAAATGATGTATTTGGGCTACATGTATGCATAATCTCAATCGTAGTTTTGATTTGGGATATTCATGCTCAATTGTTCCCTAAACTTCTATGTCAATGCTTTCACTCTCAATTTCATAGTCATTGAATTTTCCACTATGAGAGGAGTTACATCCAAGTTGAATTATTGCTCCTTACCCTTAGAATAGCTTGCAGTTTCTACACAAGTGTTGACAAAAATTTGTTCTATTGTTTGTAGAGAGCATATAGATCTTGTCACTAAATTCAAACCACAAAACATCTTAATTTTCAACATTTAGTTAAAAGTGATAAGTTAAACAATTGTCACAAGAAATAGTAGGACATTTCCACATCTCATGCCGAGTTTGGTAGTGCAACGCATTTAGTCGAAAAGCGCTTTTGTGGCTTAGGAAGTGTTTTAAGGCGTGTATAGTTGCATCTTAAGATAGAATTTTGTCGCCATAAAGCACTTTCCAGTAAAGCAGTAGCTAAGTGACTAAGGTGCTTTCGTAGAAAAGAAAATGTAAACGTGCTTCCCAAATATAGGAACCAAGCATTAGTCCCAAATCTCTTATTATTATTATTTTTTTTTAAATTTGATATTGCTTAGGGTTATCCAGGCCAGATTGAGCGCACCTCAACTAATCATCTCCCGAATGCAATCAAAGCCAAACATTACCCAAATACTACTAGAAAAATGGCCTTCCCCAGCACTTAAAAAAATGCTGGCAAAAGGCTTAAAAACATCGCTATAGCAATCATTGTCGCTTCCATGGCCTAAATTGTACTACTGTTAGGCTTGTGTCTACAATTATTTTCTATAATATGTGTACCACTATATTTGTATGTTCAAGTTCTCAGTGAGGAACCAATTAGTTTACACAATATGCGTTTTCTAATATATTTGTTGTCTTGATAGGATTTGTAGCGACAATGATGGCTTAAATTGTCTAATATATTTGTTGTCGCGTTTTCTAAATTCATAAAAAAAATTAATATTGTGTTGTTTACTTGCTATTTATCCAAGAATATATTAAATTATATATTCCAATAAAATAAAATCTACCATTGAAAGTTCCTTGTTAATGAAGTAAATGGTTCAGTTGCTATGCTGCAAATTACAAAGCTAAGGTAATTGTTCGTAGAAAGAGAACATTAGCAAAAAACCAAGTTCAAAAAATAAAAAGAAACTTCAAATTTGAGGAAGAAAATACATTTAGCTTTCAACCTCGAATTATAGGAGCCGATTCTTCCTTGCTTCAATTTACTTCTTACTAAAAGGCAAGCTCAATTAGTTCCCAATCTTTCTCATTTACCAAGACAAGTATTTTTTGTGCTTTTTATGATCTTTAAAGTACTCTTTCCCTTCCTTTGATGTGTTTGTTCCAAACCCTATCAAGACAACAAATATATTAGAAAATGCATATTGTGTAAACTAATTGGTTCTTCACTGAGAACTTGAACAGACAAATATAGTGGTACACATATTATAGAAAATAATTGTAGACACAAGCCTAATACTAGTACATATTTAATAGAAAATCAAAACACTAAGTACCCTTAATTGTCGACAAACAGTAAGTACCCTCATGGATGACCACATGTTGACAATGATACTTCACCCATTTCTTTCCAACACAGTCCAGCCACGATAGTCTCTAAGTTTCCAATTACCTCTATTTGGTACTTAAGTGTTGCACTAAGAACAGAAACAGCAAGAATCCAAAATGCACACTCAAAGTACACTGAAATGTTACAAACCATAGGTCATTAGAGACTCATTAATTATTCAATTGGTTGTCTTGTGTAGTTATTGTTATAGCCATCATCATCTCATGTGATGCAATTGCAACCAAGAGCTTTGCAGCACCGAGAGAAACAGGAACCTCACAGAATGTGATAATTTCCCCTACCACCTTCGCCTAGAAAAGCAACTTCATAGAATGTGATAATTTCCCCAACGACCTTCCAGAATTTTGGCAAGAAGCTTAATCTAGTTAGTCTCAAAATGTAATGAAGAAAGAAGAAAAGAAATTTCAAGGAATTAGGACAATCCAAAACAGAGCAAGTAGAATAGAAAAGCCAATAACAAAACATGTATCAGGAGTTTACAAGATTAAACCAAACTACAATCTCATGGGAAATGAGTCAAGCAAAACTTACACAAATAAAAAAAAACTATTAAACATAGAAAAGAGAGACAAAGAGACATACAACAAGAACCCCAAGCATTTTCATGAGGAATGAGCCAGCCTCTTCAATTTCTCCAGGAAGTTAAACTGTCTATTAGCCTTAATTGACAACAAAATACAGTAAGCTCTCCTCATAACATACTTTTGAAACAGTATTGAAAGGGCAAGAGCGATACAATTCAGGGATGGTTTGTTAGTTTGTTACCCTCTGTGTTAGAACCCAAATTTCATAGGCAATCACATACATCGCATCCAATGCCCATGCTGATTCCCAATTCCAAAACTCCTGAATAAAAGCACAGCAGATTCCACCATTACCAACCTATATTTCCAATAGATCAAATCATTCTCAGAATACATGAAAAAGGATTTTCTAATTAAAATTACTGAAAGAATTTTAATTGGCAATGATAGATGGAGAACCATGAACAGAGTGCTTTCCCTGCTTTTTCGCCCGACTCTTTGGTCTTAAGAACACTAGTTTGAAGAATGAGTGATTGCCCTTCTCCGACTCTTACTTGCCAACCTGAGAGCGGACAGCTAATGCATTCCACCTATTGAGCAGGGTTCTATGGTCGGTCCGTGACCCCTGGATGCCGAAGGCGTCCTTGAGTTTTTTCAAAGCAGTGGTAGCAATCAATCAAGTGAGTCTATCGATTAGTAAAGAGAGAAATAGGAGAACTAGAATTTCTCCAAATTGAGAGTACTTACCAAACTGTTTGATCACTGTACTAGCGTCCTGCAACATATACAAGGTGCAATTATAAACTGTATATCATGTTCATAACCCTAATTTAGACAATGGCGGCTACAAAATGCAGAAGCTTAAACATGTGTGTGTATATACAGATGTATAGAGAAAAAGAGGGTTAGGACCTGGAAAACATTGAGAGCATCGACCATGGACAAGAGAGAAGGGAAGTTGGAGTAGATGGCGAGGAAGATGCTTGAGGGAATCGCCGTTTTGGGACTAAACGGCATCGGAGAAGCGTTTTAGGTAGTCGATGATTCTTGGATTATAAAATATAATCTTGAACAGCGACTCGGCTTCGGGAGAGCAACCGCATGATCGACATTGCTGAGCTTGGGTAAGGTCACAACAATCAGGGAGGTGCGAGACGATTGATGTCCAGAGGTGGAGAAAATAGTTGTTGCCAGTGATGGCTTGGCTATGACTACGGTTTGGCCAATCAGACAACAACTGGAAGAGAGACATAAACTGATTGAGTCAGAGAGACAGAGAGGGAGAGTCGATGGATCTAGGGTTTTAAGAGGGAAAGGAGAAACTGTTCCCCATAAGAAACGTTATCGTTTCACTTTTATTAGTTTAAATGAGTTGGCCTCGTATATGGAGACCATCAAACGATAGCGTGTTAATTGAATTCGAAACCTTTCTCGGCTCTTTACTCAAAGCGTCGATATTTGTCATGCAAAATCTGGTCGGAGATAAAGTGCCTAATGGTTTATTTGCCTATATAGCGGCATTTTTATGAAAGTGCCGTTATAGATAGACGTATAACGGCATTTGTAGTAAACAACTGGAATAAAGTGCCGCTAAACCCCTTTTTGTAGTAGTGTTACAACAACTTATTTTCTACAAAGCACTTAATTTAAAAGCACTTCATTGAAAGCCACCGTGCCACTAAATGGGAATGCTAGGAGATAAACACCAAAAAAAAATTGAAAAAAAGAAAGAATAAAAGAAAACCATCCTTTCTAGAAGTGAGATAAAGACGAAAACTTTTAAGTGGTGATTTCAAATTCAATGCCATTTTCTCTCCTTTTTTTCACACTTTCTATTCCTTTTAGAGAGAGAGATGGAGAGAGAGATTACACTCAAATTTCCATATTGCATCTGTAAAAACAAATTATTAAGAAACCATATACGAAACCTTCAAAAAAATGTCACTCTGAAGTACTTGACCATTTGTAAGTCCTCCCAATCACTGGTGGACATGGGGCAAGCGAGGCCTTTCAAAATTCTTTCTACCTCCAATAGATTTTTGGGTATGTACAATAGAATATAGTTGTATTGGTCAATCTAAAATTCAAACAATATTACTTTGCTCCTTACAAAATTTAAGAAATTTTAACACTGACTGTTGAAAGCATTTTCAAAATATGGTATTTTACGTAATAGTTTTAGGAGTTTTTCAAAAGATCTTTAACTAGTTTTGAAGATAGTCTTTATTACTTTATTTAATGAATCCCACATTAAAAAGTGAGAAGTTTTGTAAGGCATTTATAAATGCCACCACTTTCTATGTACTATTTTAGAGCAATGATTGAATGTAGCACTCAAGTGTGAGCATGTATTGTGCATGTAACGTGTGATCAAGACCATGATTTTTTATCGATCATGATCAACGATTGGATGGCTAATACATAAGTAAAGTCGATCGTATAGTAGGAATCACATCTGATTAAAAAGGTGTGTTGAATGGTTTGATCAATCAATGAATAGGTGCGATCTATACCGTTAGTTTAGAAAGGGATGATATGACCGCTGTGTTTAAACCTACAAGTGATTGTTAGAAATCAATTATTATTTGAATTCTAACGATCATGTCTGTCCAAAGAAACACCAAAATATCTATAAACATGGCAAATTCGCAGGCAACAAAATCACTAATTTGTTCTACAACTTCTCTGTATCTTCTATGGCATTAAAGTTCTTTATTCTTACTAGTTTACATAGTTCATTATCTTCGAAGTTTGTTTATGCAGAAACAGAGATTCAGATTCTTGTAGACTTGTTAATAAGATGGTATTTGGATTTGATTTCGAGTGTGCAACACAGTTAAAATTACAGATTTTATAGGCTTCATTATATCTTGAAGGCCATTTGCTATCAAACCAGTACACACCAGATTCAAAGAATTGGCAAGGTAGAATATCGTCTTAAAGCAATATTAATCGTGCCTTTGAATCATTTGTTAATTTTCTTCTTTCTTCTACAGATTTATGCACCAATACTGACATCTCTCAAAACAAATCCTAAATCCACCACTACTCCCAATAGTAGTACAAAAGGTACCCTAACCCTATAGCTAGCATATCTATCGAAAAAGTCATAAAGATATATTTATCATTACAAAAATGAAGAAACAATATAGTTGTTACATTGATTTACTTCATCATCATATACTTATTACTGGAAGCAGCAGTCCAATACAACTCCTAAACACAAAAGTACATTCAGATTTGTGTGGCTAAGCACTTATTTTCTTTATTTCTTAATAACATATATAGCACCCACTCTAACATATATAGGAGCTCTTGTCATGCACTGGGGCAGACTATTATGACACTAGCAATAGTGGGGGGTTGTAACAACAATAAGAGGGTTTTTCGTATAGATAGTTATGCCACTAGCTTCAGTCATGTCCAAATCCTCCCTACTTGCCCCACTAGGTAAAGATAACTTAAACTTGTGCATAACACTTGCTAATGCCAGTTCATCAACATTCATGGCGAATAGGATACCAGGGTAACCCCTCCAACCAAAACCAAAGGGAATGAACTCAAAGTCATGCCCTTTGAAATCTATTGAAGTATTCAAGAACCTATCTGGTCGAAACTCCTCGAGATCTTCCCATGTCAATGGGTCTCTTCCAATTACCCAAGCATTGGTGATCACTTGTGTACCAGCACCAGTATCATACCCCACTATTTTGACATTTTGAGTTGATTCTCAAGGAACCACTAATGGTATTGGAGGATGTGAGCTCATCATCTCTTTGATCACCACTTTTAGGTAGCGCATTCCCTCTAAATCATCCTCAGTTATAACTTGCTTGCCTCTGGCTAATCCTCTCACTTCATTTTGCAGTTCCTTCAACACTTTCGGGTGTCTTAAGAGCTCAGAGATTGTCCACTCTAGAACTGTGAAAGTAGTATCAGTTCCAACACCAAACATATCCTACAAGGCATACAAATATAAGTACCAAGATGAAAATGTCAGTCAATGCAATTAGACAACTGTGTTGAATATTAAACTTGATTTAATATTATTGTTTTTCTAGTTGTCTCTAGACACATCTACACATTATGTATCTGGAAGCTCATGAATGTAGTTGAAGAATTGTTCATGTATGTAAGTGGAATAGCCAGTGTACATATATTGTATTAAATGTGAGGGTATGTACTTGGGTGGATACATGTTTCACTAGACCTATAAATACCTATGTAATCTACACATTTTTATCAAGTTGAATGAGAAGTAACCATTGAATGTGTTCTCTCCACATCTATCATAGTGTTTTGTGTGCGTGAGCCCACCATATATTCCAACAAAGTGGTATTAGAGCATAAGGTTGCAAGGCTTTTGTATTTGAGAATTATGGCGAATTTTGGAATAATTTCATTTCAAGTTCCTCTGCTCACTAAGGAGAACTATGATAATTGGTACATTCACATGAAGGTGTTGCTTGGTTCCCAAGATGTATGGGACCCCTTGGAGAATGGTGTTGTGGAGGCACAAACCTAGGCTTCCAAGAAGAAGGACCAAAAGGCATTAACACTCATCCATTCATGTTTGGGTGAAGGCATTTTGTGAAGATTACAAGTGCAATTACTTCCAAGCAAGCTTGGGATATCCTTCAAAACTCATTCCAAGGAGTTGAGAAAATGAAGAAAGTGCGACTACAAACCTTACGAGGTGAGTTTGAGGTCTTACATATGAAAGAATCCGAATCAATTTCGGATTATTTTTCAAGAGTTTTAGTTATTGTGAACCAATTGAAGAAATATGGTAAAGACTTGATTGGTACAAGGGTTGATGAAAAAATCCTTCATTCATTGGACTCCAAGTTCAATTTCATTGTGGTCGACATTGAAGAGTCCAAAGACTTGGATTCAATGAGTATTGATCAACTTATGGGATCATTGCAAGCTCATGAAGAGATGGTACAAAAGAAAAAAGTTACTTTGGAGCAAGTGCTTCAAACAAAGGTTTCCTTGAAGGAAAATGAAGAAACTCCTACAAATAGCCAAAGGGGTCGAAGATGTGGAACCCAACATGGCCGAGGTGGAGGACAAACAAGTGGTAATCACACATGCCACAAAGAAGGGAGACACCAAGACTCAACTCAATCAAGAGGGCATGGAAGAGGAAACAACTTAGGCCATATGGAAAAAGCTATGACAAATGTAAAGTTCAATGTTACAATTGTCAAAATTATGGTCATTATGCCGCAGAATGTAGAAATGCTACTAACATGGTTGAAGAGAGAGCCAATTATGTAAAGAATGAAGATGTGGAGTCGACTTTGTTGATGGAATACAAAGGCGAAGAAATTGGATAAAAGAATTCATAGTATCTCTACACTAGTGCAAGCAACCATATGTGTGGGAGTAAAGGCATGTTCATGGAACTTGATGAATCGGTGAGTGGAAAAGTCACTTTTGGGGATTCGTCTCAAATTCCGGTAAAGGGCAAGGTAAAATTTTGATTTCCTTGAACAATGGAACACACCAATTCATCTCCAATGGTTATTATGTCCCACATTTGAAAATCAATATTTTAAGTTTGAGACAACTCTTGGAAAAAGGCTATGATATTTCTATGAAGGATCACAGTCTTTCAATAAGATATGGAAATGAGAATTTGATGGCCAAAGTTCCTATGACTTGTAATCGGATGATCTTGCTAAATATTCAAACCAATGTGGCTAAATGCTTGAAGGCTTGTTTCGAAGATAAAAATTGGCTTTGGCACTTCAGATTTTAGCACTTAAATTTTCAAGGGTTGACTTTATTGGCCAAGAAGAAGATGGTGAAAGGATTGCCTCACATTGGTCATCCACATCAACTTTGTGAAGGATGTCTTTCTAGCAAGCAATTTAGAAAAAGTTTTCCCAAAGAATCAAGCACAAGAGCAACGAAGCTGCTACAACTTGTTCATTCGGATGTTTGTGGTCCAATCTCTCCATGTTAATTTGGTAAGAACAAGTATTTCCTTCTATTTATTGATAATATTAGTAGGAAAACTTGGGTCCATTTTCTTAAGGAAAAATTGAAAGCTTTTGAGACATTCAAGAAGCTTAAAGCACTTGTTGAAAAACAAAGTGACTATGACATAAAGGCTATGAGATTCGATAGAGGAGGTGAATTCACTTCAAATGCTTTCAAAGAATTTTGTGAAGATAATGGTATTCACCATCCTTTGACAGTTCCAAGATCTCTTTAACAAAATGGCGTGACAGAAAGGAAGAATAGAACCATTCTTAACATGGTTTGAAGTATGTTGAAATGCAAGAAGATGTCTAAAGAATTTTGGGCGGAAGCCATTGAATGTGTAATTTATTTGTCAAACTGTTATCCCGACAAAAGTGTGCAAGATGTCACCCCACAAGAAGCATGGAGTGGAAGAAAGCCAAGTACCTATCACTTGCGTGTATTTGGGAGTATTGCTTATGTCTATGTGCCGGCTGAAAAACTGTCCAAGTTAGAATACAAGAGTGAGAAGCATACTTTCATTGGCAATGATGCAAGTTCAAAGGGCTACAAGTTGTATAATCCTAGCAATGGCAAGATTGTCGTTAATAGAGGTGTTAAATTTGATGAAGAAAGTTCATGAGATTGGAACACTCAAGAAGAAGTCTATGATATTTTCCCATTCTTTGAAGATGATGGAAATGAAGTAATGGAGGAACCCATCTTTCCACCTCCATCACCTCCATTGTTCTCTTAATTACAATCAACTCCATCATCAACGGAGGCAAGTTCAAGTGAAGGACCACAACGCAAGAGGAGTCTCTAAGAAATCTATGACTCAATGGAGGAGGTAATGGAAAATTTTAATGATGTCTCTCTTATTTTCCTTTTTGGAGATTGTGAACTTCTAGGCTCTGAAGAAGCGGTGCAAGACAAGAAATGAAGAATTGATATGGATGACGAAATCAAAGCTATAGAGAAAAATGGTACAGTGGAGCTTGCCACACTTCTAAAAAGGCAAAATGTCATTGGAGTCAAATGGGTGTACAAGGCAAAGAAGAATGCTAAAGGCAAAGTGTAAAGATACAAAGCAAGATTGGTCGCCAAAGGATACAACCAAAGGCCCGGCATTGACTATGATGAGGTATTTGCACCCGTTGCTCGCTTGGAAACTATTAGATTGTTAATTTCTTTGGCGGCTCAAAACGATTGGAAAATTCATCAAATGGATGTAAAATCCGCTTTTTTTAATGGTTTTTTTGAAGAAGAAATTTACATTCAACAACCCATGGGTTATTTTGTGAAAGGGAAGGAAGATAAAGTCTTGAAATTGAAAAAAGCCTTATATGGCTTGAAGAAAGCACCAAAAGCTTGGAATTCAAGAATTAATAAATACTTCCAAGATAATAAGTTCATCAAATGTCCCCATGAGCATTTAGTATACACAAAGATCAACCAAAATGGAGACACATTAGTTGTTTGCTTGTATGTACATGACTTGATCTTTATAGGAAGTGATCCAAGAATGTTTGAAGAATTCAAGGAAGCAATGGCTCGAGAATTTGAGATGACAAACATTGGCCTTATGTGTTATTATCTTCGCATTGAGGTAAAGCAAATGAAGGATGGTATTTTCATCTCCCAAGAAGGCTATGCTAAGGAAGTTCTTAAGAAGTTTCAGATGAAATTTTTCACACTCATGGAATGTGGAATCAAATTATCAAAGTTTGAAGATAGAGAAAATGTTGATTCAACAATGTTCAAAAGTCTTGTTGGAAGCTTGAGATGTTTGACTTGTATAAGACCAAATAATCTTTTTGGAGTTAGGCTTATTAGTCGCTATATGGAAAGCTCCTGCTATGTCTCATTTGAAGGCGGCTAAAAGGATTATTCGATACATCCAATGTACCCTTGATTTTGGAATATTTTATTCAAGTTCAAATAATTTCAAACTTGTGGGATATAATGATAGTGATTGGGCCAGATACTTGGATAAGGGAAAAAGTACTTCTAGGTATGTTTTCTTCATGGGAAATACTGCTTTTGCATGGTCTTCAAAGAAACAGCCAATTGTGACACTTTCTACTTGTGAAACGGAGTATGTTGCCTCCACATCATGTGTTTGTCAAGGAATTTGGTTAAGACACTTATTGAAGAAACTTTGAATGCCACGAGATGAGCCAACGGAGATCTTTGTGGACAACAAATCGGCACTAGCATTGGCAAAGAATCCAGTATTTCATGATCGTTACAAGCACGTTAATACAAGATATCATTTCACTAGGGAGTATGTAGCTAAGAAGGAAGTGGTGCTCAAGTTTGTGAAATCACAAGATCAACTTGATAGAATAAAATTATTCTTTTATTAAAATCCAAAACTTTATTTTCATTATTTAATTAGTTGGTTACAAGTTTTATGATAAAGTTTGTTATAGAGTTTATTGCATAATTATACAGAGCTGTTACAACATTTAGTAGCCATTTATTTGAAAGCTTAATTGCCTATAATGGCTAGTTTATTAAGCCTATATAAGGCTCATACTTGGCAAGGTTTGAGATATAGACAAAAAGATAATATACAATGGTGATATACTAGAGATATATACTTATCCTACCATTTTCTCTATACTTTTATATACTGTGTTTTATGGGCAATCGTGGCTAGGACGGTTCATTGTTCTCCCGGTAGGCGTGACTCTCGAGGAGATAGGTTGTGAGCAAAATTGGGTTGAATCTTGAAGCAACTAATGTCCGATTGTACCTTCACATATAGAGGCACAGTTGCTTTAGGACAGTGATATCACGCCTCTTAATTCTCACAAGCCAGCTTATCTGTTTTCCTTTTAACATATTTTATTATTCATCAAGTTGTATTCTATTATGTTGTAATTAGATTTATTCTAAAGCTATTATTTATTTGTGTTAATAAGAATTACAAGATGTGTTTTTATGAAATTCTTCCAACACAACTTGCGGATATTTTCACCAAGCCTCTCAAGGTTGAATTATTTCATGAGTTGAGGACTTTACTTGGAGTGACCAAATCAAGTTTAAGAGGGGGTGTTGAATATTAAACTTGATTTAATATTAGTATTTTTCTAGTTGTCTCTAGACACATCTACACATTATGTATCTAGAAGTTCATGAATGTAGTTGAAGAATTGTTCATGTATGTAAGTGGAATAGCCATGTAGGTATACATGTATTGTATTAAATGTGAGGGTATATACTTGGGTAGATACATGTTTCACTGGACCTATAAAGACCTATGTAATCTACACATTTTTATCAAATTAAATGAGAAGTAACCATTGAGTGTGTTCTCTCCACATCTATCATAGTGTTTTGTGAGTGTGAGGCCACCATATATTCCAACAAACTGAGCCCTAGGTAATTCTAACTAGAAAAAAAACCAAATTAATTAACAAATACAGATATTTTTTGTCTTCAAAACTTGCTTGCAATTGTCTACTTACCAGTGGTGTTATAGAGAGTTCAGGAAAGAATCGAGGATTAATACTACTTATGTGGTCCTTCAAAGTTTAAGAATCTTGAGAAAAAAAAAAAAGTTTGAGGAAGGGAAAGAAAAGAAATAGAGGACTAGACCTTACCAAGATGATACCTTTGACACTATCTCTATCGATAGCAAAGCCATTCGATTTCTCTCTTTGATTTTCAAGCAGAACATCCACCAATTCCCGTCGACCTTCACCATTTCTCTATCTTGCCCGCAGATCCATATGCTCTTTGACTACACTGTTTATAAAAGGGGTGTAGTTTTGCTGCTGTTATTTGTTTTTGTTTTTTTTTTTTTTTGGGTACTTTGGAATAAAAAGTCAAAGATGAAAAAGAAAAAGAGAAGCTTAGGGGATTAACCCCTTATAGTAGACATTGCCACCATATTTGCAATTAGAAGGGACCTAACTAGATACTAGTCTTTCCTCTTGGCTTGCTTCAAGTTTAGCTAAGAGGTCTGCACATTTATTTCCTTCCTTCAAAATGTGCTTGATGGTGCATTCGCATATTTGCATCAGATGTTTGGAATCCAGCACCTTAGCTTTGTGCAGGGTTTATTGGATGACATCCTGCTTTATGAGCTCCACTGTAACTTCACAATCAGATTCAATCTCTATCTCCCTCATATTCTTTCCATGAATAATGGTCAGGCCTCAACAAATGTCTCAGAGTTTAACCTCCAGGCTTGTGCCATTTTGTAGTCTTCCATAGAAGCCCAACACCCAACTTCCTCTTTCATCTCTTACAACTCCCCAAATCCAGCTGTCCCATCCTTTCCTTTAGAGCTCCCATATGTATTCATTTTTATTTTACCTACATTAAGGAGACACCATTTAACAGTTTTAGTAATAAGTTGTTATGAAGCTGCGATCATGTGCGGTTGGCTAGCTGTCACCATTCACCCCTTGCCACACGTTCTATCTACCACATAATGAAAATCCATGCAACGGAGAAGAAGATAGGCATTAGCTACGTTACACATCTTTTAAATTTGCATTATTTATTAGAATTAATTCTTGGGAATCTCTCCTTCTTCCTTTTTTTTTTTTGTTACTCATTATTTCCTTTTGTTCTTCTCAACCACGACTACCATCGCTCCACCACCGTCCCTATCTTCCTCCTTCCTCAATCCTCTTCTCTCTCAACCCTATCATTTCCACCCACAACATCAGCATCTTATACCATCCTCTTTCTTCGATTTCACCATACTAAGCGTGAGTCGAATGAACTAGAGCAAAATCGCTGCCGCCGTAGTAGTCGAAGTTAAAGGTGTTAACTCATCACCACCCCTGCCATCACCCATAAGCACCATAACTCCATCTGTTTCATCTTCCTTACTGAAATCTCATTGCAATCACCAGTCTATGTTAAGATATCCCAAATTTAAAAAATTATTAGACCCATTAATCTGCATTGCCATGTTTTATGAGAGTTAGATATTTTAGAGGAGGGTTTTAGAGAGAGAAAATAAAGGGTTATGTTTCAACTGTCAAGACCCAAACAGTAGCTCATGTTGGTGAAGTTTGATTGTTTACAGAGAAACTAATATATGTTATTGTTTATATGTTTGGACTAAGAGCCTAGGGTTGACCAGGGCGTGGGCCCGTTTGGGAGTCCTGGCAGTTACTGAGAATAACTCGCTCGATTCTCCTGGCTATAGAGGGGCGAGAACCAAGGGCAAACAAGAGAGAGAGAGATTCACGAGCCTGCGGTAGCTTGTGGAATAAATGTAACTTAAGTTGTCTCTGTTTGTCATAAATGTGCTAAGAGTATTTATAGTGAGTAGTGATTGACACTATGCAGACACGTGGCGCCCCTTGACCGGGCAGGCCTGAGTCCCGCCATTATGACCTAGTGAAGCCATGTCAGGGGCCACGGCAGGCGATTGGATACACGCTACCATGGTGTCAGGCACTTGTCCAGCCATGGTTCGCCACGTGTCTGTCGTATTAAATGTGTGTCGGGTCAGCATTTAATGCTTAAGATATAGTATTCGAGTGGTTTTGAGGGTAGATCTCTCTCTCTCTTAGCCAGTTAATGGGACTAATCCCCGCACGCTCGTGAGGCGCGTGGCTCAATGGTCCCTTTGGTCCTAACCTCCATTCCACTGCCCAAGGAGAGTGATCCCAAGCGAGGGTGAGTTAGACAGTTAGGGGCCTGAGCCTGTTAGATAATGAGGCACAGGGCCTTGAAGCATGCTAGGCGCAAGGCCTGTCTTGCACTGGTGCTCGTTTTGGCCAAAACCGTGTAGGCGCGGGGCCTGGCTTAAGTGAAGTTCTTGGAGCTGTTTGAACAAGGCTTAGTAGTAGGGAGCTGAGCCTACTGCCGCGGGAGCAGGGGTGAGGGCGCCGCGCTGGTTTGTCCAGGCATGATTTGACCTATGTTTGACTTTGAGGTACTCAAAGGGCCCACGTGGTCTGCCAGGTGAACAGGTGGGGCGCCACGTAGTGCCTGCTGATTGGGTACCTACAGTTATTTATACGCACAATAAATATGTTAGTTTAAGAGTCCGTGCGTGTTTTTCCATTACGCTGATTTCATTTTTCTCTTAGATCACTCTTCTATGCTATTTCTCTTCCTTAAGCCAAAGCAACCATGGTATAAACCCCACCACTTCACTTCCATAAGTTCTTAAACCCTTTTCTCACCCGTGTCGCTCTCTCTCTAGAGTCTAGGACCAAAAAAGGAAAACAAATTGTGGCAAGACTCTGCAGCTTCACCAGAGTCACCACTAACACATTATTGGTATTTTCATTTTTTACTGGTTATGTTGCATATAGTTATGATATGTATATGATAGTGATTGATTGAGAAGGTAGGCATGAAAATTTTGTTTTTATGGCAATTAATTCGGGTGTAAAAAAACAAAAAGAGATGGAAGACGGTTTTAAATTGGGCCGTCAATCAATGTTTATTTAATGATGGATTCTTATGTATTAGATGATGGACTTAGCCAACCACGGTGGAGGTAGCCAGAATCATGGCGAGGAAGAGAGTTTGGTAGTGGAGCGTTGACCATGGGCAGCGGCTGAGGAGAAGAACAAGGTATGAAAGGAAATGAAAGAAAAAAAAAAGTAAGAGAAAGAAAGACCCATTAAATGATGCAACCTTAAAAGATGTGTAACCCTGTCTTCTCAACCGTTACATGAATTTTAACTATGTGGCAGATAGAACGTGTGGCAAGCGGTGAATGGTGACAGCTAGCCAACCGCACACGACCGCAACTTTAATAACCACAGCAAAACCGCGGCCCCATAGAAGTGTCCAACTCCTTGGCTACTTTGTCCACTTTTGCATTCAAACCATTCAAATGGTTCACCCATGCAAGCCATGGAATCCCCCACATTGAAAACGCCCATGAGCTTGCCCTGCTCCCCGAGAAACTTCTTAAACTTCCTCCTTCTTCCCCTCCAATGTAATTTCTCCCCAAGGCCACCCTACACACTATGTTATTTGTAAGTGATACAAACATTTCACTCAAACTTACCACTAGAGGCGAAGAGGAACAAGATCGTTTGAGCTTCTCAGTCATGAGGGCCATTTCTTCTCCTCCCACAGGACGAAACGACTGTACCCTCTTGTAACTTAGAAGTTGGAGCATTGATTACACTTTAAAAGTGTAATCCTTAGTCCCTAAATAACTTTAGTTAGTCTAATTAGATTGCGTATACTTTTGTTTTAACCTAATAATGCCCCTAACGATATTTAATGGCTTGATTTACAGGTTTTGAGCTTAAACGGGATCAAAATGAGCTTTGGGGGCAAAACGGTCAATTGATCGTGCGCACGATGCAGTTGACTGTTTGCGCAGTAATTCCAACCATAAGCATGCCTGTTGAGAATGATCAAACTTCAAAAAGGAGTATTTAGCGTAAAGGCCTCCATAGGAAGTCTATTCGCACAGTGGAGCCAACCGTGCACACGGTCTATGGAGCCCAGTTCTATTTTTGTCTATAAATCAGATTTTTGCTGATGTAATTGGGGATCTCAGCTTTTATAGTCAGTTTTTCTTAGATATAGCTAGTACTTGAGAACTTCGTAGAGAGATAATAGTATTTTTTCTAGCCTTTCTTGCATTTTCTATCACTTTCCTTATATCCAAACATCACTTTCCTTGCAAATTAATATAAGATCTTTCAAGTTTGTTGCATTTCTACCATGGATTCAAGTAACTAACTTCCCATTTGGATGCAATTGTAAAGATCTACCAAAAATATTCAAGTGTTTCTATGGCGATATTTGAATTTTATTGAATCATCTTATGATTTCTACAATTCTTCTTAATCGAGTTTGGATCTATAAGAAAACTTATATTCATTACCAAATTTGGTAATTCATATGCACAATTCTTTAATTGATATAGGGATTGTACAAATCTAAAGTATGAATCTATGGCTCTAACAATTGACCACAATTCTGATTTCAATTAAGATGTGTGTCCTTAAGATGTTGTATGATGAGCTCCCGTAAGAGACAGGTGCGCGATTGAAATATAAATCCGGTGAGTACCGAAGTTGATTTTCTTCAAGGATCGAGTCAAATATTAGCTATAACACTCAACTCATACTAAACTACTCTAAATTGAATTGCAAATGAAATGGAATTGAACCGAAAGTAGACTAAAAACTTTAGGTGTTTGAGAATTATTTGTTAAGCCACTAATACAATTGAATTGAAAACAATTAACAACTAAGCAAGTAATCAAATAAGATTTAAATATAATTAAAAAGGATTTGAATGCAATTGATTCAATCTATCAAGTTCAACGAAAATTTCAATGGAGGTTTTGTTGACTCAAATCAAGCACACACAAGCTCCGCATGTGCCTCCAATAATCACCATAAGGAGCAAAAATCACGTCCTTTGAATCATAGGATAGTTTACTGACAAGGGTCAATGTAGGCTTGTTTGAGAAGACAACAGTGGCGGAGCTACCTTGTGGGTGGGGGTGCCACCTTTTGTGCAATACCCATATATATAGTACTTTTAAAAAAATTTAATGTATTGACACCCCAATTTTTATATTGGCACCCCAGTTTTTATATAATCTGTCTTTATGTAGTATGTACATATAATTTCATAAAAGAATTTATTGGACTGGGATCTCCATAGTTTAAAACTAAAACTCTAACTTAATATAATATTAAAATTTTGTATAGTGGACTATGAAACTTATTCGGTTTTTTTCAAATAAATAATGTTTGATCATATTAGATTAGATGCGTAATTTTTCTAACTACCACCCCATTTATGCCTGATTTTATTTATCTTTTTTGTTCTTGTCATGCTTTACATACTTCTGGATATTAAGTGGATTTAGGTTTTCCAGTTCCTAACTACTCTCCTCTTTGACAGAATGTTTTCTTTTTCTTTTTTGTTTTTCAAAAGTTTCTTGTGTTATATATGCAAGAATTTCATTTATTAAATTGAGTGCCCTTGCCATGGTAGATATGTTGATGTTGCCCTTTTCCATCTGATGATTAAAAGGACCTCTCAAAAACTATTCCAAGTTTGTAATCAAGACTAGAGTCTCGAAAGGGCTCTTTTGCCAGTACCCTAATTTTGGGTATTTGGGAAGAAACACCAATGAGCTCAAGAATTGGCATAATGTTTTGCCATAGGCCTTTGGTAAGGGAGCATTTCTAATCATTCCATGGAACTGGTCGTAATATCATATGCTTGCTCATGAAAGAGTACCTCTATCTTATCTCATTGTACGAAATTTGTTTATTTGCTTTAAGATTTGGAAATCTCAATGCTTGACAATTTTTTCGTAGAAATTTTCTTTTGAAACTTGTTTTTAAGTGGTTTCTGTCTAACTTTTTGGCCAACTCTAACGATTCGTTTGGAATTCGAATTTTTAGTATAAAAAAAATGTAAAAGAAAAGATAAAAAATAAAATAATATTTTTGTTTTGCTTTTTTACATTTTTCTTTTCTATCAATTTTTTAACTAAAAATTTGAATTTCAAACAAAACATAAATGTTCCTTTCAAATGTTTATTATATATATATTTTTTTTTTGTGCTATTTAAAAGGTATAACATGTGATACTGGAATTAGGTGTAGGCGAGGGTAGCTAAACCTAGCTCATGGATAGTTGTATAGATTTTGTCGGGTTTTATGCCAGACGGTATGCAAGTGTTCCTATGTATTCACCATCATAATGTTCTACAGCTTTGTGTCAGAAGGGGTCAAATGGATTATGCAAGCTGAAATAGGTTACATTAAACCTCATTTGAGCAATTGCGATTGGGGTGTGCACGGATCTGTTCGGTTCGATTTCGTGCTGGATTCATAATTGAACTTATCTTTTCAGTTATAAAAATTTGAGAATCGAAATCGAACCGTTGGCTTTAGAGAACCGAACCAAACCAATCTGGTTCAGTTCGATTCGGTTCGATTCCATGCCTCGGGTTAGTTCGTTCAAGTTCAGCTCGGGTCCGGTTTTATTGTTTAAAAAACATATTTTTTATTAAAAAAATTAAAAACAATATTAATCTTGTATCCTAATTTTCTTAAAAAAATAATAAAACAACATACAAACATAAATGAATAATAATTAAGTTTAAATAATCATGATTTAAAGGCATATATAGAATATATGTAAAGTTTTTTTTATAAATATAAGATCGGTTCTCGGTTCGGGTCCGATCGGTTCAGTTCTCGAATCAGTTCAATTCTAATGCATGTAGACCCAAGAACCGAACCGATCTTTTCGGTTCGAAAAATTTAAGAACCAGAACCCAACCATGGTAAAAAAACCGAACCGAACCGAACCAATCTCTTCGGTTCCGGTTCGGATCTCGGTTCTCTCGAGTGTTTTTGAGCACCCCTAATTGTGATGATTATACGAAAGTATAATTATGTCTGATCCATCGTCAATTGATGTTTACATTAATTTGGTTTATCGTTTCCAAAATCTTTCTATACTTTAAATCTTTTTATTTTTATTATGACTTATTGTGTGCCGAAGGATTGTTGATTTTGATAATGTTAAGAATAATATTGTTTTTTGTGTTTAGTATTTGTCCTCAGTCATTGTAACCTAAACCCAAAATCAATAATTACACGTATGATTCCTTTGATCAGAGAGCATGACCTGTAAAGGAACAACAACTAGTGTTTGTGCTGTTTACAGAGTTGATCTCTCAAGAGCAGTGTAGATCTACCATTTCATGAGATTCTGGTACAATTTTCTTCAGATATTCTTCTTTGTATGTATTATATATTTATGTAGGCAGGACACCAATGACACTACAATTCCAACTTCTTCTTTTTTTCTCATTCTCCCAGGATTAGAGCTAGAACAAATTTCATGGATGGCCAAAAGCAGTGCAAGTTAAATTATTCAATTTATATTACGTGTGTTACCTATATATATATATATATGGAAACTCATCACTTATCACTCACACTCACCGGTACACGCTGCATACAAACCCACACAAGGCACTCACCACCAAATACATACTAGTCCTCGCTCTTCACATCACATGAGACTTCGTCTGTTGGCACACACAAGCTTTACTTGACTGATCCACGGCTTCACTCAATATTCACACCACACCCGCCTAGGAGACCTCAGAGGGAGAGAGTGCAAAGAGAGAACTTTCTAGAGAGAGACCATTATATATGTTGTCTGTCAGCAGAAGCAAGCTTTATGGTATTGACCCAAAGAGAGAATTATTGTAGAGAATCAATCTATTAAGCTGGCCTGAAGCAAACAATTTTGGAGGGATAGTACCGGTGAGCTTATTCGAGGACAAATCGAGCTGTTTCAGCTTCCCATTTTGGCCGAGATTCTTGGGAATCATGCCGGTGAAGTTGTTCCTCCCCAGCAGGAGAACCTCCAAATTTGGCAAGTCAGCAACAAATTCCGGTATACACCCGTGCAATCTGTTATTGAACAGATCCAAATGTCTGAGCCCGCCCGAAGCAGACAAATTTGGAGGGATAGTACCGGTGAGCTTATTCGAGGACAACTCGAGCTGTTGAAGCTTCCCATTCTGGCCAAGATTTGCCGGAATCACACCGTTGAAGTCGTTCATCTGCAGCCGGAGAACCTCCAAGTTAGGCAAGTCAGCAAAAAATTCCGGTATAAACCCGTGCAATCTGTTATCGAACAGATCCAAATATCTGAGCCTGCCTGAAGCAAACAAATTTGGAGGGATAGTACCAGTGAGCTCATTCGAGGACAACTCGAGCTGTTGAAGCTTCCCATTCTGGCCAAGATTTGCCGGAATCACACCGGTGAAGTTGTTCCTCCATAGCGTGAGAACCTCCAAGTGAGGCAAGTCAGCAACAAAGTCCGGTATAGACCCGTGCAATCTGTTCATGAACAGGTTCAAAAGTTCGAGCCTTTTGAGATTGGCAAGCTCATATGGGACTTCCCCAGTTAGTGCATTGTCGGTTAGATCAAGACAGACCAGGCTCGTGAGGTTGCCCAGTTGCTTCGGGATTGAACCCCAGAGCAGATTGGAGAACAAATAGAGCGTGTGGAGGGACTTCAAATTCCCCAACTCGTAAGGAATTGAGCCTTCCAATTCGCACTGTGAGAGATCCATGTAAACCAGATTCACCAACTTTTCAAACTCTTTTGGAATTCCAATATCACCGTTTTCCTCGATTTTATATGCATAAAAGAACTTTGGAGAAATATGTTTCATTCTATCACATTAAATGTAACCTTTCTTAATCTGTGCAATACACGCGATATTATCTTCACATAATATCGTCGAGGTATCTTTAATTGTAGATAATCTGTAACTTTTTTGAATATGTTGAATCATGGATCTTAGTTAGATGCAATCTCGGCTTGCTTCATTAATTGTAATTATCTCATAATAATTTGAAGAAGTTACAATTAATATCTGTTTCACAGATCGCTAGAATATAGCAGTATTACCATAAGTAAACACATACCTAGTTTGAGACCAAGCTTTATGTGGATCAAGAAAGTAGCCAGCATCTGCATAGCCAATTAGTTCAGGTTATGACTCATTTGAATCAAATAAGCCCATATCAGTTGTCCCTCGTAAATAACGTAATATATGCTTAATTATGTTCCAATGTCTTTGTGTTGGTGCAGAACTATATCTTGTCAATAAATTAACAAAGAATGCTATATCAGGTATTGTACAATTTGCAAGATAATTTATAGCACAAATTGCACTAAGATATGGTACTTCAGGACTAGGAAATTTTTTACCATCTTCTTGAGGAGAGAAAGGATTTTTCTGTACATCTAGTGAATGGACAATCATTGGAGAATTTAATGAATGAGCTTTATCCATGTAAAACTACTTCAAAACCTTTTCAGCATATGCCGATTGATGGACAAGAATTCCATTTGATAAGTGTTCAATCTGTAATCCAAGACAAAACTTTGTTCTCCCAAGATCTTTCATTTCAAACTCCTTCTTTAAATAAGTAACAGATTTAGTAATCTCTTTATGAGTTCCAATCAGATTCAAATCGTCAACATAGACTGCAATTACAACAAATTCGGATTTCAATTTCTTAATGAAAACGCATGAGCAAAGTGTATTGCTCACATATTATTTTTTCAAGAGATATTCACTTAGACAATTGTACCACATGCGACCGGATTGCTTTAATTCAAATAAAGATCTTTGAAGCTTGATAAAATATAAACTTCGAAATTTTGAACTATTTGCTTCAAGCATTTTAAATCCTTCAGGAATTTTCATATATATATATCTCATTATCTAATTCACTATATAAGTAGGCTGTCACTACGTCCATTAGACGCATATCCAGTCCTTCTAAAACTGACAAACTAATCAAGAATCTGAATATAATTGCATCTATTACAGGAGCGTAAGTCTGATCATGGTCAATACTACGTCTCTGCGAGAAATTTGTGCTACGAGTCGGGCTTTATATCGTACTATTTTATTTTTCTCATTTCTCTTTCTTACGAATACCCATTTAATCCAACTAGTTTCACATCTTTAGGTGTGTGGACTACAGGTCCAAATACTTTACGTTGTGTTAATGAGTGTAATTCTGTCTCAATAGCTTTTTTCCATTTTGGCCAATCAATTTCACGTTAACATTCGTCGACTATCTTTGGTTTAGTTTCTTCATTACTTCTGGTAATTTCAAGAGTTATTTTAAATGAAAATATGTTGTCGACAACTATCTTATTTCTATTCCAGTTTTCTCCTGTATTTATATAACTTATTGAGATCTCATTATTTTTAAGTACCATATCACTTACAATAGATATCTCTTCAGAAGTTTTCTCTTCTAGGAATTCTTCTTCAAGATTCTCTTCCTCAAGAAGTTTAGATATTGTGTTCTCTTCAAGAGTACCAACTTATTTATGCATTTTTTTCTCGTGTCTTCCTTTTTCTGTCAACAATATCTTTTGCACCGATAGACCTCCCACGCTTAAGACGTATTTTAGATTCATTTGTTGCTGTATTAATATATTGTCTTATAGGGACATCAATACGTGCTGCAGTATTAGCAGCTGGTATATGTGATTTTGTCACTTTCTTTGTGTTGGTGAACGCATCAAGCAATTGATTTGCAATTGTTTGTAAGTGAATGATTTTGTGAATTTCGGATTCACATTAACTTGTTCGAGGATTAAGATGAACTATTGTTGACACATTCCAATTGAACTCTCGTTATTTTTCTAATTACGTCTTTTCTCCCCCTAGTAGTGGGAAGACTGACTCATTAAAATGACAATCCGCAAAACGTACCTTGAAAACATCACTTGTTAAGTATTCTAAATATCTAATAATAGATGGAGAATCAAAGTCAATATAAATCTCAAGTCAACATTGAGAACCCATCTTAGTAGGTTGTGGTAGCACAATTAGTGCATACACTGCATAACCAAAAATCTGTAGATATGAAATATTTAGTTATTGATCAAAAACAAGTTATAATGGTGAATATTTGTAGTAAGCAGTAGGTCGAACACGGACTAATAATGCAACATGCAATATGGTATGTCCCCAAGCAGAGATAGGTAGTTTTATTTTCATAAGTAAAGGTTGAGCTATCACCTAAAGACATTTCATAAAAGATTCAGCTAGACCATTTTATGTGTGTATGTGCAATAGTATGTTCAACATCAATTCCTATAGATATGCAATAATCATCAAAAGTTTAAGATGTAAACTCACTAGCATTATTTAGTTGTATTGACTTAATCGGGTAATCTAAAAACTGTAGTCGTAATTTGATGATTTGTGCAAGAAGCCTAGCAAATGCAACGTTACGAGTAGGAAGTAAACAAACATGTGACTATCAAGTTTATGCATCTATTAAAACCATAAAATAATGAAATGATCAACATGGTAGGTGTATCGGCCCACATATATCTCCCTGAATTTTTTATAAAAATGTTAGAAATTTAATTACTACTTTTGAAGGGGATGGTCTTACAATTAATTTCCTTTGTGAACAAGCGAGACATATATAATCATTTGACAAAAGAATCTTTTGGTTCTTTGGTGGATGCTTATGAGAGTTCTCAATTATTCGATGCATCATCGTTGATCCCAGATGACCTAGAAAATCATGCCGAAGTATAAAATTCTTTGGGTCAAAGTACTTCTGGTGCATCACTGCAGGTGATTCCTCAACTTTTATAGAAGCATAATATAATCCAGAAGACAATGCAGCAAGTTTCTCTGATATATATTTCTTTTCTAAAATATAAGAAATAATGTAGAGTTGTTCAACATTATTTTCATTCACCGTCTCAATATGATATCTATTACGACGTATATCTTTAAAGCTGATTAGATTTCTTATAGCTTTAGTAGAGTATAATTCATTATCAATGTATAGCTTTATTCCTTTTGGCAATATTATATTGGCCCTTCCGGAGCTTTTTTGTTGTGCCAGAGATTGTATTGATATTAGCTTCAAGTAATATCAAGTGTGAGAAATATTTTTTCTCTCGAAACATTGTGTGCATTATTCCACTATCTACCATAGATGCGTATTTACCATTCATTTTAATCAACGCGTTGATACGATCCATGCCTTCATATGTAAAATATATATAAAGTTTTAATTTTAGTAACTAAATAGTGCTAGAAATTGTAAACATAACGTATGGACCTATACATCATCAATTTAATAATCAAATATGTAAAAATTATTTCTACAATAAAAATCTATAATATTTAACCGTACTATTGGTACGTGACTAGTACTACAGGTCCATGACCAATGAAACATTTTCATATTTCTTTAAAGGTTTATTTTGTATCCTTTTCCCTTTTTAGTGTTATGGTGTGGTATTTTTAAAGCTCATATGATACCACCCATGATAATTCTCACTACCATGACCACGACTACATCCGCAACCACATTCGCTAAATGAAATTGCATTCACTTCAAGGAATGGAGCAGAACCAGTAGTTCCGGACTGATGATTTTGTCATTGGTAATAATGTCACACGCCCAACCTAATTAGACATTAATTATGTCACATTAGGCGAGATGTGATCACATAGGTCACTGTATCTGTGAACGACACCTTAACACATATCCAAAAAAAGAACGCAGGGAAATATAATAACAATGAGAAAAATATAATCTCTCCAAGATACATTAAAAGAAACCATAAATTATAGATACATTACCAACTGGAAATAATCAACAACCTTCCAAAATTCTCTACCATCGTACTATATTAATACAAAACACAACACCAAGACCTAATGTCTTATATAAAACACAACCAAGAAACCAAAAGTAAGATAATGGAGCTCCCCCAAGCCTCGAGACTCGACATCCTGATGCCGGCACGAATGTCACTATAGCAAGGACCAAGACTACAGTGAATCGAACTTCATCCTTTACTCACTTGTCAATAAAGTCTGTGTGGGCGTGAGCTAAAAGTTAATGTGCTCACGGTACATAAATAAATTCATAAAGAATGGTCACAAGTACCCACAATGCACATCCAGCGATAAATGATCACATCCAGGTATAAATGATCAATGTATGTATATATCATGAATGTATCAATGCAATAAATATATCTCCTACATGTGCGCGCAATTTTAAGTAACACTGGCCCAATATATCGATGGCGCATTATCAAGGATGCCTCAAATCGACACCCTCTTTGGGTTAACCCCACATCAGTTAAATCTTAGGTTAGCCCCACATCGGCAAAACCTTCCTCTATGCAATGTAATGCAAAGCGTACAATATGGATGGTATGCAATGCTACCATCTATATAATTATCAATGTCTTCACATAACTTCTCACATATATAAGTACCGATTTCATCTCATATATGAATACCTTTAACACCTCATATGCATTCACCACCACTATATGCATAAAAAACAAACAATTCATTCAATATAAATAAGATTATCCCAAAACCCCACTTGTCACCGCACACACACTACGCCAAAGATCACTTCTTGGTTGATGTTGAAGGATCTTGTTTTTCGTTAGCTCTTATCACCACAACCGTGTTAGTTTAAGAAACTCAATGTATAATTTCATAAAAATAATCGAACATAATGTAGACACCTCAAACAAACTATAAAACTGAAATCATGCATTAGAAATGTCATATGATAACCTTAATTAAGTTCCCAATGCATTGCAATTGCTTAAAAGTATGCTAAGAAACTTTGACAAGCCTTGATGGACTTCGAGACAAGTTATGGGATTTGTTGGTGTGTGTGGGACGTCATATTAACCTTCGTAGGACCCCTCGTGGGACTTCACAGCACCTCGTGGGAAGAAACAGTGAATGCAAACTTTTCCATGAGACTTCGCGGGATCTTGCAGGACCTCGCAGGAAGAAACAGAGAGGGTGCAGTTTCAGGATCGATCTCGCAGGAAGATACAGAGAGGGTATAGTTTCAGGATGGACCTCGCGAGACACCTCGCGCCTGCGAGATCCACTTATGTGCGGTTTAGGGTTCCAATCCACGATTCTTGAAGCTCTATAACTACCAACACTTACCCAAAAGTTTCATATCTGAGCCGCCACAAATAGAAATACATTGAGGGAAGTTTCTCCCATCTTCTAAAAGGCTTAGAAACTAGATTCTTAGCATAGGTAAACACCATCAAAATGACCTAACATTTAGTATAGATTATCATCAACATTTCTCCTAGATACAATAAAAATTTCATAATTTTTGGACTACTCTAACTTAGTCGAATGTTTAGTCAATCTAAGGGTCGTAGATCTGACATTAAAATTCAGGAGAGACAGTCTAAATTAAAAAATTCACCATAATTTGATAAGATAACATTTTTGAGTGAATCTAAAGCCCAAATGATTCATATAACCTTAACTTACACTGTTCAAAAATTTAACCACAAAAAAGATGTTTAGGTACATCAAAACGTCTTCAAACAGTAATCTATTACAGAGATGACTGTTATGGCAGCCATGGATGATTCTAGGTTTTATCATAGAATATCTCACCTCCTACTCCCATTTACATGGCATCTAATACATATAAACATACAAGAAACTATAAATATAAAATAGATCAAGCAAGAACATGATGATCTTACCTTAGATCTTGAAATCAAGATGCAACAAATCCATCTAAGGTTCCTCTTCTTCTTCTTCCTCCTCTCTCTTTCTCTTCTCTTCACTCTATCTTTCTTCTATTTTTCTTGATATCCAAATGATGGTAGTCAATACTCTTCACTCTCTCTATTATTTTTCTTCTTCTCTTTCCCATCATGTTAGGCACCATTCACCTCTACTTTCTCTTCTTCTTTTTTTTTTTCTTTTTTTTTTTCTTTTTTTTCTTTGTCTCCTTGTTCCATTGTCCCCCCTTGTCTTATCTCTCTTCCTTTCCACCGAAAAGAGAAGTGGGCTTCCAAATCTCTCTCTCTAATTGCAAGACCACACTCCGCATACACACTTATACACATGTCACCATTGCCTCACTAACCAACTCACCAATTAACCCACTAACCAACTCACCATTGACTCACCAATCAATTCACCACCTAATTTACTACTCACCACATACCACACACACATGCACCCACGTAATATTCACATACAAATTAACCATGCAATAAATGTAATTTAGGTAATTATAAAATTATGACATTAGGGTCTCACAAACAATAAGACATGATATCAATTCAGAATATTTTTTCTGAATTAATACTATCGATATTGCTACTGCTGGAGCATTCAATGATGACACAATGGCATACAATGGTATACAATGGTAAACCAAAATAGGCAGTAGCCATAATAAGTATAGTAAAATAATAGCATTAACAAAAATAAAGTAGTAGCAGGCAGGAAGCCGACCTTATAAAGTGACAATAATTAAATAAATGGCGTACAAACTTTAATAAGCATTCTATAGGGATGCTTGATTTCTTCTAATTACAAGCATTACATATAACAAAATCTGACAATCATAAGTTAATAATAATGTAAGACATCTACCAAAAATATTAATGTTAGGTGGATGTTATGATAAAAAACAAGAAGCCCATTAAAAGATAACCGACAAAAATGTGAAACGTATTACGCAACATACTATTCATTTAATATAATTACTATGCAATCACATGGTAAGCTCACTGTTCATGAATAGTAGTTATCAATTATCAATTATAAATAGTAAAAGTACTATTGTTGCATGGTATTCATATGCAATTCATCTGATATATATATATATATATATAATATCACTGTTTTTGTTTGCATTATAACTTTCAATTCAGACACCAAAATATTGTTAAAGGACATGTTTATTAAAAACTATTGAAATAAGGATTCTAGATCTATAAATATTGTAGGCCAAAACTTTAATATTTGGGAGAAATAAACCAACAAAATTTTGAAATACAGCTATTTATCAGTATTCATCATAATTCAATAAAGTTTTGAAATATGACTATTTATAACTATTCATCAACTATTCACCATTCAACAGAACCCAAAATAAAGATAAATGAACTGAAATATTAATTACACATAAAATAAAGTATCTTCACATATATAATGAGGTACCTTTCAGATGTAAGGAAGAATAAAATTATATTTTTCATGAGCATTTAGAGTTTCGTGCTGATAATTTTTCACGATCGTTTAGAATTTCGTATTGATAACGTGTTATAAAATTAAAGGAATGTAAAGTAAGTAAAATAATCAAACACAGTATATAATAAAATTAGTTTTTTTGGAACTGTCAAATAATAGTTAGATAGTTCTTCTAGAACTATTAGTGATAGATCTTCTTGATGACCCAAGACTTTATTTCTATCATAGAATAAAATATAAAATACAACTTAAACTTAAATATTTTATCTATACTTGGTTTTCTTTTCTCTTCTCTATTCTCTCTTTCCTTCTTTCTCTCTGTTTCTCTTCTTCTTTTTCTGCCTCTATTTATAAACGAAGAAAATGCACAGTAATAGAAGAAAAACGTCATTACTTACATTATGTTTCAAAAGTCGTCCATGAACAGTGATTTCACTGTTTCCATAACGAGTTCTTCTTTTTCTGTCTCTCCTTTTTTTTCACACTTTCTATTCTAAAGGGAGAGGGAGAGAGTGATTACAATCAAATTGTTATGCAAAATGCTACCATTTCAGAAGATTTATATCGAAAATCTTACTAAATTGATGTGATAGTGGAATTTTTATAGTTAAGAGCTATCATAATGAGTGTTTGATTTTAAAGTGAAAAACTCTTATTTAATCATGTTATTCTAGTAATAAGTTCTAGATGTATATGAAATTTCTCTATGTGATTGCCCAATTGTTACATAACACTAAAGGTTACTCTTTTCAATCTTTTTTTAACAAACATTAAAAGTCAGCAAAACAAATTATTGATCGAAAACCACTAATGAAAGCCTAATCCTGTAAGAAGATTCCACTCTGAAGTTCTTGGCCATAGCTGATTATGTATGTCCTCCTAGTAGAAGTGCGAAAAGTTCCCTAACCCCGTAGCATATCGGAAGTCATGAAGATGACAAATTGGTCATTTCACAAAGGAATATACATATTTGTAACATTGATTTACTTAAGCATAGTCATCAACGGCTGGCACATAATTAGAACTACTAGAAGCAGCTGCCAGCAGTTCAATACAACTTCCAAACATATAAGTTTGTGTGACTATTATAAGCGCACTTGTTTCCTTTGAATTCTTAATAACATGGGTTAACTTCAGTTAGACTTTCTAAGTTTTGGCGTATTGACACTTTAACCTATTATTTTTTAAAAATAAGTAGCTAGATCCTCGAAGATTTTATATATCGGCAGCTAAACTCCGCCAGCATATTTCTGTTTGTTGACTAAGTTGACCTTATGAATTGACAAGTTTGCCCCCCTTTTGCCTTAAAAAAAATATAAGAAGACCATTCACAAATTTGCTGGAACACAATTTCTCATCATCTCTATCTCTGTCAAATTTCATCAAAGCACCAAGATGAGCACCATGCCTCACCCATCACTATGCCATCATCCAACCTAGTTGGATGCAAACCCAATTAGCATGTTTTTTTTGGTTTTGCCATTTCTTTCTTCGGTTTTTTTTTCCACGAGGCGATTTCTGTGACGTGTGTCCCGGTTCTTGGTATGGTGAACAAGATTGAGAGTGATAAATCTGGGTTGTTTGGGACAAGTATTCATCCTGCGAAGGAAGTAAGAGCATAAGAGTGAAAAAAAAGAAAAAAAAATAGCAGCTACTGGAAATGCAGAGCATCATGGTAACGAATGATATAGAAGAGAGAGAGAGAGAGAGAGAGAGAGAGAGAGAGAGAGAGAGAGAGAGAGAGAGAGAGAGAGAGAGAGAGAGAGAGAGAATTAAGAGGTATATAAAATAAATTTAAATCAAGAAATCAAAAATCAAGACCAAAAAAAATTAAAATTTTTTTCCAAAATCTCCACCACTAAGAGCATCTCCAAGCTACCTTCAAATCTTCAAATTTGAAGGTAGGTTATAAATTTTGCCCTCCAACCCACATTCATTTTTTCAAAATAAGCTTTCAAATTTAAAGGTTTTTCAAAATATTTGAAGGCCCCTTCATTTCACTATTCATGTGGGGCCAAACTACTAATTATGTGGGACGCTTGTACTCATCATTGTTTTAAGTCTAAATAATGCATTATTAATGCATTATTTATTATTTAAATGATATTTTAATAAATATTTACTTTAAACTTTTAATTAATTCAATAATTTTTTTTACTTTGTTAAATATTTATTTAATTTGAGATTTTTTTATATGTGGAATAAATCAATTATTCATATTTTACTTTCTTTTATTTATCTTAAAATTATTATTTATATATGAAATTAAAAAAATATTATTTTACTGATTATTTATTTATACTAAAATTATTTTAATCCATGGAATCAATGAATTCATTTTTTTATCTTACTACTCCACCTTTCACTTCTTTTTTTTTACAAATTTAAGAATTAATCAATCTATTTCTACCACCTTCCAATAACAATTAAATTTTTAACATCCATTGAAAATAGAAAATAATTTTAACTAGAATAATAACAAAAAGATTACATAAAAATGACCTTTCTCAATTATTCACTAATGCTTGGAGAAGCGTCACATGAAACAAGCATATATCTTTCCCATAAATGCTCAATCAATGCAATTTTAATTTTTCAAGTCTCATTTTATGTATTTTAATTAGTTCCTTGTTGTATTTTAATTTTTGTTACATGTATTTCGTTAGTTTGCAATGGGGGTCTTTGTTTTTTTTTATTATTTTTTTAATATAATTTAATTTGTAATTTCATGGGCAGATTATTTAATTTAAAATTTTTTAAATAATTTAACTTTAATTAAATATTTGGTAATAATTACAATTTAAATTAAAATATGATAATAAATAATTACATTCTGAATAAAATGGAAGCACAATATGTAATTTTTAACTTTTTTTTATATAAAAGAATAATGATTTGAAGAATGAATAGTAAAATAAAAGTTATGTGGGTTAGAGTAATAATGTGAAAAAATGAGACTCATGAACTTTAAATTTGAAGAAGAAGCTAAAATAAAGATGGATTTGAAGCCTTTGGGTTGGAGATGCTCTAAGAGGATCTCCAACCCACGTTCAAATCTTTAAATTTAAAGGTGGGTTGCAAATTTTGCCCTTCAACCCACCTTTATTTCTTCAAAAATTTGAAAAAATGAAGGTGACCTTCATATGGGGCCTTCAAATTTGAAGGTTCTCCAAAATATTTGAAGCCTCTTCATTTCACTATTCATGTGGGGCCAAAGCAATAATTATGTGAGACACTTGTACTAATCATTATTTTAAGTCTAAATAATGCATTATTTATTATTTAAATAATATTTTAATAAATATGTAATTTAAACTTTCAATTAACTCATTAATATTTTTAATTTGTTAAATATTTATTTAATTTGAGATTTTTTTATGTCTAGAATAAATAAATTATTTATATTTTACTTGCTTTTATTATCTTGAAATTATTATATATATATGAAATTAAAAAAATTATTTTACTGATTATTTATATATACTAAAATTATTTTAATCCATGGAATCAATGAATTATTTTTTCATCTTACTATTCCAACTTTTCACTTTGTTTTTTTTTTTTTTTTTTTTGCAAATTTAAGAATTAATCAATCTATTTCTACCACCTTCCAATAACATTTAAAATTTCAAAATTTATTGAAAACAAAAAATAATTTTGACTAGAATAATAACAAAAAGATTACATGAAAATGACCTTTCTCGATCATTCACTAATACTTGGAGAAGCATCATATAAAACAAACATATATCTTTCCCATAAATGCTCATTTTATGTATTTTATTTAGTTCCTTATTGTATTTTAATTTTTGTTAAATGTATTTCATTAGTTTGCAATGGGGGTTTTGTTTTTTTTTTTTAATTTTTTAATGTAATTTAATTTGTAATTTCCTGGATAGATCATTTAGTTTAAAAAATATTAAATAATTTAATTTTAATTAAATATTTGGTAAATAATTATAATTTAAATTAAAATATAATAATAAATAATTACATTTTGAATAAAATGAGAGCACAATATGTAATTTTTAACTTTGTTTTAATAAAAAAAATAGTAATTTGAAGAATAAATAGTAAAATGAAAGTTAGGTGGGCTAGAGTAACAATCTAAAAAAATGAGACTCATCAACTTCAAATTTAAAAAAGATAATAAAATAAAGATGAATTTGAAACCTTTAGGTTGGAGATGCTCTAAACCATTACACCACTACCTTTTCTTCACATTTTCCCTCCTTTGCATAAGTTCCAATTCATCATAAAAAATATAAAAAAAACCGAACATTCCCACCATCAATCGAATCACCATAATCAACAAACATACACTGCCACCATTTTTATTTATTTTTTGAGTAATAAGTAGTTCTGTGTACTCTTAGAATACAACAATCCCATTGAAATGGGAACTTTGAGAATAAGAATTAAGAATTAGCAAAATTTAAGTCAAAATTTAATATTTTATATAATATAAAAAATTAAGTTAAAATTTAATACAATATCCAAAATTTAATTAACGATTATCAGTTAAAGAGCAAGAGAGGGAACGGTGGTGGGGGGGAGAGAGAGTCCTTCCTAACCTAAACATTAAAATTCAAGTTTTTATCCAAAATTTCTCCTTATCATCCTATCCCTTTCATCTCTGTACTAATTATTAGGCAAATAATCCGGCATCTTAAAATTCTAGGTTATCTACTTCTTTAATACATAAAACCAACAAACAAAAACTTTGCTGAATCTGCCTGCAACCCAATCTTTCCTGATGCTCTTCAACGCACTTACACGGGAACACCATACGGCATAGCTCAATTGTAGAGTGAGTCCTCGAGCCACAACCTGCCACGACCCACACCCGTGGCTTTCGAGCCTTGGCCGTCGTCGCCATGTAACCCCATCGCATAAAGTGTGAGAGAGAGAGAGAGAGAGATTAGGGAAAGTTACGGAAGAGAGAGAGGGACGAAAGAGATTGACAGGAAGAGAGAGAAAAAAAAGGAGTGGGTGTGAGTCGTATGAAAGATGGAGGACATAAATTATTGTGCAAAGACCGAAATAACCTTTACAGTTAACGGCAATTCACAGGAGTGACGGTCAGAGGTTTAGCCGTCTATTTTTTAAAAGTGATGGATTCAAGTGCCGATATGTTAAACTTTAAGGGGTCTAAATGAAATTAACCCTAATAACATAGCAAACCCTAAGCTCTTGTAATTCGGCCTCCTGGCCCTCTCATGCCGAACAAAACAGCTTTTTCCATGCAAGCGTAGCAGACTTTATGAAATTAACTAGCAAAAGGTGTTGCAACAACAATTAGAGGGTGTTTTATGAATAGTTAAAGTTCGCATATGAAACAACGCGAATTAAAATAACAAAAAAGGTAATACGGTCATGACGGGATGCAGAAAAAAAGCTATTTGTTATATATTTTATTTAAAATATATATAAATATAACATACATAAATTATTAAAAATATAAAAAAATACTATCTGAAACGTATCCAATTTAAGATAAATATAAAATAATAATATGGCATGCTTAGACTACTGACATGTGGTGGAAAGTGTCAGACAGTATCACTGTCTATTGGGTATGTGACACAAATAGGACACCTTAAACTAAAAAATAGCAATGAAAGAAAAGCACCAGCCCGCAGCAAACGAGCAGCACCCAGCAGCCTAGCCTCCATCCTTGACTTCTTCAACTTCTAACACCACACAACACATAGCGGACCAGATACGTCTTCCACCAATCACCAATGGAATAATTTCTCCTTCTAGAGGATTAGTGAATTGTCCATTTTTCCTTCTTATGTTTGTCATTATTGTTTTTTTTTTTCTCCCTTTATTTTTGGTTTTTTTCAGAAAGAGAATACTTATTATGACCGGTGACGGATCTAGAATGTGGGTTGAGGGCGCCAATATAAAAAAATAAATTAAATTTTGTAGTGATCTAAATCATTTTTTGAAAATTTGGAGAGGGGGTCAAGACCTATAGTTCATTATAAATATTCAAAATTTTATAAGAATTAAAATAAATTTTAAAACATTTGGGGTTAGGACCCACCCCTCCATCAGACAATGATTATGATGTCATTACTTTTTTCTTTTTCTTGGTTTTTAAACTGACATATTATATATCTGATTATCTGGAATAAGGTGCCATGCTGACTTCACACTCAGTTGCATTGAACGAAGCCCAAATTTCACATAGGAAAAAGTGAAATTACCTTCTTCCTTTCCAGCAGGTTATTCACGCCGGATTAGGGGTATTATCAAAAAAATAAATTTCTTACAGTTAATTTTAATTTTTATATTGAGTAAGAGTTAAACTCTTAATATCTTGAAGGGAGAGTAAAAGTCATGACCAACTGAGCAAATCTAATTGGTTTGAAATCACAATTTGTTTGTCATTTTCTCTTGAAGTCTAGGGTCTTCAGCAGGTTTAAGGAAATTTAATTCTTATTCTACTACTTGCATAAAGGTCGATTTCATGCTAGATGAAATTAAATACTCCACCTAACAAGTAACTAGTAGATAGAGGACATATCCTCGTATAAGAGTAAAAGCAGAAACACAAACAAGTAGTGCTCAGAAAGATTAAATAATTTCTGGCCTTAGAAGGGCAGAATGTGAGAGGCTGGCAGCCCACACACACAAAGACAGTCGCACCATATCTACCTCCACTGGACACCAAGTTTAATTATTGGTAGCCATCAAATTGGTCAAGCACTTGGTTGGACTCCAAAGCTGCACAGTACTGGATTAAAATAAGTGTTTTTGACACCTAAGAATTTTATTTTCTTTGCTCTCTCTGTTCTTAAAGCTACCTCTTTTACGAGAGAGAGAGAGAGAGAGAGAGAGAGAGAGAGAGAGAGAGAGAGAGAGAGAGAGAGAGAGAGAGAGAGAGAGAGAGAGAGAGAGAGAGAGAGAGAGAGAGAGAGAAAAATTTCCCAAATGGTGGATCTTAAAATGGATCCTGAATTTATTGACAGAAATAAAATAAAAAAAAAGAAAAATAGAAAGAGATAGGAGAGATTCCAAATTCATGCAAGAGCTTTGTTAAGTTAAAAAAATAGAAAAAAAATTAATAGGTGATGATGCAGTGAATTTATACGTCATTTTCAACCGCTGATGCAAACGATTGAGGTGATGAATCCTCCTGGTTAGGCCACCGGCGTGATGTCTGTCAAAAACACTCCGATACCAAAATTAGACTAGAGAAAAAATGGGTAGAGTAACAATACTCAATGATTCATATGTTTCGTACCTCCTTTGGAGATGATGACTGCCCCTTTTTTATGGAGATGTTTGCAGGGAGTGTGGATCGGATTGTGGGCACATTAATGGGAGAGCTAATCGTGCCCTCAAATTGCACACCAGGGATTGTGGGAGAGTGCCATGTCCTCACGTTAGGCTTCATGAACCATACCCCCAGTTGTGGGTGAAACTGTCCTAATCATGGGATTGTGGGGGTTGATCTTCAAGCAAGAATCTCTGGATGCCTTAATGGTGACGGCTGGTGCGTTGTTGGAGCTCTACCCTTCCAGGTTTGTCGGAATCCCTGGTTTGAAAAGAAGTACAGGGGTCCAAGTCTGGAGCCATAGACTGAGCTTATCTGGTCTATCAATTGAGGGCAGACCTTTTATACTTGTCGTATTATTAGATGCCCTCAAGTCCCTTGGCAACCCGGGTCGGCCAGTGGAAATTCCAAAGAGTCGCGGGGCGCCGCCCTTGAGGCGTATTTATGGCGTCGTAAACCATCATGATTGTTGTGCCTGCCGAATCGACACGACCCTTGGTCTTACGCCACGTGGCTTTGCAAGGTTGGTCCCATACGTCTATTGGGCGTTACCATTATCAACTGTTCGATCTAAGAGCCCTGGGCAGATCTACGCCGTTGATTTCAAAAAGAGGGGGCCTATAAAACCTTGGCGGTTCACCAAAAACCCCCCTACTTTGCACATTTCCTTCGAGCTTTATAGCGAGTGGTCCTTTTTACTTTCTTCCGCCCTTTTTCGGCCATTGTTGGCTATTTGAAATAGCTTCAATCCTCCCCTCCTACATTTATACTCACCAAGGAATTTTGTGTGTGCGTTTATGTTTTGGCTCCTACAGAAAGTCATCTAGTACTACGAATAGAGAGTCAGGACCTCGTACCCTTTAGGGTTTGTAGGTAACCCTTCCTTCGTTGAATCTATGTATTGGGGCATTTTAGAGGCTTCCAAGTCCACCTTTGAGACCCTACGTGAAATAAAAGACCTTAGGATCATGAACCCTCATCCAATCACCCTATCATCCGGCTTTGAGCGCACTACCTCAATAGATTTGGATAGGGTTAGGCCAGATGAGGCTTCGAGTGCCTCTACGAATTACTCTAGGGCAGACATCGAGGATGTTACCCGAGAGGTGAGGCCAAGGAGGGCAAGGAGCCCTATGGCCATCGTGGACTCCTTTGAAGGTGCCCCTGTGGCTGTGGTTGAGGTAAGAGTTGGGTCGCCCTCTACCCCAAACTGTAGGTACAAGGCGAGGCACATAGCCTCCATCCTAGACGGGACAAAAGTGAAAAAGCTTTAGTCTACCTACCAGTTCCCAGATTCCATGAGTTATAAAGTGCCTGGGAGCAAGGACAGAGCGTGCTTCCCTCGTCCTGGGGAGATCACGGTGTACGAGAGTGCACTGACCGGGGGACTGAGGTTTCCCATTACTCCTCCTATTAGGGGAGTCTTGAGCAGGGTCAGGCTAGCCCCTAGGCAACTCATGCCCAACTTATGGCACATACTGGTGGGCTGTGCAGGCTTGTGGTAGGCTGCTACCAACAAGGAGGAAAACCTGACCCCCGAAGACTTCTTTTTCTGTTACAAAATAACTGAGAGCGAGAGCTCAGGCTAGTATTATTTCTCAGCTTGGGAGGGTCAGCCCACACTGATAACTAATCTCCCAATTTCCCACAAGCTATGGAAGGAAAAGTACTTCTTTGTTTATGGCGAGGGCATGGAGATTGCCCATTAGGAGAATGTCACAGACCAAACCCCTCTCATACTTAGACAATGGGGTAGACCAAAAGGAAGGGTAAGCTCTTTTCATGCTCCTATGCTTGATCCTTTCTTAAGGTAGTGGTCTGACCATCATCCTTTTTTTTTTTTTTTTTTTTCTGCTCAGCACGCCTTCTTGTGCTGGAGGACGAGTCAAGTGAAGGCCGGTTAGTGAGGGTGAGGGAGCACCCAGTCAAGAACTGGGTGCCCCTTGTAGCTGGTGAGAGTTTGGCAGCCTACCTCTTAAGTCCAGACCCTTCCATTGAAACTCTTTACGCTAAGAGGAGTGAGTCTAGTATGTTTATTGCAGTTACTTTTCAACGTGTGCACTGACCTCTGCTTTGTGTGCTTTACAGGACAAAAACCTACCATGGGTTTTGACAAGAGGAACATGGGATCCTCTGCCAAGAAGAAATTCGAGGAGATGGAGAGGGCAAAAGCTGCGGGAGAGAGACCCAGCAAGTGCCCTCGACCCAGCTCAGGGGGCAAGACCATTGAGCCTTCACTTGACAAAGGCCCTGCAGTGGTTGGCCCAACTAAGGGAGCCAAGGCTCCTCCTGCTACCCAGGCACTTGGTCAGTCCTCTAGGTCTGACGCTAGCATGCATCCACCTGCTGCAGCAACACCTCCGGGTCAGTCACCTCCAACTCAGCAAGACGAGCCCCTCATTGAGGAAGACGTTCAGGCTGCTTGGGAGAGAATGTAGAAATTCATCAGTATGGAGGACGTGGGCCCCTTTTCCAACTGGAACAACACCCAACTAACAAATAGCATGAACCACAATGTTGTCAAAGTGATGCTTCTAGTTAACCTTTCTTTTTTATCTGACTACTCTGACTTATTGGTGCTGACCAGTTCGTCCTTTTGCAGTTGCATGGAAAGGCGCTTTGTCTGTCTACCCGCTTGAAGGCGAAGACGACTGAAAGCTCTAAGAAAGGTCAAATCATCGAGACCTTGACCAAAACCATCAGCGATTTGGAGTAAAAGGTCAAAGATGCTGATGAATCCAAGGCAATTGTTGAGGTAGAAAAGACTGTCGTTTTGAATGAATTGGCGGACCTTAAGAAAAAGGTTAAGGCTTTGACTTTTGATGCTTAGGCTTTTGAGGCAATCAATGACTCCCTGTCTTTGAGGGTAGCTGAGCTGGAGGGGCTGCTCAAAACTGCCCAGGAGAGGGCTATGGAGGAGTTTAAAGCTGGGGCAGCCTTCTAAGATGAGGTCGGCGAGGTGTACATGGAGGGTTTCGTCGATGCTAAGGTTGTGGCAAAGAAACTCTTCTTGGATTTTGATTTCTCTGCTATGAAGCCGATTGATGATACAACCTCTTAGGCCCCTAGAGTGGAAGACCAGACCCCTGCAGCAAAAGAAGCAGCTGATGCTTAATCTTGAGCTTTTCTAAAGGACACAACCCTTATAGTAGACTTTTTTTTTTGACAGCCTTTGTAATTGCCTTTAGTTAAGAGAAATGTCTTTTTGCTTCTCATCTGTGCTCTGTGTCTTTTCATTTAAATGCTTGTGATTGCCTTTTTTGACTTGACAATTTGGGCTCAACTTTGTGGCCTCTTTGCTTGTGGGGATGGACTAGTTGGGGCCAGTGGCCTTGTGGCCTTACCGCTACTCTGGTCAGTCTTGGGGACTGACCAGGCTTGCTTGGTAGCCTAATGGCTTTTCGGCTTCGTCTGGTCAGTCTTAGGGACTGACTATTTGGACTTGGTCGTCTATTGGCCTTTGGGCTAGTTTGGTCAGTTTTGGGGACTAACCTACTCTGGTCAGTCTTGGGGGCTGGCCAGGCTTGCTTGGTAGCCTAATGGCTTTTTGACTTTGTCTGGTCAGTCCCTAGGACTGATCGGTTGGGCTTATGAGCCTTGTGGTCTTTCGGCTTATCTGGTCAGTTCTAGGGACTGACTAGTTGGACTTAGTAGTCTCGTGGCCTTTCGGCTTGTCCGGTTAGTCTTTGAGACTAACCAATTGGGCTTTTGAGCCTTGTGTTTCGTGAGCCATGCAAGTAGACGACTGTTTAGGGGCCTCGAAGAGCAAGAATTTCATTAATGCGTGTTGGTTACATCATACACAATACTTCCTCAGGTGCTCAGCATGCCAAGGGTTGGGGAGGTCCTTGTCGTCCATTCCGGTTAGCCAGTAGGTCCTTTTTCGGGAAAATCCCTTAACTCTGTATGGCCTTCCTAATTTGGCCTAAGTTTGCTATCACTGAGCTTCCTGGTGGACTGATTAACTCTCTTGAGGATCAGATCTCCCACTTTAAATGCCCTAGGTTTCACTCTAGCATCATGATACCTGCGCATCCTTTGTTGATAGCTTGCTACTTCCATGGCTGCTTGCAATCTTCTTTCTTCGAGTAGATCTAGGCTTACCTCTAGGGCTTCGTCATTAGCCTCTGGTTCGAAGTGTTCAACCCTGGGGCTGTGCAGACCTATTTCCACAAGGATGACTACTTCTGCTCCAAACGTCAAGGAAAAGGGGGTATGCCCTGTTGCCACTCTCTAAGTTGTTCTGTAAGCCCACAAAATGTTGGGAAGCTCCTCTGCTCATAAGCCCTTCGCCTTCTCCAGCTTTGCCTTGATAATGTTAAACAGAGTTCTGTTGGTGACTTCAATCTAGCCATTGGCTTGGGGGTGTTCTAGAGAATAGAAGTGATGGCTGATCTGTAAGTTTGAACACATTTGTCCGAACTATCCACCCTTGAATTGTTTCCCGTTATTTGTGATAATCACCTTGGGGATTCCGAACCTACATTTAATGTTTTTCCATAGGAAATTCTTCATTTTTTGCTTAGTTATAGTGGCAATAGCTTTAGCCTCGGCCCATTTGGTGAAGTAGTCTACCGCTACTACCGCGAATTTGATATGCGTCTGCTTTTCCTGCACACCTTCGCCAGGGCAGGGTGTGTCCCCTTTTGTACAGAATGCCGGCGTACATGCTGGCTCTGTACTGGATCCTTCTTGCCTCAACCTTGTCCATTGGTAAGGACCCTCGCTCCAAGTTGTTTTTGATTGGTGTTGCCCACTCCACTTCTTGTTCTACCTGGAGTATTTTTGGGTTCTGAATGCTTGGTGAATCTAGCACTTCCATGGGGACTCTTGGGTCATCCTCCTAAGATAAGGTTATCTTGGCCAGTCGATCTGTCTCCTCGTTCTGTAGTCTTGGTACTCTTTCTAGCAGTAGTTTGGAGAATTTTCTGATTAGGCTCTTGGCCATCTTGCAATACTCTTGCATCTTTTCTCCCCTAGCCTCATGTTCGCTTTGGACCTGTTCCACCACAAGTTGAGAGTTGTTGCGTACCAGGATATGCTCTGCTCCCATTCGCCAAGCCATTTTGAGGCCAGTTATCAAGGCTTCGTATTCAGCTTTGTTGTTGGAGGCGGGGAATTTGAACTTGACAGCATAATCCAGTTTGTGCCCTTCAGGTGTAACAAGAACCACCCTGGCCCCACTTGCTCGGTTAGTGGAGGAGCCGTCAACATTGAGTACCCAATGGGGCTCCAGAGAGTTGTCAGCAAGGTGGGTTATTGGGTGGGTGAATTTAGTGATGAAGTATGTTATAGCCTACCCCTTGATCACCAGTCTTGGTTTATACTGAATGTCGAATTGGCTGAGTTCTATGGACCATTTGACAAGTCTGCCCGAGGTCTTTGGCTTGTGGAGGATCTTCTTCAATGGCTCGTCCCACACTGGGCGAGTTTCGCTAGTGTGCTCCGGAAGCACCACTGTTGTCGCCTTGGACTGGGTGATGTGGCTCTGGGCTTCATCGGCGTGGGTTCTGGCCCCTCTCAGGGGAGGGTTTTCCCCAGGAAACACTGGGTCCTCCGATCCTTCGCCGGGGTTGCCTTCTTAGTTCCTTGTCACCGGCTGGTTTGCAGGCATTAGTGGGTCCTCTAGCGGTGGAGGATCCACCACTGCCGGTGCCACCGGTGGCGGGGGCAATCTCCTTTCTAACTCCTAATTCCGAGCCTAGAGCTGGTTCATGAATGCCATTATTTTGATGATTTGCTGCTCCAAGGCAGCGATCCTAGCGGTACTTTATTCCTCAATTGCTTCATCTAGCCTGATTGATGCAACACCGGATTGGGTCAAGACCATGAAACAACTAAAGTGTCGTTCCCACAGACGGTGCCAACTGATGATGCAGTGAATTTATGCATCCTTCCTGACTGTTGATGCAAACGATTGAGGTGATGAATCCTCCTACTTGGGCCATCGGCGTGGTGCCTGCCAAAGACACTTCGATGCCAAAGTTATTCTAGAGAAAAAATAGGTAGAGTAACAATGCTCAAGGGTTCATATGTTTCATATCTCCTTTGGAGATGATGATTACCCCTTTTTATAGAGATGTTTGCAGGGAGTGTGGATCAGATTGTGGGCATATTAATGGGAGAGCTAATCGTGCCCTCAAATTGTGCACCAGGGATCGTGCGGGAGTTCCATGTCCTCACGTTAGGCTTCATGAACCATGCCCCCAGTTGTGGGTGAAACTGTCCTAATCATGGGATCGTGGGGGTTAATCTTTAGGCGAGAATCTCGAGATGCCTTAATGGCGACAGCCGGTGTGTTGCTGGAGCTCTGCCCTTCCAGGTCTGTTAGAAGACTTGGTCTGGAAAGGAGTATGGGGGTCCGGGTTTGAAGCCATAGATTGAGCTTATCTGGTCTATCCATTGGGGGCAGATCAGCTATACTTGTCGTATTATCAATAGGTATTTATTAATAAAATTATTTTCTTGTAATATTGACCATTGGATATACTGCAATCACTCTTCAACCAACCACAATTTTGGAAGGTCAGGCCACTATCATTGTTCAGTTTGTTTAGAAGGGGCTATATATATATATATATATGCCCCAATATGAAGCGAGTTCGGTTGCGCCAATGGTCATCTTCCATGGCTCCACCCTTCGTTTTGATTGCAAACCCTTGTTCAGAATGGGCTATATAGGAAATATATATATATATATATAATAGAGGTGTTTGGACTTAGTTTATTTAGCAATTTATAGTTTAAATTTATGATTTTTTTTAAATTACATTTGGCTTATCCACTTAAAAAAGACACTTTCCATAGTTAACTCTATTTAAAAAAATCACCTAAAAAAGTAACTTTTAAAAACTAGTTTAAACTTTTAGCTTATAACTTTTGTAAGTTGTAATTCAAATACACCCATAGATACATACACACATATTTGTACCACCTGAACCCAATGAAGATATTGGGAGTAGCAATAAATCTTGTGGTGCAGATAAATTGGTTAATTTAGGCAATGATCAAAGTTGTTAAAAAAATTGGCTCATTTTGTACCATGTAAATTGAAAGTTAAAATCTTTCTATATCTTGTGTGAGTCTTGAGTGTATTAATCACATTGTAATAACCTTATATGTTAGGAATTTGCATCCAATAAGTTTTAAGGGAAGAATCAACAACAAGTGGATGAATTTTGAGAAAATGGGAATCTGCCTCTAGCGATTAGTTCTCTTCTAGTTGGTTTTCAGCCATGCTATGGTTCGAATTCGAAGAGGCTCATTAGGCAAAAATTTGTAAATCTTCGAGTCTTCTTTCCAGAGAGTTTTGAATCCCATTAATCCGACGTCAGAGTAAAAAGTTATGGCTATAATACTGAAGACTGCATCATGGACTTTGTCGTGGCGCACTTTAACTGCGCCACGGCACACTCCCCTCTGCAAAAATATTTAGATGATAGAGACATGCGCCATCAGGCACATCAAACTGCGTCGTGGCACACTGGGATAGTTTTTTGGCTCTGAATCTACTTTCCAGCCTGGCACTAAAATGCTAAAAAATAGCTTTAGCCCATCAAAGAATATGTGAGAACATGTGGGAGAAATCTTCGCTGGTATGGACTCAACAAGAAACTTTATTCACAAGCATGTATCATATATACAACTTGCCTATACACTTGTGCACATGGAAATCAAACTTTCCCATACACTTGTGCACATGAGGATTAAAATTATCCATACTCTTGTGCACATAGGGATCGAAGGGAGAAAGGTTCCAGGGTTTTTTTCTTCAGCTAACAAGGTCTTATAGCAGCTACCATAATATATGTATAGAAGATATTCAAGTGGGTTGAAAGTAAGAATTGGGGCAAGAATTGAGAGAGAATAGATTCAAGTGTTTTGTGTGTGCACTCTCCCACTTAGAGTCCTCTACTTCATATGTTTAGAGTCTATATGTTCTAAGAGTACTCTCCATCATACTTTCCTTCATACCATCAAAGAGAAAAGAGCAGTTTGTGGTGATTCAAGTTGCTAGATCGAAGAGTTTCATCGTGGACTCAGTAGAGAATCAAGTGCTGGAATGAGTTCATGGATTCGGATGGTGTACAACTCCAAGGTTCAATCCTAGTTGTGAATTCAGCGGTGTGAAAGAGTTGTAAGGCATTCTTGTATTTCGTTCCTTATATAGTGCTTGATTGGAGCTGGACTAGGTCCCGTGGTTTTCTCTCAGAAGGGTTTCAACGCTAAAATCTTGTGTGTTGATAGTTGTGTATTTTGATTTCTGTTTATGATTTGCTTTAGATTAATCATTGCTAACATTTGCTTAAAAATTGAGTAGAGACTTATTCACCCCCCTCTAGGTCCATCTTAAGGTATAAATCCATATTACCAAGAACACTTGGTTTTTTTCAGAAGTAAAACTTTTGTGTATTAGAGGACTATCCTAAGTAAGTTGGATCACTTTTAATTAATGACATGACATAAAATTATGTAATTAGAAACTAATCTATTTTATGTTTTTATTTTTGAAGTATAAAAAAAAAAGTAAGTAAATCTTGGGACATGCAAAACCCAAACCCATTCTCATGACTTATTTCCTTTTTATTTTGATGTAAGCTCCATTTTCTTCTATAACAAAATGGTAGAAATAATTAATTTCTTTGTTCTTTTTTTTTAATAAATTTGAAATCCAAACATAGTGTAAGCTTTCCAAAATTTAAATGCAAAAGATAAGGTGCATGCCAAAACACAAAATTATTTCCAACTTTTAAGAGTGACTAATACAAATTCCTTTTAACAAACATGAAATGGGGAGTCTAAATTATTGCATAATTCAGTTCAAGGTAATGAGAAAACAACATTTTTTGCATAAGTAATTTATTGACATAAAATACTATGGAAAAAACTCAAGTTTATATATTCTATTATAAAGCAAACCCTCCTCTACTTTGGTGAGGTTTTTTTTTATTGACCAAGATGACCCACAATAGGAAGTTTGTCCATTTTACATTTATTAATTATGTAATATCCACAACTAAATTAACTTTTTAGATTCAGTAATCTCTCACTACTAACCTAACAATAGAGAGTGATTGAATATAATATAACACACACATAATACGTGCTACCTTATATTTAAAGTAGAGAATAAAGTAAAACTACCCTATCTAAAAGCTAGATAAAGACAAAACCCATACGGCTTCAAAAAAATTTGAATGGGGTCAAAGTCACGTAAAGTGGATGCAAGCGCGAACGTGGGAGCGAGAGTGCGAAAATCGAAAACGAGAGTTATTTTGAAATAAATATTATATTTATACATTTAAGTAATGTATTTTAATAATATTTATGCTTCAACTCCACGTGACATGCTAGACGTGTTTCGTGTTGTGCCCGTGCCGGCCCATTTAGTAGTCGTGTCATGTTCGTGTCGACCCATGAAAAAAAAAATATCAGGACCTGTCGCGCCCAGATTTTTCGCACTTGAGGAATACTCACACAAGCGGGAAAAATGTTGTACTCTCTCGTTAGAACTCACCCTCCTAAAATAATGAGTGCGACTAGGTTTGAATTGAAAAATTGGTTTGAATAAAGGGCTTTTGAAAAAATTCGGAGTCACCACCTAACTTGATTAAGGTGAGTTAGGTCACCTAAAAACTAAGCATAATCCGAAGACTACACTTAGGGTTTTTAGAAAACGATTTTAGAAAACATCCTCAAGAGAGGGTTTTTAAGAAAACAGGTTGTTTGGCAACCTTTGGAAAACATTTAGCCCTTTTTGAAAAATAACTCCGTTTTGGTCTTCTGAAAACAGTGATCTAGGTTCGGAGGTTGGTTATGTGTAGGGAAGACGCACTAAGCTATCACCCTACCCCGCCCTTTCGGTACCTACATGCCAATCTACCCTAGATTCACCTATGAGAGTCTTTAATTAACATATGTTCAACCCTATTCACTTTGAAAAACAATGTTTGAAATAAATATGATGCATGAGATGCAAGTGCAAGATAAGAGAATTGAAAAATAGATTTGGAAAGAAATTGATTTGATTTGAAAAAGATTTGAAGTGATAGAATTGAAATTGGAAAGTTTGAAAATTTGGAAATAGAAATTTGAAATTGAAATTTTGAAAATTGATTGAAATTTGAGATTTGAAAATAGATTTAGAAAACCACACCCATGAGGGTGGAATTGAAAGTTTGAAAAGTGTTGTGATCGCACTTATGAAGGTTGCCTACGTATCCCTTTGGGGGAATCAGGTCAGTCGTAGTTCGGACCGGAGTCCGATTGAAAATAGAAGATTGGATTGGAAGAGAAAGATTGAATTGGAAATTGAATTTGACTTGAAATTAGAAGAGGAGATTAGAATTTGAAATTGAGAAGGTTGGACTGGGATTTGAAAAGATTGATTTTGGAAAGACTTGGTTGTGGAAAGATAGAGGTTTAGGAAACCTAGACTTAAGATTAAGAAAGATTGGATTTAGGAAAGGTTCGAATTAGGAAAGGTCCGATTTAAGAAAGTGTCATTTTTGGAAAGTTTCAAATTAGGAAAGCATTGAATTAGGAAAGTTTCATTTTTGGAAAGTTTCAAATTAGAAATGTTTTGGAATCAGAAAGTTTTAGGTTTAGGAAAGACTTAGAATTTGGAAAGTTTCAAGTTAAGAAAATTTTAAATTTTGGAATGTTTCGAAAAAAGGAAGTTTTGAAAGTGGGAAAGTTTGACTTTAGAAAGGTTTTGAAAAAGGAAAGTTTTCGATTTAGAAAATGTTTGAATTAAGAAAGTTTCAACTTAAAAAAGTCTTAAATTAGGAAAGTTTTGAGTTTAGAAAAAATTTAGATTTGGAAAGATGTTGAAGTTTTGGAAAGTTTAAAGTTTAGAAAGATTTGGGTTTAGAAAGATTTAACTTAAGAAAATTTTGAATTTAGGAAGCTTAGAATTTTAGAAAGATTTGAAATTTAGAAAGTTTAGGATTTAGAAAGTTTTAGAGTTTAAATTTTAGAAAGTCTTGAAATTAGGAAAGGCTTGAGTTTAGGAAATATTTGAAAACTTAGGTTTAAGAAGTTAAGATTTGAAAAGATGGTAGAATTAGGAAAGGGTTGAATTAGGAAAGATTTTTATGTTCAAGTTTTTGGAAACTTAAGGTTTAGGAAAGTGGAAGGTTAGGAAGGATTTGAATTAGGAAAGATTTGGATTTTGAAACTTAAGGAAAGATTTGAAGTTTAGGTTTAGGAAACTTATGGTTTAAGAATGTAGGAAATTAGGAAGGTTTCGATTAGGAAGGGATTGGATTTGGTTTTTTAAAGCAAAGGTTTAATTTATTTCCAAAAACGGAGGATAGGATCTAGTTTCCTAAACGGGGAGATTGGATTTGGTTTCTTAAAGGGAAGATTTGATTTGACAAGGATTTGGAAAGGGAGATTCTAGAAACCCTAGGTTTGGAAAATTATAGTTTTGACGTAGAAAAGAAGTTTTGGAAACACGTATAGTTTGGATGTGAAAACTAGAGGTTTTGAAAATCTAGGTTTGAGGCAAAATTTGAAAACCATGTTTTTGGAAAGAAAATTAGGGTTTCCTAATGGTTAGCTCTAGGGCTTGACTTGGGCTCTAAGAAAAAAAAAGTTTTTGGAAAGCGCGCTTTTGGAAACGAAAGTTTTCTAGAATGGAAATTCTAGGGAGGAGTTTCTAGAGGGAAAAGTTTTTGGAAAGTAAATTTGAAGAGAGTTTTTGAAAAGAGATTTCAAAGAGAGGGAGTTTTTGGAAAGCATGTTTTTGGAGACGTAGACTTTAGAAGGAAAATCCTAAAGGGGAATTTCTAGAAGGAAGATTTTGGAAAGAGAGTTTTTTGGAAAGATTTTTGGAAGAGGTTGTTGGAGAGAGTTTTTTTTGGAAAGGGAATTTAGGGAGTGTTTTTAGAAAGTGAATTTTGAGGAAAAGATTATGGAGAGGAGTTGAAAAAGAGAGTTTTGAAAAATAGATTTTGGAAGGGAGTTTTTGAAAACAATTTTGGAGAGGAAAGCTTTAGGAAAGTATGTTGAAAAAGAGATTTTTAGGAAGAGATTTTTAAAGAGAGTTTTTAGAAGGTGTAAAAACATCTCACTTTCCTAAAGCAGTTCTAACCATAAGAGGGCTAGAACCACATTAAGAAAGTGGTTTTGAAAACAAGGTTTGAAAATATAGACCAGAAGGCCACTTTTAATATAACACTTTCCTAAAGCAACCCTAAGCATGGAAAGGCTAGAATCACCCTAGAATTGTGGTTTTGAAAACAAGTTTTTGAAAAAGAGATTTTGATGCAATTTTGAAAACAAGTTTAAAAACGTTTTGAAAAACAACTTTGAAAACGGTTTTTGGAAGATGCAAGACTATGATATGCACAATGCAATTTGGGGTCGTGAACATACAAGGTTAAGGCTTCACCAGATAACCAAGGGGGGCCGGACCCACGTGGTCTTTGGTTAGACTAGAAGAAAGCCCCCGACACCGTGACTCTCCAATAGCTCAATCCTACACATGGACTGGGAATCCCCTTGTTTCAAGCATGCAAAGAAAGGGCGGGAAAGAGATGGGGGATCAAAATAGAGAAAACCCAAGTGGGTTGGAGAGAGAAGAGAGAGGGGGGAAGTGCAGAAAATTAAAGAGAAAACCTACCGTATGTCTTTTTTATTTTGTGCGCCGCGCTGTCTTCGGTCTTCGGTCTTTATCTTGATCTTCACCTTCAGCCTTCAAGAGTTGTCTTCAAGCTTTGGATGGCAGTTCTTTAAGTCTTCAGAGAAGGGTTGAAGGCTAGTGTATGAGTGTATGGGGGAGTGTATGAGTGTATAGGAGACTAGGGTTTGTGTATAGTGGCTAGGGTTTGGGAAAACCTAGGGAGGCTAGGGTTTTTGGAGGTACTCAAGCTCTAATATCGAATTGTGTGATTTCTAGGTTAAGTTTTTCAGACCTCTCTCACGTTGAATGAGGCTCTGTATTTATAGAGGTTAGACAAGCTTGGCGCCTGTTGTAGTGGCGCCAGGGCAAAATTTACACTGGCGCCACTAGTTGTGGCGCCAGGCCATTTTTTGGCTTGGCGCCACTAGTAGTGGCGCCAGCCAATTAGGAAAGATTTAAGGTCGGCAAGCAACGTATCTTTGACTAGATTTTGGCGCCTATACTAGTGACTACCATGTATTTTCGCTACTCTAACGGTTCTGTGAGTATTTCCGCTACTCTAACGGGGTTGTGAGTAGTTTTGCTACTCGGACCGTCTCGGGAAATAAACTATCTCGAGAGAGGGATTGGAAAGGGGTCTTATCGTCTTCGAAGAGACGTGCCTGGATTGGAACCGTCTCAAGGAATAAACTGTCTCGAGAGTGGGATTGGAAAGGGGTCTTACTGTCTTCAAAGAGACGTGCCTGGATTGTGAGTGTTTCCGCCACTCTAACGGTTTTGTGAGTAGTTTTGCTACTCGGACCGTCTCGAGGAATAAACTGTCTCGAGAGAGGGATTGGAAAGGGGAATAAGAACGGACAATGCCCCTAAGGGCATTTTGGTCATTTTGCCTCTATTTGGGCCTGACAGGCCCACGAAGCGATGGAAAAACGGAATTTCAAACTAGAGAATTGGATTCGATAGGAATATGTCCACAATGACTTGAAAACAAGTCTGGACGGAGTGTAGACTGCCGAGCGGTCAAAAATGGGGTGCTTATAGCTGCCCCTCTTTTTCTGTCTTTGCTTGTCAAAGACAGAAAACGATAAGAGTAAGTGTCCCATGTTGACCGTGAGGTAGTCGGAGGGACGGACATTGAAAATCTTCCGACAACGGGGATCGAAAACGGATAACGGGCCAAAAAGGCCTTCGAAAACGAGTTTTGGCGGGAAAAAGGGCAAAACTGCCCAGAATTTATAACTGGCGCCACTACTAGTGGCGCCTTTGGCAAAATGAAACTGGCGCCTCTACTAGTGGTGCCAGGCCTAAAGTTAAAACCATAAAATTTCTGGTTCAAACACCCACGGGATTTGAAGAGTTTTTGGAGAATCCGAGAGTTTTCAAGTGGAAACCGACTTGAACCTTGAAGAAGCATTCCTTGGGGACCACGGGTGATTGCCGGAGGGAGTCCACGTCGCTGGAAAAGTCGCCGGAAGTGAAGATTTCGCCGGAGAACTTCCAAATGGTGAGTTTTCAAATTTTGTTGATTTTGATGTGTAGAACTTCGTTTGAATCATGTGAATAGTGAAAATTGATGTTTTGATATGCTTTGAACACTTTGATGATGTTGTTCTTGCATTTTGATGGTTGTTTGATTGAATTTGAATGATTTTTCATGATTATGCGAAGAGGGTTTTCTGCAGGACTAGGGGATTTGTTCCTATAGGCATGGGTAATAGGTTTTCTGGCCATGTTTTTGTGCAATGTGCGTTAAAAAAATGTGTTTAACAACCGTATGAAGTTTCGTGATTTTTTGAAAATTCGGTGAATTTTTGATTTTTTGAAAAATAGAAAAATATTTAGAAAATTAAAAAATTCAAGAAATTGATGAATTTTTTAAAGTTTGAAATTTGGAAAAATGTAGGAATATTTTGAAAACATTTGAGGTGATTTTGAAAGATTTTGGAAGCCTTTTGAAGACCATTGATTTATTTGAAAAATAAAACATGCGGTTTGAAAATTTTGAAAAATTGAAAAGTGTGCACGGGTGCCATTACTATGTGATTGTGGCGTTGGAAGGTGCATATTTCGTGTTTTGTGTTGATGTCATGGGCGTTGTAGGGGCCATTTTTAAACGGTACTCTGCCGAAATTTTTAGAAATTATGGAAAGAGTTAGTTAAAATTTTAGAAATAAAATCTTTTTGAAGGGAAAAGGCAGAGAACCCTTGAGATGTGATTTTGGAGTTGGAAAACCAAGATGTGTGAAAATTTGTTTTTGATTTGTTATTCAAAATCGTTTATTTGTTCTGTGTTATTTGTTTGTCTTATTTTATTGTTATTTAAACTGCATGGATGGTATATTAATATCACTTACCCTGGCTTGCCTTTCCAGGATGGCAGATGGAGTTTTGAGTCGGCTGAGAGCCTGGCACAGTAGTTACCCTTCGGATGAACAGGATATCTTTCGTCGGTCCTTTGGTCGGGTGGCTTCGCTTTTATCAGTGCGGCTTATTCCCGGACTCATAGAGGCAGTGATCCCTTTCTGGCAGCCGGACTTGTCTCTTTTCCGCTTTGGAGAGTGTGAGCTTACCCCTACTCCTCACGAGTATGGGTTCCTTCTTGGCTTCCGAGATGTTTCTGCTGACATTGTGGGACCCCTTTTTCCGGATAGTTGTATTACAATGGTTTCATCCCAGCTCGGATTCAGACGCGCAATTCTTTCATCTTCTTCTTTGCCCCAGTTTCCCTATGTTCCAGCAGAGTTCCTCTTTTCCCGTTTTGAGTTTCCTACGAGTATGCGGGTTCATTCAGGTGAGTGGCACACCTCCCAGGATTGGGCTATTTCTCGTATGGTTGCCGTAGCCTTGCTTCTGTTGAACTTCTTGGTGTTCCCCCAAGACGATGATTTAGTGGACTGTCGACTCTGTGCACCACTAGCCTTGATCCGTACGGGGCATTCCTATGCTCCTATGATTGTAGGGGAGACCTTTGTGAGTCTCACGAGATTCCAGCAGTCCCTTGACGCTCGTTTCCGCGGGTGCACTACTCTCTTCCAGCTCTGGGCGATTAGTCATTTGTTTGTTACACCTTTGTTTCAGCACATGTGGTATCTTGAGCTTGATCATATACATTCCCTGGCGAGATCTCAAGGTGTCATGGCAAATGAGGGTAGATTCCCGCAGACCGCTGCATCCTGGGCGGACTATCTTCAGAGCATGAGGTCGGGCACAGTCAGGTGGTATTCAGGGCTGGTTGGTAGGTATTACTTGAGAGTTCGGCCTTCCGGGAGAGCCTTCGTGCCCCTAGCAGGCCTGCGGGGCATTGCCCCTTTCTTCGGGATTCGGGTTCTACGACAGCTTGGTAGGAGTCAAGATATCCCTTTTCTAGCTTCTGCAGCCGAGTTTACTCTTATCTTTGAGGCGTCGATTCCTAGAGCATTGGTGGAGAAAGTTATGGATATATGGAGATCTTTGCTTCCTCATGTTGATTATGATGGTCCCTTCTCTGACATGCCCCCTGCGACCGAGGCCTATCATTACTGGCTTCGACGCTACGTGTTGGGTCCTAGTAGACTCGGGGATCTTCTCATTGAGACTCCTTTACCTCCTGTAGGGTATACCGACTTCTTGACTGCTATGATTGTTCAGGGGCGTCGCCACAGACGGGAGAACCGTCGTCTGATACGGATGTTGCATGACCGATTGAGGATGAGAGACGTTGAGGTAGTTTTACTAGAGAGGCGGTTAGCAGCAGCCAGATCGACACATGATGACCCTCCTTCGGGTGCTGTGAGGGCCTGCAGGCGGCCACGAGGCGTTCTAGGCAGTTCTCCTTCCCTGGAGGGTGATGTGATGGATGGCTCGTCCTTGCGGGAGGCTGTGGAGTCCCTTACTCGAGAGAGGGACATGCTTCTGGCTAGATGTGCGGACTATGAGCGAGGCCGGCCTGGGTCTTCTGCTGTTGGTACTTCTTCGAGTGCTCCTCTTGTGACCAACGAGCCAGTGGATCCCTGCATAGCTAATTCCTCTTCTGATGACGACGGGGAGCGATATATTTTTGCCCCTCACTCTTAAATTTACTGATTTCTGCATTTGTAGAAAAACATACTTTGTTTAGTGTTATGCTTCTTTTATCTTATGAATTCATGACCTCCCGCGCTTTTGGTGTAGTTTGACTGCATGAATAGTATAGTAACAAATTTGGAAAAAATTAAATGAGAATGGCAGTTTAATGAAAAATAACTCCCCTTTGTTTGATTCTTTGACTCACTGGTTGTTCCGTGAAAGGGACCTCTGCTTCTTTTGACCCTAGTTGAGCTAAACCAGAGAATGCCTTTCAAGACGTCTTTCGACTTTTACACTGTTGCTTTTATACTTTAACTTCTGGGGAATGTAGTAGCCCGAGCTATTTCTTGTATCTAAATCTCTTGTTTCCACCCCCCCTTTTCCTTTTTTTTTATTTTTTTTGCTATATTTTTTTTTTTTGCTATTTTTGCTACTAGTGCCCCTGAGGGTTTTCACCAGTCCCAGCTCTGTCATTTTTGCACCAAGGCGCCTTTGCAGGTTTTCGCCAGGGTCGACAGTTTTGTATCTTGCCACATCCCTACCTTTTTACCTACGGCGCCCTTTCGGGTTTTCACCGCATCCTTGGGAAGCGCTTAACTTTTCTCTCTTCTTTCTCTCTCTTTCCTCAGCTTGGTCTCGGGTTTCTGTTGAGAAGCTCCTAAACGCTACTTGCATCATTCTCCATCCCATGGCATATTTAGTAAGCTCATTTGGACTAATCAATTTAACTCCAATCTAAGAGGACTTTTTAGGGGTTATGGTGTTGGTATTAACTTTCGAAAGAAAAAGAAAAGGCTCAAGCCTACCACTCTACTAGTGATCACCTTTGATAGTTTTTTTTTTGGCACTTTTCCTGCGTACTCCCACCTTTCCTTGGATATCTCATTGCACGCCCTTTGGATATCTTAACGTTAATACCAATATTTGTGCGGACTTAAGGTAGTACTTTAAGGGCCTTTTTTTTTTTTCAGTGCCTCTGCTTAATATGATCACTTTATTGGGGGGAATGCTCCTGAAGGAAAGTAACCGGCTCTAAAGGTTTAACAAAGGTTATATATGCATTTTGATTGGATAGAAAATGAAATAAGGGCCTCTCGTCATCTTGGAATTAGATTGTTTAGTCCATAGAGCTTTAACCTTAAAACACTACCTTATTGATTAATGGAAAATGAAGAGAGTAAGTTTCATTGCTTCTTCACAGAAACCAGAGGTCTAGCTTTCGGAATCACACGTAGTAGTGTTTGACAGCATCTGAATTCAATGGGCTAGGAAATTCTTTGCCATCCATTTCCTCCAAAACGAGAGCTCCTCCAGACAAGACTTTCTTTACCATGAATGGCCCTTCGTAGTTTGGAGCAAACTTTCCCTGTGCTGTCTCCTGATAGGGGAACACCTTCTTGAGCACCAAATCTCCCAGCTGGAATGATCGGGGTCGTACCTTCTTATCAAATGCTCTGGCCATTCGCCCTCTGTAACATTGAGCGTGATAAACTGCAGCCAACCGCTTCTCATCCAGCAAACAGAGTTGAGCATATCGGTCTTTAATCCATTCTGCTTCGTCTAACTTGGTTTCTGTCAAGATCTGTAAAGAAGGAATCTCAATCTCAACAGGGATGACTGCCTCGGTGCCGTAAACTAGCTTAAATGGGGTGCTTCCGGTGGAGACCCTCATAGTAGTTCGGTAAGCCATCAATGCAAATGGAAGCTTCTCATGCCAATCTTTGTAATTGTCAATCATTTTTCGGAGTATTCTCTTAATATTCTTGTTGGCTGCTTCTACTGCCCCATTCATCTGGGGTCGGTAAGTGACCGAATTCCGGTGAGTAATGTGAGATGTTTGGCATAGCTTTGATATCAATTCGTTATTCAGATTAGAACCATTATCAGTAATGAGCGATTCGGGAACCCCATACCGACAGATGATGTGATTTTTTATGAACCTTTCTACGACCTTCTTGGTGACATGGATGTAAGAGACGGCTTCCACCCATTTAGTGAAATAATCAATAGCGACCAGGATGAAGCGATGGTCGTTGGAAGCTTTAGGAGTGATAGGACCAATCATATCTATCCCCCACATAGAAAAGGGCCATGGGGCAGACATAGAATGAAGCTCAGACGGTGGTGCTTTGATCTTATCCCCATGTATTTGACATTTGTGACACCGAAGAACGTATCTAATGCAATCTGACTCCATTGTTGACCAGTAATACCCTGTCCGGAGAATCTTCTTTGCAAGCGTGTGGCCATTCATGTTGGGGCCACAAACTCCCTCGTGCACTTCCTCCATGATAACTTTGGCTTCGGTGGCATTGACACATCTTAGAGGTCCGAACCATGATCTCTTGAAAAGCTCATTTCCAGCCATGAAATAGTGTCCCGCCAAACGACAAATGGTCTTACTATCGCGTTGTGTTGCCGCATCGGGGAACGTCCTGGCTTGAATATATCTCTGGATGTCATAAAACCACGGTTTCTCGTGAGGTTCAACGGTTGTATGCAGACAATAAGAGGGGACATCCCTGGTGAAGATCTGTAGAGGGGGTATTTCAGTGCCACTGTCGACCTTGATTGCTGCAGCCAATGTAGCCAAGGCATCGGCAAAGCTGTTCTCTGTTCGGGGCACGTGACGAAAATTCACGCTTTTGAATAGCTGACACAAGTCCTTGACCTGTTGATGATACGGGGAGAGTTTGGCGTCTCGAGTTTGATACACGTCCTTGGATTGCTGAATGACCAAATCTGAATCACCAAGAACAACCAATTCATCAATCCTCATTTCTAATGCCAATCTTAACCCCAAGATGCAAGCCTTATATTCAACGATGTTATTAGTACAGAGTTCAAGTTCTAGCTTAACTACAATGGGATAATGACTGCCGGTTCTTGACACCACTACTGCCCCAATGCCAACTCCCCTTTTATTAGCACCGCCGTCGAAAAACATCTTCCACCCGACTGGTTCTTGCTCTTCAGGCGTACCATCAACGCATAGTATATTTTCATCAGGAAATTGGGGCTCCATGGATTGATAATCATTAATGGGGTTCTTAGCCAGATAATCAGCTATCACCTGCCCCTTGACTGCTTTACGGGTAGTGAACATAATGTCGAATTCTGACAAGATCATATGCCATCAAGCAATTCTGCTGGACAGGGTTGGTTTCTCGAATATATACTTGAGGGGATCCATTTGAGAGATGAGGAAGGTGGTATGATAGAGCATGTAGTGTCGAAGCCTGTGAGCCGCCCAAGCTAATGCGCAGCAGGTTTTCTCGAGATCGGAATACTTCGCTTCATATGGCAGAAATTTCTTACTGAGGTAGTAAATGGCTTGCTCTTTTCTCCCCGTTTCATCATGTTGCCCCAGAACGCATCCCATAGCAGTATCTAACACTGTCATGTACATCAGCAAAGGACGCCCCTGGGTTGGTGCCACTAGGATAGGGGGATTTCGAAGATATTCTTTAGGTTTCTCAAACACCATTTGACAGTTATCATCCCACTCCTTTGGAACGTCTTTCTTAAGGAGCTTGAAAATAGGTTCACACAGGTGGGTCATTTGAGCGATAAACCTGCTAATAAAGTTCAACTCTCCTAAAAAAGACCGAACCTCCTTTTCCCCTTTAGGTGTAGGCATTTCAACAATGGACTTCACCTTGGCAGGATCAACCTCTATCCCCTTTTCATTGACTATAAATCCCAACAATTTCCCTGAAGATACTCCGAACGTGCATTTGGCCGGATTTAGCTTAAGCTGATATCTACGGAGGCGATCAAACACCTTCCGCAAGTCGAACAAGTGGTCCTTCCGTTGCTTGGACTTGACGATCATGTCATCCACATAGATCTCTACTTCCTGATGCATTATGTCATGGAATAAAGTTACCATGGCTTTTTGGTAGGTTGCCCCTGCGTTGCGAAGCCCGAATGGCATGACCTTATAACAATATACTCCCCAGGGGGTAATGAAAGCAGTCTTCTCCCGATCTTCTTCAGCCAGTTTGATCTGATTATATCCTGAAAAACCGTTCATGAAGGAAAACATTCCATGACCGGCTGTGTTGTCAACAAGCAAGTCTATGTGGGGAAGAGGAAAATCATCCTTTGGACTGGCCCTGTTGAGGTCCCGAAAGTCAATGCACATCCGCACCTTGCCATCTTTCTTGGGTACCGGGACAATATTAGCCAGCCATTGAAGATACTCTACTACTTGTAGAAATCCTGCCTGGAATTGTTTAATCACCTCCTCCTTGATCTTCAGACTCCATTCGGGTTTCAATCTTCTTAGCTTCTGCTTAAAGGGCTTCATCTACGGGTCCAAAGGTAGTCTATGTTCGACAATGGATTCATTTAGTCCGGGCATGTCTTGATAGGACCATGCGAAAACATCCAAGTATGCACGCAAAAGTTCCAATAACTCTTTGCGCTGCCATTGATCTAGGCCTGTGCCGATTCTAAGCTCCTTCGGATCCCCTTCATTTCCCAAATTAACGGCTTCCGTTTCCTCAATATTTGGGGTATTACGATTCTCATGTCTTTCTATTTGTTCTCGAATTTCCTCTGGCACCTCCTCTATAAAATTTACATCTTCTTCAATCCCCAGTTGTTGGTAATCAAACTCGGTGTTCAAGTCAATATTTATCAAGATTGGCATTCCCTGGATTAACTGAGTAGGATATCGGATGCAAGGGTCCTTGGCATGGAAAATAGTGCACAATAAATCAAACAAGAAAGGGATATTATTTTATTCATTGATAACTTGCTTTTAAAAAGTTAAGACAAATAGATTTAAAAGGACAAAGTTTATGGCGAATTGGTTGCTCCAGGGTCTCGCTCTAACGGGCTTTGTACCGAAACTTGCGAGCACGAATGATGTCTTGGCTGGCCCAATTACGCAACTTTTCGCCTGGCAACATTGCTCGAATGGATCCATCTTGGGTTACTCCGACGCTGATCGTCATGACAGGCGCTTCTCCTTGGACTTTTCTCTTCTTATTATTTAATGCAGGTGTTCCTTTTCCCATGTTCAACTGCTTGAATTGGTCCGAGAGCTCCATGACAGCTTTCTTATCAGCCCTTTTCTTCCGCGCTGCTTCTATTCTTTCTCTTTTCGTGGGTTCATATCCCAACCCAAAGGTGGGTTCAGCTAACGGTATTTCTATGATTTCTAGTCTTCCTTGTAAACATCTCCCTAAGCCTTTACCCGGATGGAAACCATTTTCTTTGAAGTACCGTACTACCATCTGAGAGTTCTTGGAATAATTTGGCTTCACCCGATCTTCCTTCTGCACGACAGTGATATATTCAAATGATTGAAAACAAGAGGGCAGTTCAGTGTCCGATGCAATGATGTTAGCTTTGTATATGGCGAGCTCTTTTTCAGCGAAAATAGCGATTAGCTTGGAGCCCACGATGAACTTGACTTTCTGATGAAGACTAGAAGGAATCGCTCGTGCCGAATGAATCTAGGGCCTTCCTAACAGTAAGTTATAGACAACCGAAATGTGTAAAACTTGAAATTTAATCGTGAAGGTGACTGGTCCTATCTCAACAAGCATTTCAATTTCTCCCATGGCTTCCCTCCGAGATCCATCAAAGGCACGGATGACCATACCACTATTTTTCAAATAAGTTTGGTCCATTCCCAGCCTTTCCAGAGTAGAATACGGGCACACATTCAATGCCAACCCATTATCTATCAATACTTTGGCCACCATTCTTCCTCTTGTTCTTACGACGATATGCAAAGCCCGAGTATGACCTGTTCCATCAGCCGAAATCTCGTCATCGGAGAAAGTGATGATGTTTGGGGCCATAATGAGACTGACCATGTCATGTAGATTGTCTGGCGTGAAACTCTCGGGCACATGAGCATCCTTGAGGATATTTATTAAAGCATTCCGGTGCACCTCAGAAGTGAGCAGCAAACCCAACATCGAAATATGGGCTGGGGCTTTCCTAAGCTGTTCCATGATATCGTAATCGACCTTTCCTAAAGCTTTGGTGAATTCTGACATCTTCTGATCTGTTGGCTGTTTGGAGCACTCTCCTTCTTTATCCTTACCCTTCCTTTTTCTTTTCACTTCAACAGAGGTATAAAGGCGCCCTGATCGAGTCATTCCCCCTATTTATGTTACGGGCTTTCCAATGCCCTTATCAGGTGGGTAATTCCATGGGACGTTATGAAGACTGGGTATTGGTGTTTGGGTTATGGTGGGAAGAGTTATCCTTGGGTTTACGGTCAAAGGGATTGTTACAGCTGAAGGGTTGGTGAGAACGGGTAGAGTGGTGGGCACATTCGGCTTCTTTGGCAAGACTAAAGGTAGTTTAGGTCATGTGTTTCCTTGGTTACTGGTTTGAGGTTCAGGTCGAGCCATAGCGATCATGGGTTCAGGTTCGAACAACGTATTAAGAACAAGAGGATAATGGGAAGGGTCTAGTAAGGCTCCTATGGTTAAGTTCATGTCAGGTAGATAAGATTGCGTGGTTAGGAAGGAAGGATTTTGGTATTCGGGCTTCTCTAAGGCAGGAATTGTGCCTTCTGAGATTGCAGTAAGTGTGTTGCACAGGGGGTTCCCGCTAGCATTCTCGCTTCCCAATGGTATGTTTTTCTGAAGCTTGTAACCCATGGCCTTCACTTTTATAGAGGAGGTTGGACTAGTATTCATTACCTATAACAATGATGACAATAGTTACAAATTAGAGCTTGGTTCCTGGAGAAATCTGTACAATGCATGTCCTAGGGTGCCCCTCTTAAAGAGGGAAACTAGTCATGATGTATCGGCTCACTTTTGGATATAGGGGGTTTGCCCCTGTATGCAGACACCTTACCGTCAGGTGGGAACCTTCAGCCATTCATGTACTCATTCATAAAAATAAAGAAGTACATTAAATTCTGGGTTTGAGATACAAAAGAATCTAAATACATTTTAATAGAGGGAGGGGGAACATTTTCCTTTGGCCTTCCACCTATCTAATTTTACAAAGGGAAACCCTAAACTACTCTTGAGTCTTCGCCTTCCTCGAATCTGATGTTGAGGAGGTCGCTGAGAGACCTTGTTGATTGATTGTCCCTTGTCTTCTTGGTAACCCTATCTCCATGAGCATAGAGGGATTGGGGCCCCTCTTATGGAATGAATTGAGATGCATGCAATGAGTCCTTAGGGTTACGCGGGAACCCTTAGGGTTTGGGTAGGTTTAATGCAAGGGAGAGTAACGTTGGTGTCACTCTCAATGGGTTGATCATATGTATGAGAATGCAGTGACTTGAGTTACTTGGAACTATTGTCTAGACATGGGATATTGAATGCATGAACATGAATATGCAAAAAGTATAAAGAGAGAAGGTACAATTGAAGTAAACATGCATGCATGAACAGTTAGACAGGCATTATAACAATATAAATACAAGCATTATAACAGCAGGTATAAATGAAAGTAAGAGCAGTCGCCCTTTCCTCCGTGATTTTGAAAACGGTGCTCGTGTCCTAAATCCGGCAGAGGTTCGGCTATGCATGGTGTCTATATGAGTATGAGGTTGAGGGTTAACTAATGCGTCCTAAAAAGGCTCGGTCCCCGGATCTTCAAACCTAGGCCCACTCCCCGAGGTGGTGCCATGATCGGTTGGTGATCCGAGCGGGGGAACCATCAAGAGGCCGTAGGCGAAGAAACTGACACAACATCTTGCCCACAACCAATATACCGTTCCCCCTTTCTAACTAGAAAGGACATATCAGGGTATGCAAGTATGCAGAACGCAAGTGCATATGCAGTGTGTGTGTGATTTTTAAAAGTGGAGGAAATGGCCCAACAACTCCCATTCATCCTGTACATCACATTCATGCAAAGTAGTTAATAAAATTTAAACATAAAGCGTACCTACAAAACAAAGATGCAAGTGTCAGTATGTGGATGACAAACATAATACAAGATAATATGAACAAATGCATGTTTTTTTTTTCTTTTTTTTTTTTGAAAACAATTTTGAAAATTTTGATTTTGAAGATTTAAAGTGAATAGGATTGAACCAAGTTAATTGAAGACTCTACATGGGTGAAGGGTAAAGAGACATGACAACGGCCTAACCCTCTAAGTTTTCCCAGTGGAGTCGCCAGCTATTGCGCCCAGATTTTTTGCACTTGAGGAATACTCACACAAGCGGGAAAAATGCTGTACTCTCTCGTTAGAACTCACTCTCCTAAAATAATGAGTGCGACTAGGTTTGAATTGAAAAATTGGTTTGAATAAAGGGCTTTTGAAAAAGATTCGGAGTCGCCACCTAACTTGATTAAGGTGAGTTAGGTCACCTAAAAACTAAGCATAATCCGAAGACTACACTTAGAATTTTTAGAAAACGATTTTAGAAAACATCCTCAAGAGAGGGTTTTTAAGAAAACAGGTTGTTTGGCAACCTTTGGAAAACATTTAGCCCTTTTTGAAAAATAACTCCGTTTTGGTCTTCCGAAAACAGTGATCTAGGTTCGGAGGTTGGTTACGTGTAGGGAAGACGCACTAAGCTATCACCCTACCCCGCCCTTTCGGTACCTACATGCCAATCTACCCTAGATTCACCTATGAGAGTCTTTAATTAACATATGTTCAACCCTATTCACTTTGAAAAACAATGTTTGAAATAAATATGATGCATGAGATGCAAGTGCAAGATAAGAGAATTGAAAAATAGATTTGGAAAGAAATTGATTTGATTTGAAAAAGATTTGAAGTGATAGAATTGAAATTGGAAAGTTTGAAAATTTGGAAATAGAGATTTGAAATTGGAATTTTGAAAATTGATTGAAATTTGAGATTGAAAATAGATTTAGAAAACCACACCCATGAGGGTGGAATTGAAAGTTTGAAAAGTGTTGTGACCGCACCTATGAAGGTTGCCTACGTATCCCTTTGGGGGAATCAGGTCAGTCGTAGTTCGGAACGGAGTCCGATTGAAAATAGAAGGTTGGATTGGAAGTGAAAGATTGAATTGGAAATTGAATTTGACTTGAAATTAGAAGAGGAGATTAGAATTTGAAATTGAGAAGGTTGGACTGGGATTTGAAAAGATTGATTTTGGAAAGACTTGGTTGTGGAAAGATGGAGGTTTAAGAAACCTAGACTTAAGATTAAGAAAGATTGGATTTAGGAAAGGTTCGAATTAGGAAAGGTCCGATTTAAGAAAGTGTCATTTTTGGAAAGTTTCAAATTAGGAAAGCATTGAATTAGGAAAGTTTCATTTTTGGAAAGTTTCAAATTAGGAATGTTTTGGAATCGGAAAGTTTTAGGTTTAGGAAAGACTTAGAATTTGGAAAGTTTCAAGTTAAGAAAATTTTAAATTTTGGAATGTTTCGAGAAAAGGAAGTTTTGAAAGTGGGAAAGTTTGAATTTAGAAAGGTTTTGAAAAAGGAAAGTTTTCGATTTAGGAAATGTTTGAATTAAGAAAGTTTCAACTTAAAAAAGTCTTAAATTAGGAAAGTTTTGAGTTTAGAAAAATTTTAGATTTGGAAAGATGTTGAAGTTTTGGAAAGTTTAAAGTTTAGAAAGATTTGGGTTTAGAAAGATTTAACTTAAGAAAATTTTGAATTTAGGAAGCTTAGAATTTTAGAAAGATTTGAAATTTAGAAAGTTTAGGATTTAGAAAGTTTTAGAGTTTAAATTTTAGAAAGTCTTGAAATTAGGAAAGGCTTGAGTTTAGGAAATATTTGAAAACTTAGGTTTAAGAAGTTAAGATTTGAAAAGAGGGTAGAATTAGGAAAGGGTTGAATTAGGAAAGATTTTTATGTTCAAGTTTTTGGAAACTTAAGGTTTAGGAAAGTGGAAGGTTAGGAAGGATTTGAATTAGGAAAGATTTGGATTTTGAAACTTAAGGAAAGATTTGAAGTTTAGGTTTAGAAAACTTATGGTTTAAGAAGGTAGGAAATTAGGAAGGTTTGGATTAGGAAGGGATTGGATTTGGTTTTTTAAAGCAAAGGTTTAATTTATTTCCAAAAACAGAGGATAGGATCTAGTTTCCTAAATGGGGAGATTGGATTTGGTTTCTTAAAGGGAAGATTTGATTTGACAAGGATTTGGAAAGGGAGATTCTAGAAACCCTAGGTTTGGAAAATTATAGTTTTGACGTAGAAAAGAAGTTTTGGAAACACGTATAGTTTGGATGTGAAAACTAGAGGTTTTGGAAACCTAGGTTTGAGGCAAAATTTGAAAACCATGTTTTTGGAAAGAAAATTAGGGTTTCCTAATGGTTAGCTCTAGGGCTTGACTTGGGCTCTAAGAAAAAAAGTTTTTGGAAAGCGCGCTTTTGGAAACGAAAGTTTTCTAGAAAGGAAATTCTAGGGAGGAGTTTCTAGAGGGAAAAGTTTTTGGAAAGTAAATTTGAAGAGAGTTTTTGGAAAGAGATTTTAAAGAGAGGGAGTTTTTGGAAAGCATGTTTTTGGAGACGTAGACTTTAAAAGGAAAATCCTAAAGGTGAATTTCTAGAAGGAAGATTTTGGAAAGAGAGTTTTTTGGAAAGATTTTTGGAAGAGGTTGTTGGAGAGAGTTTTTTTTGGAAAGGGAATTTAGGGAGTGTTTTTAGAAAGTGAATTTTGAGGAAAAGATTATGGAGAGGAGTTGAAAAAGAGAGTTTTGAAAAATAGATTTTGGAAGGGAGTTTTTGAAAACAATTTTGGAGAGGAAAGCTTTAGGAAAGTATGTTGAAAAAGAGAATTTTAGGAAGAGATTTTTAAAGAGAGTTTTTAGAAGGTGTAAAAACATCTCACTTTCCTAAAGCAGTTCTAACCATAAGAGAGCTAGAACCACATTAAGAAAGTGGTTTTGAAAACAAGGTTTGAAAATATAGACCAGAAGGCCACTTTTAATATAACACTTTCCTAAAGCAACCCTAAGCATGGAAAGGCTAGAATCACCCTAGAATTGTGGTTTTGAAAACAAGTTTTTGAAAAAGAGATTTTGATGCAATTTTGAAAACAAGTTTAAAAACGTTTTGAAAAACAACTTTGAAAACAGTTTTTGGAAGATGCAAGACTATGATATGCACAATGTAATTTGGGGTCGTGAACATACAAAGTTAAGGCGTCACCACATAACCAAGGGGGGCCGGATCCACGTGGTCTTTGGTTAGACTAGAAGAAAGCCCCCGACACCGTGACTCTCCAATAGCCCAATCCTACACATGGACCGGGAATCCCCTTGTTTCAAGCATGCAAAGAAAGAGTGGGAAAGAGATGGGGAATCAAAATAAAGAAAACCCAAGTGGGTTGGAGAGAGAAGAGAGAGGGGGGAAGTGCAGAAAATTAAAGAGAAAACCTACCGTATGTCTTCTTTATTTTGCGCGCCGCGCTATCTTCAGTCTTCGGTCTTTGTCTTGATCTTCACCTTCAGCCTTCAAGAGTTGTCTTCAAGCTTTGGATGGCAGTTCTTCAAGTCTTCAGAGAAGGGTTGAAGGCTAGTGTATGAGTGTATGGGGGAGTGTATGAGTGTATAGGAGACTAAGGTTTGTGTATAGTGGCTAGGGTTTGGGAAAACCTAGGGAGGCTAGGGTTTTTGGAGGTACTCGAGCTCTGTATATCGAATTGTGTGATTTCTAGGTTAAGTTTTTCAGACCTCTCTCACGTTGAATGAGGCTCTGTATTTATAGAGGTTAGACAAGCCTGGCGCCTGTTGCAGTGGCGCCAGGGCAAAATTTACACTGGCGCCACTAGTAGTGGCGCCAGCCAATTAGGAAAGATTTAAGGTCGGCAAGCAACGTATCTTTGACTAGATTTGGGCGCCTGTACTAGTGACTACCATGTAATTTTTAGCCTAGCTTCACTAGGAGTGACTCCGGAAAGTCCAAGAATGATTTGAAGGAGCCGGGAATGACCCGGAAGGCCGGAAAGGAGCAGGAACACTTAAAATAGTGTCCTGGAGGTATTTGACTTGAAAAATGAAGATAGGATGTGTCGGAAAGGTTGACCGAGCCTTTAGGGGTAAAACGGTCAATCGGACCGGAGAACTGCCGGGACAGACTCAGACTGTCCTGAAACAAGACTTTGGATCTAGAAACATTATTTAGAATGTTTCCAGAGGTTTCCGGTTTGATTCTCAGAGCCGGCGTGGTCGGAAAAGGAGACCGGCCCACTAGGGGCAAAACGGTTATTTTGTACCGGGTTTGCCGGAACTGACTCGGAATGATCCGGAAAGGTAAGGGGAGGTTGAGAACACTATAAAAAGTATTCTCGGGTCATTACCGGTTTGATACCCAAAGCCGGTGTGGTCGAAGAAGGAGACCGGCCCTCCAGGGGCAAAACGGTCATTTTATACCGGGTTGGCCGGAACTGACTCGGAATGATCCGGAAAGGTAAGGGGAGGTTGAGAACACTATAAAAAGTATTCTCAGGAGGTTGCCGGTTTGATACCCAAAGTCGGTGTGGTTCTCGGGGCGTTTGGATGCCTAGGGGCAAAATGGTCATCTTGACCGAAAAGTCTCGGAAAAGGTCCTAAGGGTAGTTTGGTCCTTTTCCACCGAAGTGGGCTAACAGCCACTGGTGTTGACCTAGGTTTTGAGTGTTTCCGCCACTCTAACGGTGTGAGTATTTCCGCTACTCGGACGGGGTTGATGATTTGTGAGTATTTCCGCTACTCTAACGGTTCTGTGAGTATTTTCGCTACTTTAACGGGGTTGTGAGTATTTCCGCTACTCTAACGGTTTTGTGAGTAGTTTTGCTACTCGGACCGTCTCGGGAAATAAACTGTCTCGAGAGAGGGATTGGAAAGGGGTCTTATCGTCTCCGAAGAGACGTGACTGGATTGGAACTGTCTCGAGGAATAAACTGTCTCGAGAGTGGGATTGGAAAGGGGTCTTACCGTCTTCAAAGAGACGTGCCTGGATTGTGAGTGTTTCCGCCACTTTAACGGTTTTGTGAGTGTTTCCGCTACTCTAACGGTTTTGTGAGTGTTTCTGCCACTCTAACGGTTTTGTGAGTAGTTTTGCTACTCGGACCGTCTCGAGGAATAAACTGTCTCGAGAGAGGGATTGGAAAGGGGAATAAGAACGGACAATGCCCCTAAGAGCATTTTGGTCATTTTGCCTCTATTTGGGCTTGACAGGCCCGCGAAGCGATGGAAAGACGGAATTTGGAACTAGAGAATTAGATTCGATAGGAATATGTCCACAATGACTTGAAAACAAGTCTGGACGGAGTATAGACTGCCGAGCGGTCAAAAATAGGGTGCTTACAGGCCCGGCACAGCCTATGGGCATGGCATGATTCGTGCTCGTGTCGTGCTTGGGCCATGCCCGTGCTTGTTGTTTGTATTCATATTAAAAAATTTTTTTATCAATATTGAACTCATATTCATTTAAAACTTTAACAAAACAAGTGAAATAAATATTTATTTATGATGGAATGCATTTACAAATATTAAATATAATGAATAAGTATAAAAAGTAAATTATAATGTGTAAAAAAATTATTGAGCAAATAGAATTTGAAATACATCGTAGTTCAGTAATAGAATACATATACAAAATAAATGAAACCTATTTTTCATTCTTCATTTGAAAATCTTCAATTATGTCATCTATCAAATTTTGGGTTTTAAGACTTGTACCATCCCAATCCTTTAAGCACACAATGCATTCTAAGATTTTTGAAGTTAGTCTGCTTCTCATCTCATTTAATTGTCAATTACCTGCACTAAAAAAAGATACTGATGCTACTGTAAACACTAGAACAATTAGTAGATCACGTGACATAATAGAAAGCACAAGAAAATTCCTTTAATGTGTTTTTCACCATGTCAAAATATCAAAAATTTTTACCTCTTCGATGGTAAGAAAATTTATAAAATTAGTTTCTAGATATCTATAAAGATCAGTACGTAAAGAATAACTTACAATGAATTTTTCCTTAGTGGCAATTAAAGCTCAAGATGGATCACTGCTAACATTCATAGTACTTGAAGAAGAAGAAGCTCCTATATTATTTGCATATTTAGATTCATATATTTCATATAGGGTGGTTAACGAACTTGTAACATCATTTAAAGTAATTTTAAGTGTAGTGATTAAATTTTTTGAAATTCCATTTAACAACATTTCTACACCAAATAATTTAATTCTAGGATCCATCACTGTAGCTAAACAAAAAATAGGTGGAATATATTCCCAATATTTTTAAAAATTTTCTTCCATAGATTGACAAATATCTTTAAAATAAATATTATTTCTGTGCTTAGCCAAAATATTAAAAATATTATATAACTGATTTAAAATAATACAAGAAGTACAATAATAAACACTAGAACAAATATTTGTAGCATTATAAATTTTTTTTTAAAATTCAATAAATACAACAATTAAGTTGATTGCACTTCAAAAGTGCAATTATAAGGCCCTAATTAGTATTTTGTTAGCATTAGTTTATGAGTATGTATGTCTTTTAGTTATGTTTTGATATTAATTAAGTTTATTATACTTTATATAGGTTTTGAGCTTAAATAGAATGATTTCGAATGTAATTTAATCATAGATTTCAAGAGGTTGCTATCGAGGTACAAGCTGCTGAAGAACGCAAAACTGAAACTTTGAAAACCCATATCTTTTGAACCAAAAAGCCTATTTAGGCTTGTAATATGTTAATTTCATATACCTTTTCGAGACCTACAACTTTGGTGAAGGAACCTAGCTCATCTAAGTACTCGATGGGAATCGTCCGTACGATTGACGACGGGATTTGTATATTAACTCACTTTTTGGGGGTAGATAGATTAGGAGGTAGTAGATTAGACTTAGGAGTTTTATGTTTTGAAGGAGGAGAAGAATTCTAGAGTTTTTCTAGGGTTTTGGAAGGAGGAATCATCCACCATTTGGAGACTACGAATCTTTTTATTTTTCAAGGGAGAATCTTTTAATATTTAGTTTTCATCTTTAGTTTTCTTTCTTGTTCTTATTATGAATTTAAGATTATATTTTTTTAATGTAGTATTTTCTTTCTTTAATTATTATTTCCATTCTTGCAATCTTTATAATGCATTTTAGTAGCTTAATCCGTTCTTAGTATGGGTAGAGAAAGTAACTAGGTTATATGTAGAGATTCAAGATAGTTATTTATTTTTCAATATTTTAAAATCTTGGATCAAGATTCATTTTTTTGCCCATGAATATCTTTGAAAATAATATTCTTGATCATATCTAGCATGTATGTATAGATTGATTTGTACGCAGGGATACGTATACTTAGAATTTCTGATAAGGGTATTGATTATAATTGTTTACATATTCCTATTAGGAGCACTTTAGAAATCTACTATTCCAGATTAAGCTTCAAACATACCTTGTAGATAAGTTTATAAACTGGAACAGGTATGAAGGGGACGCTATTATGAACACTAGTAAATAATTGAATATCAACTCCTAGAGGGTGATCGAATCTTGAATTTCTTTAATCCAAACTATCTTGGGAACCTACCTGTAGGCCTATTACTAGATCAAACCCTACCAAGACCTTTTTATATTATTTGAATACATCCCTAAAATTAGTTTAATTTTATTGCCTGATAATTTAGATCAATCATCTCCAACAATTGATTTTTATTTTCTTTTTAGACGTTGTCCTGCACTTTTAATTGATTTTGAGCTCGTTATTCTTTTGTTCTGATTGTAACTCTTATCAGACTAAGTTTATTCTTGTGTTCCCTATGGATCAACCTCGGACTTACCGAGATATTATTACTGCATCGCAACTATACACTAGCGGATATAAATTGCACTATTCAGGAGCGATCAGTTTTTGACACTATTGCTGGGAAACTTACAAAACAAATAAGTTAAGGTAAGAAAAATAAGTAGGGCAAAAATAAAAATATACAAGAACAAAAACAAAGCAAACGAACTCGAGAGGAATTGATTCTTGTAGAAATAGCTTCACCATCAAACTATAATCACGAGGAAATTCAATCGCTTAATTGGATAACCTCGTTCCATCCCTACTATCTGTGAGCATATTAGATTTTCTTTTCTTTATTTTACTAGTTTCTTTTAGATAAATTGTATTTATTTTTTTTTAGTGGAGGTTTTAGGATTTATTTGCAAATTGGTGGATATTTTATGTGGAGATTGCTGGTTTCGTTGGAAATTTAAATTAAATATTATTTATTTCTGCTTCATTGTTGTGGCAGATTGGTGCATTTATGTGCATTGCATTGTATGTCAGTTTGGCAGATGGACAATTCAGGTAGACTTTTGAGAGCAACCCCACCTGTTTACGTTACTAGAACTAGAGTTCTTCCTGATACTACACCAATACCTATAGACTTTGACATGGCCCACTTACTAGGTAATGATGAAAATAGGGATGGAGGTAATAACATGCAACCCCCACAACCCCAAGTACTTGTACCACCACAGAAAACTATGAGAGATTATCTAAACCCACAAAGACAGACGCCAAACTATTGCATTATATTGCCTCCTGACCAAAATGCATTCCATCTTAAGTCAGGCATCATGTAATTAATCATACATTTTCATGGAATGGATTCTAAAAATCTATATACCCATCTTAAAGCATTTGAAGAGGTCTGTAACATGTGCTTTGACAATACCTGCTCTGTTGAGACCATTCGTCTCAAATTGTTTCCATTCTTGTTAAAGGACAAATCTAAAATTTGGTTTAAATTCTTTAAGGCCGAGGTCGATTCCATCATAGGATGTCCTTCAGACCAAATTTCTAAAAAAGTTCTTTCCTGAGCATTGCACAGTGGCGATTCGTCGCCAAATTTCATAGTTCACTCCCTTTGAAAATGAAACATTTTACCATAATTGGGAGAGATATAAAGAACTTTTGAATTCGTGTCCGCATCATGGACAAGACTGATGTAGGTTGGTTAGTACTTTCTTTTTTACCTTGACTCAAACTCAAAAGTTTTGTGGAGACAAGGTGTAATGGTTCTTTCTATGATAAATCTCCAGAAGAAGCTTATGACTTCTTTGACTTTCTAGCTGATAACGCGAGAGATTGGGACACCACAGGGACTAAAAATCATGAGATTAGAAACAACTTAAGGACAAGCACCATGTATCCGTTAAGGCATTTAGAGGAGGATAATTCAAAGATAGCCACATTGCCTAAACGATTAGAGGCCTTAGAATAGAAAAAAATTACAGCATTTGAGAGTGAAACCCAAGTTAACTATAGTGTGTGCGATAGTAATGAGTATAGGACAGATCTTTGTCCCACAATTCTAGCCTTTAGGGAAGTGTTGCATGGTCAAGTAAATGCTATTACCCTTATAGTAAACCAACATAGCCCCCACAAGGACAAGGAAACCCATATGCACCTATACATGACCCAGGGTGGAGGAACCATCCCAATTTCAGTTGAAGGAATGATGGTAACTCAGCACCCCAACAATTTTAACACCCACAACAATTTAATGGCCCCCCTAATCAATACCAAGCACAAGGTCAACAATTTTTAACACCAACAACAAACATGTACAGACCACCTCCTCTAAGACCTGTAGAGGATCCTTTGACCCAATTCATACAGGTACAACAAGCAACTAATGCTAGACTTGATAAATTTATAGAAGAATTAATGACTTTGTTTTCTCAATCACTAACCAAAGAGAAAGGCACATTCCCTGTACAACCATTACCCAACCCTAATAGGCAAGCTCAAGGTGTAGAGATAAATACAAATCCGCTAAATCATGAGCAAGTTCAAGCAGTAACCACCTTAGGGAGCAGAAAAGCCATAGATAAAGCTATTCTAAGTAAAGAGTCTACATTTACGGAGGACATTAGCGAGAGAGTAAAAAAAACATCAGAAGAGGATAGAGACAATCTTAAAGAGGTAGTGGAGGAGTTAGGAAAAAAGCCTAGGGAAGATGAGTCTAGGGATAAATCAGGGATAAATCAGTGGACATTGATGTAGAGAATTTGTCACGTGTTCCATTTCCTCATAGATTAGCTAAAGCAAAGCAAGAATTAATAAACTTTAAAATCTATGAGGTATTCAAGCAAGTGAAAATTAATATTCCATTCCTAGATGCCATTAATTAGATCCCTTTATACGCAAATTTCTTAAAGGACTTGTGCACCATTAAGAGACGGCTCACTGTGAGAGAAGCCTATTTTCTAAACCAAGAAGTTAGAGAGGTTCTACAAATAAATCTTCCACCAAAATACAAAGATCCGGGGAGTCCGACCATTCCATGTATAATTGGAGATCATAGGGTTGATAATGCTTTGCTAGATCTAGGATCCAGTGTGAACCTGCTACCTTATTCTATTTATCAACAGTTAAGGTTAGGAGAGTTGAAACCTGCTAGAATCACCCTACAATTAGCTGATCGTTCGATTAAGATTCCTAGGGGCATGGTGGAAGATGTGCTTATCCAAGTGGATAAATTCTAGTTCCCGGTTGATTTTATAGTGTTAGACACCGTGGGAAACCCAAATGATCATTCTCCTACCTCTGTCATTTTAGGTCGTCCCTTCTTAGCAACATCCAATGCTATTATTCATTATAGAGACAGAGAGTTGAACTTATCATTCAGAAACATGACTGTATATATGAATAACTTTCACATGGGTAAGAAACCGGGAGAGTGTGAAGACATCGGGGAGATTAGCATGATAGATATTCTAGTATAAGAACATTTTAGTAGAGAAATCTGGACAGATCCACTTGAGAAAGCCTTAATTCAGAATGAGCAAATAAAGTGTTTAGAAGAAACAGTGATAAATGAGAAAGCAATAGAGTGCGTTCCTGCTATGTTTGTGAGTCATGGGACCCAATGTGTTGACCCATTAGGGCTTAGTGCTTGTAAACCTGAACCATCAGAAGTGAAAGCTCCTATCCCGGAGCGAAAGCCATTGCCATCTACTCTTAAATATATATTTTTAGGTGATGGTGAATCTTACCCAGTAGTAATATCTTCTAGCCTGTCCGAAGTGAAAAAAGTGCTTTTAAAGTACCGCAAAGCCATAGGGTGGTCAATTGCTGATTTACATGGTATTAGCCCATTAGTTTGCACACATCTCATATATTTAGAGGAAGAAGCTAAACCGGTTCGCCAAATGCAAATGCGATTGAACCTTAATATGAAAGAAGTAGCTAGAGGAGAGTGTTGAAACTTCTCAATACGGGTATTATTTACCCAATAACAAACTCTAGGTGGGTGAGCCCTACTCAAGTAGTCCCTAAAAGTCTAGAGTAACAGTGGTGAAAAATGCAAAGATGAATTAGTACCAACTAGGATCTAAATAGGATGGCGCATGTGCGTTGACTATAGATGTCTCAATGCCGTCACCACTAAAGACCACTTTCCATTACCATTCCTTGATCCAGTCATAGAGCGGGTGTTGGGTAGAGCTTATTATTACTTTTTGGATGGGTACTCGGGCTACAATCAAATTGAAATAGCCCCAAAAGATCAAGATAAAACTACCTTTATTTGTCCTTTTGGCATGCATGCTTATAAAAGTATGCCTTTCGGCCTATGCAATACACCAGCCACTTTCCAAAGATGCATGATGAGCCTATTTAGTGACATGGTAGAAAGAATCTTGGAAGTCTTTATGGATGATTTTACTGTCTATGGGAATACTTATGACCAATGCCTAGAAAATTTGGAAAAAATTTTGCAAAGATGTAAGGAGACCAATTTGGTCCTTAATTGGGAGAAGTGTCATTTTATGGTGACACAAGGGATAATGTTAGGAGACATAATTTCTAATAAGGGGATAGAATTTGACAAAGTTAAGATTGATCTTATTCAGAATCTTCCACCCCTTACAAACGTTAAAGATGTCTGTTCATTTTTAGAGCACACCGGGTTTTATCGGGGATTCATTCCAGGTTTTAGTGCTATTTCGCGTCCTATGTGCCACTTGTTATCTACGGATGTTCCATTAGAATGGACATTCTCTTGCCAACAAGCTTTTAACAAGCTAAAAGAGCTCTTGACCACTGCACCCATCATGCAAGCCCCCAATTGGTCTTTACCGTTTAAACTTATGTGTAACACGAGTGACTTCGCTATAGGGGTGGTGCTAGGTTAAAGAAAGGATAAGAAGCCATATGCCATCTATTAAACTAGTAAAACTTTAAATGATGCTCAAATGAACTACATTACAACCGAGAAGGAGCTTCTTATTGTGGTCTTTGCACTTGATAAGTTTAGATCCTACTTAGTCGGCTCACTCGTCATAGTTTATATTGATCATGCCGCACTTAAGTACCTGATCACCAAGCCAGACGCTAAGCCATGACTAATTTGTTGGATTATACTCCTCGGGAGTTTCATATAGAAATCCGGGACAAAAAGGGGGTAGAAAACGTGGTAGCTGACCACGTGTCTCGCCTTTCTATTGATAGTCGGGGCCAAGACAAATCTCCCATTTCGGAAAACTTTCCTGATGAACAACTTTTTTCCATCCAGTCTGTTACTCATATTAGTACCCCTTGGTTTGCGGATATTGCTAATTACTTGGCTTCAAGTAAGATTCTATCTCAATGTCATCCAATGATAAAAAGAAATTCTTTCGAAACATTAAAGTTTTCATATGGGATGACCCATACCTTTATAAGTATTGCTCTGATCAGGTGATTCGATGTTGTGTACCAGATAATGAATTCCAATCCATAATTAGTTTTTGTTACTCATATGCTTGTGATGGGCATTTCTCCACCAAGAAAATAATTGCTAAAGTCCTCGAATGTGAATTTTATTGGCCTACTATGTTTAGAGATGTTCATACATTTTGTACTACTTGTGATAGATGTCAAAGATTAGGAACTCTTACGAGAAGGAATATAACGCCCTTAAATCCCATAACTGTCATAGAAATATTTTATTGTTGAGACATCGACTTTATGGGGCCGTTTCTTAGTTCTTTTGGGCATTTATACATTTTAGTGGGTATTGATTAGGTATCTAAGTGGGTAGAAGTAGTGGCATCCCATATAAATGATCACCCAGTGGTGATTAAATTTCTAAAAGAAAACATCTTTTCAAGATTTGGGATGCCGCATGCTATTATAAGTGATGGTGGCACCCATTTATGTAATAGACCCATTGGGGACTTGATACGTAGATATAGAGTGCTCCACAAAGTCGGAACGCCTTACCACCCACAAACCAGTGGCCAAGTAGAACTCACAAATAGGAAAATTAAGCATATCTTAGAAAAAATCGTGAACCCCAATTGTAAGGATTGATCCTTAAGGTTGGTGGATGCACTTTGGGCGTATTGAACTGCATACAAAATACAGTTAGGCATGTCACCCTATAGGCTCGTTTATGGCAAAGCTTGCCATTTACCCGTTGAGGTTCAATACAAAGCCTACTGAGCCATTAGACAAATGAATGAAAACCTCAATGATGTTGAACACTATCGAAAACTTCAACTCTTAGAGTTGGATGAAACACGTAATGACACGTATGAAAATGGGTGAATTGCTAAAGCGAAGATGAAAGTTCTTCACGACCAACATATTTCTCGCAAATCTTTTGATATTGGTCAAAAGGTCCTTTTGTACAACACCCGATTACATTTATTTTTTGAAAAGTTCCAAAGTAAATGGTCTGGACCTTATATAGTGAAGACAGTCCACGAGAATGGGGCCATTAAAATTCGAAACCCCATGAATGACAATCAATTCACAGTCAATGGTCATCATCTAAAACATTATGTCAAAAATTTTGTGGCAGAAATAAAGACATTACGTCTCGAAGATCCTCCTCTATTAGAGTAATATTCATAGGGTAATTGTGTATAATAGTGTTGTTTTATTTTTACGATCTCTAGTGCTTAGTGTGTCTTTCATCACTTAAGTTTGCGTCTTTCGTCTTTCCTCTTTCTTCCATTGAGGACAATGTGCATAGTACGTTAGGGGGAGATCAATCTTATGATGAATTAAATACTTGAGTTGTCCTTGAAATTTTAGTATGTCAAAATTTTAGTTCTAAAAAAAAAAAGAAAAAAATTTGAAAAAAAGGTCGTCTGGACGGCATTATAGGCCCGTCCAGATGCCTTTTTATACTTTACGAATTTTTTAGTAGTCTGCGAAACATGCACTGGCAATCCGGATGCCCCTCAGGGCCCGTCCGGACGAAATTCCACACTTAGAAAAATTTTTGAACAAGTTTATGCAATGCTACTAGCCGTCCGAGCACCTTTCGTGCCTTAGAAAAAATTTTAAGTTGGTTTAGACGAGCCCACTGGCCGTCCGGACGCCTTTAGTCCATCCGGACACTTGCTCCCCGTCCGGACGCCATTATTGGACCGTTCGAACGCCCTATTTTAAGTTGAATGGCACCGTTTCGGACCCCCGTTTGGACGCCCTCCAAGGGCCATCCGGACGCCCCTCTACTTTTATATAAGGGTCAAGTTTCTCCATTTTGTCTCATTCGCACACCCACAAAATTTCTGTTTTAAAGAGAGAGGAAGCGTCCGGATGAGGCAACGAAGTCCTGCCAGTTTGAAGAGTTGTGGCCCATTAACTTCTTGCCTTTTCATCTTTCAAGGTAACAAACACAACCTTTCACTCTCTTTTTCAAATAGTTTCGTTCATATTTATGCTTAGTAGGATTGAGATTGTTGCTATAATTGTGATTGTGTGGTGGTGCTTGTTGCGGTTCGTTTTGTGAAGTTATATTAATGACACTAAAAGGAAGTAAGAAGTCGTCCAAAAAGTCTTTGGCAATGGAACCCTTTGAACTCGATTATTCTTCAGATTATGACTCTGAAATTTTTATGAGTCACCAAGCCTATCTAGACTTTAGAAAAACTTGGGCCGGCAAAGCTGCGGCCGTAAAGCGAAACATAGAATTATGAAATTTTAGGGGTGGGTTTGCCTTAGAAGCCGAGTTTGAAAAGAAGGGATGGAATGACCTAGCTGCCTATAGGGGGGAATATATTTTAACCATTTGTGCTGAACTTATGACTAATATCCTAGTGGTCGACAAAATTGAGGGTCAAGAGAGGTTGGTGACTTGGGTGAGAGGGAGAGATATAGTGATTACCCTAACCACTTTTTGTCATCATTATGGGCTTAGATGTGAGCCTAATGCCAAGTTTTGCCATGGGGTTGGGACTCCGAGCCTCACTGAGATGGCACAGGAGATTTTAGCAAATGATCAGCCCTGGGTTGAGGGGACGACCCAATGTGAGAAAAAGTTTTTAAAAATGAGGCACCTTCCATTATTTCTTTTTTCATGCCATAGTCTGTTACCCCAAGCCCGCTATGCCCAGGTTAGCGTACCCCGAGCCCAGTTAATGTGGGCTATTGGAATCCAAAAGACCATAGGCTTGCCGAGGTATATGTTCCTCCTGCTCTATCATGATGCCACCAATATAACCCAAGGGGATAGCATTCCATTTATGTATATGCTTACTTCCCTGATCCTTGAGTCTGGAGTCAACCCACCTTCATTCTTTTCAAGAAAATCTTCCATGAGTGCCATCAATATGACTTCTATTCACAAGTCAGAAGTATAGTATAGGAGCCACAAGAAGAAAAGGGCCGAGGAAGACGAAGAAAAAGGGGAAGGAGGAACGTCGGCTGAAGGAAGTGGCCGTGTTGGGCGGCCTTTGTTGGATAAGGTAATAGAGATGTTGGAGTTGCAGGCACTGACGCAGCAACACCACACCCAGCTTTTGGAGGCTCACTCCAATGCCTTTGGGACCTTTTAGATGGAGGTTTATGGCAGGTTTGATAGGATTGACGAGGAGCAGAAGCGACATAGATAGGCTATTGAGGAGTTACAGAGAGAGATATCCCGTTCAGCATGGGATCCATCCACTAATATGTAGTGGATGATGCTTGTTAGAGTTTAGATCATGTGCATTCGGAATTATTGTATAATTAATCTAAAACTCTTGTTTTTACATATTTGGATGCTACATTTATGTTTATGAGTTTAGATTGTGCGTCACGCTGTGGGGGTCTAAAACTCTGTTTTAGTTAGAACTATTTGTATTTTGTTTATTATAATGTACGTTAGTTTAATGGAGTACTGTTTATCTTAATTTATGTTATGTCATTCATTTTCTTTATTTTATTTGTTTTATTTATTGTTATGAGTTTCTCTTAAGAACATGACAAATAAAGCAATCTTGATAATCATGTCATTGAAAGGGAGTAAGAACAGATCACAACAGAGAATCAAATAGTTCGCTAACTCTCGGGAGAGGGATATGTACATGAACTCATTTCAAGGGCGGCAAGTGTTAATTGAACGCCGGGTGCAACTCTGAGATTTTTCTAATAGATTTTTAAAATCTATATTCATATAGAGGGGTTGGCTTCGGATGTTAAGGAGAGAAGGTTTGGTGAATGTTGACATGGTGCGAGAATTTTATGCTTATTCGGGCGTGTTTGAAACACCTGAGCTCTCCGTTCAATCCAAAGTAAGGGGACACGCGATCACTATTGCAGCGGATGATATTTGTAAACTTCTGGCTTTATCACGGGTTCCGAGGCCAGATTTTGCGCTATTTGAAGGAAATTCACCCCTTATTGATATGCTTTATGCTGAACTACAGAAAATACCAATAGTGGGTCATCATTCCATCATACCCGTGTCATCTTTAAAAAGGGAGTATCTGTTGTTGAATTTGATCTTTTTCTCGAATATTATCCTTAAAGTGGATTCGGGTGTTTTAGTAAATCACTATATGTGTTTTTGGCTTTATATTATTGGTAAGGGGTATACTATTGATCTGTCTACTTTGATGCTAACTGTTATGGGGGAGGCACACTATTCATCTGGCGAGTTACCTTATGATTTGTTTATCACTCAGCTTTTGAAGCAGGTTGGTGTGCCCACATTGCCTTCGAACACCATTGCACATTTGGGTCATCCATTATCCGGGTTGGACGCTTTGAATACCCGAGCACCTTAGCAGAGTGACCTCTTTGAGTACCACGACAGCAACAACCTGCCATGTCCAATCCATTCGCAACTGTTGAGTTCTTACAAAGGCAAATTTCTGAGCTGAAGACAGAGGTGGACTCACTGAAGAGCCACACTTTGATGGCCTCGACTTTGATAGCTCCAGAACATGGTCCTACCCATTTGTCTTAGAGTTTTGAGAAAACTTGATCTAGTAGTTGTATAGTTAGTAATTTTGTTTTTTAGAAGGATATTTAGTTTTTTTTTCTTTAGTTTTTTTTCTATTTCTTTCTCTAAAAAAAAAAAAGAAACTTTATTATACCTTGCTAACTAGTTACAGGTGTTTCTCACGCTAATTCACATTTGGACACCGGAATTGAGTTGGTATATGGTTCATCGTTCATGGTCGGTATCTTCAACACTTTCAATTATGTTTTTATTGCTTAGTATTATTCATGTTAGGAGTGTTGAAAATATGTTTTTGGATAACCATATTTATGTTCATGTCAATACAATCTTTGAATTGAGAATGATTGGAGGCACCCATTAAACTAAACTTGAGCTTAATTGTCGAGTTAACTTCTTATGATGATGAATTACAAGTTTTTGCCATGAAAGCATTACAAGAGAAAGATTCCATCATTATGCACTGTCTTGTTATATGATATCTTGTGTTGATAAGTTTGTGCATTTTTCATCCTTAAATAGTAGAGATTGTACCTTGTGAGTTTTAGAACCAATTTATTTTCTTTTCGAAGTGGATTTACATTTACTCGAGGATATTTCTTTCATTTCCTTTTTTTTTCAATAGCTTCATTATACTTTATTTTGATTCATAAGTTAGGTAATGATTAAGGTTATTAACACTTATACTCTCTTGAATTTCAAACTTAATATACTTCGGATATGTTTTTTTGTCATTCTATTCTTCTTAGATCCATAATTTTTAGATTTTGTCTCTTGAACCTTTATATATCATCCTTGATAGAGTCAAATCATTGTTGAAATATTTTTCATAAAAGAGATGTGATCTTGGTGCTAGTGAAGAGCTTAAAAAGGAAGGGATGATGTATTTGTGATGTGATGAAAAAAGAGGAAAGGAAACAAGAAAAGAAATATGAAAAATCGTGAAAAAAGGGAAAAAAGGAAAAAAATGAAAAAAATGAGAAGCATTATCATATGAATTGGGAGGCGAAAGCATGGCTTTAGTGATTATTGGATGCATTGAGCACAAACGTTTTGAGTAGTTTATTCTTTCTCTCTCCATACATGTTTCTTCTTCATACAGACGATTGTAGTTTATCCGAAGTATACATGAGTTAAAAATTCTTTTGAGTACAAGTATCCTTATTAATTTCTTGATTATTACTTTGACTGTGAATATTTTTTCATCAAGCTATGTTAAAGTCGATACACTTATATTTTTGCGGTTTTTGTTATTAGATTGCTCGTATTGCATGACTTATACAATTACTCTTTTGATGAACTTTCCATTAAGAGACCCATGTGTTCATATTTCTGTGAGTGTATACCTTGTGAGCATTTGAATCAAAGCGTGAAGGATGTTAGTGCATGATATTGATACACTTGAGTTATATTGTCGTGTTAGTGCATTATAATGTGCATTGTTCTTGTAACTTTCGTGTTTTAACCTTGCATGACTCATGATGGAGGTTGAGTTGAGAATTACCTTAAGTAAGTTATCATATGCCTTAATTGTTCTCTCTATCATTGATTATTTGAAATGAATAGATGTTTGTAGGTATCATCACTACAAGCCCTCACGAGACATCACTCGTCCACTAGAGATAACCTAGAGCTTTAAAGGCTTGATGTATAGGCTAAATCCATTCATGACTTCTATGAAAGTAAAGATTATATTTTTGCTTTTAAAATTTTGCTAGGGACTAGCAAAAATCTAGTTGGGGGTGTGATTGCGTTTTAAAAGTGTAATTATAATGCCTTAACTAATACTTTGTTAGCATTAGTTTATGAGTATATATGTCTTTTTGGTTATGTTTTGATATTAATTAAGTTTATTATGCTTTTTGTAGGTTTTGAGCTTAAATGGAATGATTTTGAATGCAATTTAATCATAGGTTTTAAGAAATTGCTGTCAAGGTACAAGCTGTTGAAGCACACAAAGCTAAAACTTTGGAAGCCTATATCTCTCGAACCAGAAAGGCTATTTAGGCCCGTAATATGTCGATTTCATATAACTTTTGCAAGACCTACAACTTTTGTGAAGAGACCCGGCCCATCTGAGCACTTGGTAGGAATCGTTCGTACGACTAACGACGAGATTTGTAAATTAACTCACTTTTTGGTGGTAGATAGATTATGGGGTAGTAGTATAGACTTAGGAGTTTTATGTTTTGAAGGAGGAGAAGAATTCTAGGGTTTTTCTAAGGTTTTGGAAGGAGGAATCATCTAACCTTTGGAGGCTACGAATCGTTTCATCTTTTAAGGGAGAATCTTTTAATCTTTAGTTTTCTTTCTTGTTCTTGTTGTGAATTCAAGATTATGTTTCTTTAATGCAGTATTTTCTTTCTTTAATTATTATTTTCATTCTTGCAATCTTTATAATGCATTTTAGTAGCTGAATCCGTTCTAGGTATGGATTGAGAAAGTAACTAGGTTACATGTAGAGATTCAAGATAGTTATTTATTTTTCAATATTTCAAGATCTTGGATCAAGATTCATTTTCTTGCCCATGAATATCTTTAAAAACTATACTCTTGATAATATCTAGCATGTATGTATAGATTGATTTGCAAGTAAGGATACGTATACGTATACGTAGAATTTCTGATAGGGGTATTGATTATAATTATTTACATATTCCTATTAGGAATACTTTAGAAATCTACTGTTCTTAATTAAGCTTCAAACATACCTTATAGACAGGTTTATAAATTGGGACAGGTATGAATAGGATCCTGGTATGAACACTAGTAAATAATTGAATATCAACTCCAAGAGGGTGATCGAATCTTGAGTTTCTTTAATCCAAACTATCTTGATAACCTACATGTAGGCCTATTACTAGATCAAACCATACCAAGATCTTTTTATATTATTTGAATACATCCTTAAAATTAGTTTAATTTTATTGCCTGATAATTTAGATCAATCATCTCCAACAATTGATTTTTATTTTCGTTTTAGAAGCTGTCATGCACTTTTAATTTATTTTAAGCTCGTTATTCTTTTGTTCTTATTGTAGCTCTTGCCAGACTAAGTTTATTCTTGTGTTCCCTGTGGATCGACCTCGGACTTATCTAGATATTATTACTGCATCACAACTGCACATTGACAGATATAAATTGCACTATTCAAGAGCGATCATAAGTCCCAATCTTCTACAGATAAAACTAAATCAGTGTATCTAGTAGTAAGATAATCATTAATTACTTTATTATATTTCACACAAGATTGTAACATAAAATAAGTAGAGTTTCAACGTGTTGTCATATCTAATTTAAACTTTCTAGGTTTTAGACTATATCTTCTACATAATTCACTAAATTCTTATACTCTAGGACTAGATGAAGTAATGAAAAGAATTGCATTTCTAACTTTTTTTTATATGATTATTATTGTATTTTAAACCATCTTGCACAATCAAATTAATCATATGACATACACATTTTCTATGAAAATTTTTTTCACCATGAATAGAATGCAAATGACGTTTAAACAAATCAATGGATACATTATTAGCAGTAGTATTATCAAAAGTAATATTAAAAACTTTATCTACGATATTATCTGCGTGCCCTTTTTCCTTTACCTTTATTAGTATGGCTGGTTGTCGTGGAAGGTGTACTTGATGATGTAGTAGAACCTCCATTGAAATCGTTAATATCACCAAAATCTAAATCCTCAAGGTTAAAATTCACAGGTCCCCTATTTATAATAAAATGAAATAATGTAATTAAAAATAAAGTTTGAATAAAATAATAATAATATAAATATAATGCAATTAATATAGCAACAGTAAAATAATAGTAATAATAATAATAATAATAATAATAATAATAATAATAATAATGATATCTCAACCGAATTTGCAGATTGTTTGACTTACAGCAAGATTATAAAAAAAGTAGCCAAGTGTAAATAATATAAAGAGAAAATGAGTAGTTTGTGATTGTAGAGAGAGAAATTATATAGATTGTAGAGAGAATGAATAATTTTGTGAGAATGAAATAAAGTGAGAGTTAGTATTTATAGAAAAAATTGAATAAGTCAATTTACAAAATTATCCCTAAAACTAGCCGTTATATAGTTATTGAGAAGGGTAATTTATTTTAAATGAAAATACACATTTGAACTAGCTGTTATACAATTGTTGGGGGGGGGGGGAGGGGGGGAGTAATTTGACATTTTTAAAAAAAATATACATTTATCCTTTAAACTAGTCGTTAGTTGTTGAGGAGGTAATTTTGACATTTAATGATACTTTTCAAAAAATTAGCCGTTAGTCATGCTTGTACCGTGCCATGCTCGTGCCTTAACTATGTTCGTGCCGTGTCTGTGTCTTTGAATACTAAGCCTAGTATGGCCCATCAGGTGAGCTGTGCTGTATTGTGCCATGCTTTGTCGATGACGTACCATACCATGCCTCATGCCGGGCCGGCCTACTTTACACCTCTAGGTCTAATGGTCAAAATGCCCTTATGGTCTCTTGTGGTCATATATTCAATACTCCCACGGGGCCATTATGCTATCATTTCCTCACCGAATACCATATAAACTCGCCATGTGGTAGTTTGTTAGTGGCCTAGTTAGCTGAACTGTGTGACTTACTTGGAGTTTTGGTGGTGATTTGACATGCAATGTCATTTTCTCTCTCTCTCTCTCTCTCTCTCTCTCTCTTTTTCTTTTTTTGTTCTTTCCACACTTCATATTCTTTTTATAGGAAGAAAGAGAGAGATTACTCTCGAATTGCTATTTAGCATCTGCAAAAACAAATTATTAAGAAAATCATCTATGAAATCTAAGCAAGAAACTTTCATTTTGAAGTACTTGACCATATGTATGTCCTCCTAATCACTAGCAAACATGAGGAAAGTGAGACCTAGCGTTCGAGAACTTTTAAAATTCTCTATTTCTGTAATAAATATTCAGATATATTTAATAAAATATAGTTGTATTGCTCATTCTAAAATTCAAAAAGTTCTATTATGCTTCTTACAAAATTTAAGAAATTTTAACATTGGTCAACCCTCAACTAATCTTTGATCCACCACTGCTCCAAAATAGTAGTACGGAAATTTTCTAACGCCAAAGCATATCGATCGGGAGAGTCATAAAGATGACATATTGATCATTAGAAAAAGGAAGAGACAACATTACATTAATTTACTTAACAAAAAGTTCAGATTTGTGTGGCTAAGCACTTATTTCCTTTTATTTCTTAGTAACACATATAGCGACCAGTCTAACATGTAGGAGCTCTTGTCATGCACCGTAGCAGACTTTTTACGACACTAGCACTAGTGAGGTATTGCAACAGCAATCAGAGGGTTTTTCTTATGAACAGTTATGCCGCCGGCTTCAGTCATGTCCAAATCCTTTCCATTTGCCCCACCAGGTAAGGACAAGTCAAACTTGTGCACAACACTTGCTAATGCAAGTTCATCAACATTCATGGCGAAAACGATACCAGGGCAACCCCTCCGACCAGAACCGAAGGGAATCAACTCAAAGTCATGCCCTTTGAAATCTATTGAAGAATTCAAGAACCTCTCTGGTCGAAACTCCTCGGGATCTTCCCATGTTAGTGGGTCTCTTCCAATGGCCCAAGCGTTGGTGATCACTTGTGTGCCGGCTGCAATATCATACCCCATTATTTTGACATCTTGGGTTGATTCTCGAGTAACCAGTAATGGTAGAGGAGGATGTAAACGCATAGTCTCTTTGATCACCGCTTTTAGGTAGTGCATTCCCTCTAAATCATCTTCGGTTATGGCTTGCTTGCCTTTGGCTAATTCTCTCACTTCATTCTGCAGTTCCTTCAAGACTTTCGGGTGTCTCAGGAGCTCAGTCGTTGTCCACTCTAGAGTTGTGAAGGTAGTATCAGTCCCAGCACCAAACATGTCCTACAAAGCATACAAACATAGGTACGAAGCTGAAAATGTCAGTAATGCAAATAGACAACTGAGCCCTAGGTAATTCTATCAGAAAAAAAAATAATAATAAAAATAAAGAAAATTTTTTTCCTCAAAACTTGCTTGCAACCGTCTACTTAATTACCAGTGTGTTAAAGAGAGTTCAGGAAAGAATGGAGGATTACTGCTTTAGGTCCTTCAATGTTTAAGAATCTTGGGAAGAAAAAAGTTTGAGGAAAACATTGGGAAAGAAAAGAAAGGCAGAGTCACTAGGCCTTACCAAGATGATCCCTTTGACGCTATCTCTATCAATAGCAAAGCCATTCGTTTTATCTCTTTGATTTTGAAGCAGAACATCCACCAAGTCTTGTCGACCTTCACCATTTCTCTCTCTTGCCCGCAGATCCATATGCTCTTCGACTACACTTTCTAGGAAGTAATCCCACTCCTTGACCAATTTGCCCACTCTAGTATTCAAACCATTCAAATGGTTCACCCATAAAAGCCATGGAATGTAATCTCCAACATTGAAAACGCCCAACAGCTCCCCCTGCTCCGCGAGAAGCTCCTTAAACTTCCTCCCATCTTCCCCTCCACTGTACTTCCTCCCCAAGGCCACTCTACACACTATATTATTCGTAAGTGATACAAACATTTCGCTCAAATTTACCACTGAAGACGAAGAGGAACAAGACCGTTTGATCTCCTCAATCATAAGGGACGTCTCTTCTTCTCTCACAGCACGAAAAGATAGTACCCTCTTGTTACTTAAGAGCTGGAGCACACATAGGCTTCTCATCTGCCTCCAATACTCACCATAAGGTGCGAAAGCCACGTCCTTCGAATCATACGTAAGTTTACTGGCAAAGGTCAATTTAGGTCTGTTTGAGAAGACAAGATCGTGAGTTTTCATGATTTCACGAGCTGCATCGGCAGAGGAGGCAACAAGAACAGGCACTCTGCCTAATTGAAGCAGCATGAGGGATCCATATTTTTGAGCTAGTGAATTGAGCGAACGATGAGGGAATAGGCCGATTTTGTGGAGGTTACCAATTATTGGGAGCTTTGAGGGAGAAGGTGGCCTGTTTTTGTAGGGTGTTGGAGCAGTGGACAGCCATTTGAGGAGGAAGGCTAAGAAGAGAAACAGGGGAAGGAGAGAGTAAAAGAAGGGATGCCATAACAACATTTCTTCTCTCTCTCTCTCTTTTCAAAATAAAAAATTCAGCTTGATAGGTAGAGTGTACTTTCTAGTTTCTGTTAGAATTTTTATCATCTAACAAGAACAGGGGAGGAGAAGAGTTCTCTTCAAAACAGCGTTTTACTTTCTTTGATCTCTTCTTTTTTCTCACCCGATTACAGCAGATACAACATGTATGTATTTATAAACATCAAAACAGCCACACACCAGCTCACATTTCTCCCACATTTTGTACCCCACACACAGAGTTCTGTGCTAGATCTTTGACAAAATCACAGCACCAATAACACATAATTTCTCCACCATGATGTAGATAGACTTTTGTATATTCTAAAACAACGACATCTTGTGAATGCTTTAATTAAATTTGTTTTTACTATTTTTTCTTTTCTTTCTATATACGCATATATCAAAATATAAATTAGAAGCTCCCTTTCAAGGATCTACTTAAGAGGGGGATCTCATGGGAACAGAGACGGAGGGAAGAGGGTTATGGAGTAGGATTCAACTTCCCCTCCTCCAGACAAGAAATCTTCGTGTGACGTATATTAGTAACAGATTTAAAGGTGGGTTAATTGTGGAGTAGGATTTAGCTCCCTTACAAACTTCTATTATCCATTGACAAGAAATCTTCATGTGACGAACAGAACTAAAGGTGGGTAATTGTTGACAGGAAAAAAAAGTTCAAGTTCCTTGTTCATTTTTAAGGTTGGAACATTTACTAAAAAAAAAAAAAGAAAAAAGAACACAAATAACTATTAGTTTCTTGAGTGATTATTGATTATAGCCATTGGAATTTATGTATGAATTCAAATTTGGTTATATATATATATACACCTACATACAAATTGTAAGATGCCCCTCAATTCTCCCTCAAAAATATTATTGGTCAATTGTGATTAGGTTGTTGGCTGTTGAGTTGTTTCATTAGAAATATGTTTTTCGATGTTTAATTCGATGATTAGTGTATGATAAAAAAATTAAAAATTATGGTACAGATCGAGATATTAATACCATATTATGTTGCCTCACCAGTACCTTTAATTTGTGATCTTTCAGTAAAGATTTTGTATTATTCCATTATCAAAATTATGAATTTTTTTGTGCATATAATCCTAACAGAAGTAAGTACAAAAAATTAGAAGCTATTGCATATCAAAGTGGACAAATCTTTTTCACAAACTAAGGTTGGGTTAAATTTTAATTTATATTTACGCTATTTACAGAAACTTGGATGGCCTTAGGATCGAGAAAATATTGGATACAACGATGGTATTACATCAATGATATAACAAGTAATAATATATTGTCATGAGTGTTTAAAATTTTAATCATATTGTTTAAGGCAAAATATTTTAAATTTTAAACTCAATACTCCTGATAATTAGAATTTACATGATTATGTGGCTATGAATTATTGACTTGTTATCACATTAACATAATGACATGGTACTATAGTTTTACCCAATATTCTCTCGGAGGATGACCTTTTGTATCTTGCTTGAACGAAACTTTAATTACTCAAGAAAAAAAAAAACACTCGATTTAGGAAATATTCACTTCTCTCATAGGCTGGCATTTGGGAGGTGATTTCAAATGCAATGTTAGTTTTTCTTTTTCTTTCCTTTTTTTTTTTTTCATTTTTCACACTTTCTATTCACAGGGAGAGGGTGAGAGTGAACAAATTATTGAAAAACCAATAATTGGAACTTCTAGAAGCTGCAGTTCTATACAACTGTCAAACGCAAGTACATCAAGAGTTGTGGCAGCAACAAAAACAACTTTTTCCTTGCAAGCGTAACAGACGTTATGAGAAGGTGTTGGAACAATAATTAGAGGGTGCTTTTATGAATATAAAGTACAAATATGAAACGCCACGATTTAAAATAAAAAGGGATAACACGGACACGACCGGATGTGGAGAAGTAGAAACCTATTTGTTATATATTTTATTTAGAGTTAATTACAAATAAATTTTATAAATTATGACTTAGTATCATTGAGATTTTTTAAACTTTAAAACATAATAAATTAACATTTTTTTATTATTAATTTGTATCAATTAACTTATTCCGTTAGCAATCCATTTGAAAAACAGATGAAAACTTATTATTTGACTTATATATGTTCACAAAAATATAATTTTATGCCTAAATTGATCTTCTCTTGCTATAATAATTGTCTAATGACTGGAATATCTCTTGAAATGCTATGTAAATATATAAACAATATGAGAAGTATTCTAGTCATTAGACAATTATCACAAAAAAATATCTATCTTTATGTACAAAATAAACTTTCATGAACATGTTTAAGTTATATGATAATCTTTTATCTACTCTCATAATAAATTGCTAATAGAATACCAACAAAAGGACTTGATTGATACATATTGATAGTTAAAGGGTTCAATTTGTTACGTTTTGAAGTTTAAAGGGTCTCAATGATACTGAGTCATAGTTTAGAGGGTATGTTTGTATTTAATCTTTTTATTTATAAGGTATATATCATCAGCAAATTATCAAAAATATTTAAAAAAAACATTAATTCAATAACAAACACTATTTAATTTATAATTTGATAAGTATTTAACATAAAACATATGGAAATGAATTTATAAGTTAAAGAGTATAAATTCATATTATTTTTTCAATTATTGAATCCAAATTTGTTTATTTTCAAATTTACAATGTACTTCGTATGGATTTAAATGATAGATGCGCGTGTCTCCATATATCTGAAACGTATCCCATTCAAAATAAACTAAAAACAATACGATAAGCGTAGCTAGCATATTATGGAGAGTGTCCGACAGTATCACTGTCCATTACGACAGAAAGCAGCAAAGATAGAAAAGCAGCAGCCCGTAGCCAACAAGTAGCAGCCTCCATCCTTGACTTCTTCAACTCAAAACACCACAAAACTCGTAGCGGACTGGGTACGTCTTGTACCAATGATAGATGGAATAATTTCTCCTGCTAGAGGATGAGTGAAGTGTCCATTTCTCCATCTTATGCATGCCATCACTGTTTTTCTTTTTCCTTATTTTGGTTTTTTTCTGGAAAAGGGTATTTATTATGACGTCATCACCAATTTTCTTTTTTATTTTTGGTTTTTCCTAGACATCTAATGTATGTGATGACTCAGATCTTCTCGACTATGGAATAATTCACATGGAACCGGTGGCAGCTCATCCGTTCCATTGAACTAAGCCCAAATTTCACCTGTACCTTCACATAGGTACAAGTGATATTACTATTTGCTTGTCATTTTCCCTTGAAAGTCTCAATCTTCAGCTGGGTTAAAGGTAAAGTTATTTTGAGAAGTAGTACTGTCGGCCGCGGTTGTCCATCAATCGTTAATCACCTTCTAACAGTGAAATACTCCAGAGCTACACACGGGATTGATAAAAGTGCATTGGCAGTTTGACATCTAAGAATTTTATTTTCTTTGTTCTCATTCTGAAAGATTAGAGAGAGTGTGTAAGTAAAAATTCCAGACCGTGGATCTTAAAATGGATCCTGAATTTATTAAGAGAAATGAAAAGAAAAGAAAAAAAAGAGAAAAAGAAAAGTAGAAAGAGATTAGAGTTTCCAAATTCATGCCCTTGCTTTGTTAAGTTGAAAAAATGAGAAGAAAACTAATAGGCCACTACCACAGAAATAGGATCTAGTGGCACTATTTTAATGGCATTTTATCGGAAAATAACTGAAAAATACATTTTAATGGCACTTTATAAAAAAAATGTCCTTGAACCACAATAAATTACAAATCTGTAATGACATTTTACGAGAGAATGTCACTACTTATGTAGCAGCAGTGGCATTTCTTTGAAAGTGTCATTGAGCCAAACAGTTGTAGATGCCTTGTAGTGACGTCTAGTAGAAAATGCCATTAAACACTTCATTTTTATGACATTTTATGAGAGAACGCCACGACTTATGTGACAGCAATGGCATTTTCCAGAAAGTGCCATTGAGCCAAGCAAAGGTGCAAGCCTTTTAGTGGCATCTGACTAAAAAGATACCATAAAAAAATATAATTTTCTTGAAGTTTTGTAAGGATGCCTCTTAAAAAAGAAAATGATTTACAGGAAATTCAAAGCACCAATTTAGACGCGTTTTTGGGTTACAACGGTGTGGTTTGGATGAGTATCTCAAACAGGCGGGATGATTTGAATTGGGGGCAAATTTTCATACCCAACTTTCCCTTTCTCTTCTCCAAAACCCGATCTTTTTCTCACAATCTCTCTCTCTCTGTCTCTCAAACGAATACTTGTCCCAAGCTAGGGTTAGAGTTTTTTTTATTGGATAGAGAGAAATGGCGACATCTACTGCTAGATTCACCATTCACATACTCAGAGGATTAGGTTGTCTGCGTCCTTGATCAACGACTGAACAACAATACGGCATCGCTTTGTTTGCCGAAGTTGAAGAAGAGTGGCAAGAGAGTTTTTAGTGTCGACGGTGAGAGTGGTGGCATGGTGGGGATTGATCTCAGGACGATGAACTTGGCGGTGGCGATAGTCCCCAATCTGAGGGGAAGTGCACGATTCTAAGAATGGAGATGTGCTTACCACACACGTTGCAAAGCGACACTCTGTGATGAACACCGAGAGCTCAAGTATGCTCATTTTTAACTTACGACTTCACGTTTCTTGTATGTTCTGATAATTTGTATAAAAAAATATCAAATATGTTTGTAGGAGGACACTTGAAATTTTATAGTTTCTGTATTTTGGGGATTGCTTTTAGTGATATCCAAACTAATCTAGCTTTCAGTGATGGCTTTTGTTGTTTTCTCTTTAATTGTAGGCAAAAATTAAGGTAGCTATGCCGATTGAAAGACTTAGGTGGTATGAAGTTCCTAAACTTCAGAGTTCTGTGGTTATACCATAGGACCTGACTGGTGAGGAACGTTTTGAGAGCCAAATCCTTATGGCTGTCTGTAGGCAATACCTGTTCTGGTGAACTCCTCAAGCAAGTCCTCTGCTTTCAACGTTGTACCCTTGTGCTCTGTGAACATGTTATTACAATTGTTGAGAGGAGATAGAAGGAAGCAAACACTAAGCCAAATCCAAATCATGATATTCATATTAAGGTAATAGAATAACTGAAAATCGATATTCCCTTGAGTGAAAAAACACTTCTCCAGATGTAATTCTCTTTGTTTTTTCTTTTAATCTAACATTGCTCTTGTAATGAGTGAGGTAGCATTTTTAGAAAGGCCAGTGTGGTCGCAGACTATGTTCTTATGGTTCTTGGTTGAAATTCATTTAAGCTAATGAGTACCTTCGAAAACAAAACATTCATACAAAAAGTTGATTTATCCCCTTTCTGGTTTTCTAAATTGACAGATTCTAGATTCTAGATTTTGGGACTTGAAGATTGTGTCGATTATGTGGGCTATGAAATGCTGTGAGGTATTTCTATTGAGCAGAAAAAGCGAGTCACCACAGCTAAAAGCAGGTAGATATTTGAATTTTATGTTTTGGACAAAGTTATTATTGTCGGAGAATTTATTTTTCATATTGTTCTTTGCAGAGAATTGTAGCTTGTCTTTCAGCTTTATAATCTTAATAAATCTCTCTCTCTCTCTCTCTCTCTCTCTCTCTCTCTCTCTCTCTCTCTCTAATTTTTTATTGATATAATGTTGTCTCTGTTTAGTGTTCCCTTATTACAACCACCATGGATAGCCCCAAACACATTGAAACCAGTCTTACCGGATTGAAGGTTGTACTAAGATCTGCTTGACAGGTTACTAATGCTATATCAGTTAAATTTACAATTGGGTGCACTATTACATGTTATCCAGGAGCTAGATCATTGGCTTACAACTGGTTCTGAACCAATGCGGAAGCAGTCATAATAGTGTTCTTGACCTTTAACGCTTCAAACACCAGTTGAAACTGCATTGAGGGATGTAAAATTTTTCGAAATTGATTATTGTTGATATAAAATTAAATCCGTGCTTTTGTAGTTACAGTTGAAATTGCAAGTGGAATTTCACCGAAAAAGTGAGAATAGGATCATTGGAAATGAAAATGCCTGGAATGAAGCTGATCGTTGACGGTTCTTTAGTTCTTTGGAACTTTGGCATTGTTATAGTTCCTTTTGTTATGTTTTTGTTCGAGATGTTTCAGTTGTAGTTTATATGTTTGTATAGTATTGCTAAGTTTTTTATTAATTTTCCCTTGGCTTTTTTTTTTGTTTTTTGGTTGTTGCCAAGAGAAGAAACATAGATTTCAATTGAAATAAAAATTTCAGCAATTGCATTTTTTTAAATATTTTGTTTGTATTTAGTGGTGCTTAGAAATGCCAGTAATACAAAGAAATAGTGTTATTTTTCTTCTACAGTGATGATGCTTATAAGGTACTTTGAAGCTTCCAAAAATAAACTAGTGTGGCTCTTCCCCTTGCAATTGATGGCGCTTCCTGTGGCAATCAAAGAGATAACTAAAGGACGAACTTGTGGCATTTGCAAGTGCAACCAAAGGTAAGTTTAGTGACATTCACTGGTGTTACAAAAATATTCAATTACGACGTTTAAAGTGCCATTAAGGGATCATATAGCATCAATTTTTAAATGGTAATTTTTTTTTAATGGCATTTGAAAACGCCATGAATAGTGTCTAAGATGGCACTTAAAAGTGCCACGAAAAACCTCAAGCCATTTTGTTCAAGTGGCACTTGCGGGTGAACAGAATGCCGCTAATACTTAGAGTGGCATGGGTATCATGAAAATGCCACTAAACTAAAAAATGCCAGTACAGGTATTTTTTGGTGGCATTTTTTGCTGTCACTGAACCCAAATTTTGTTGTAGTGCCGGCATTTATCAATAAAGTTTTTTGCTTGTAATATTAACGATTGGATGCACTACAATAACTGGTATAACATGCTAATAATTCATAGCTATACAAGTGTTTAAAATCATAATCATCTAGTTGTTGGCAAAAAAATTTAAATTTTAAACTCAACATCTATTATGATTAAAATTTACATGATTACGTGGTTTTAATTTATTGATTATCCAATATTCTCTCATTATGGAGGGTCAGACCATTGTCCTTCTTCAATTTGTTCAGAAGGGGCTACATGATTGTCTTACACGGCTCCGCCCCTCGTTTTGATTGTAGGCCTCTGTTCAGAAGGGGCTACATAGGGGAATACATATGTGTGTATATATATACATATAGTTAGATACATACATATTTGTACCACCTGAACCCAATGAAGATATTCGGAGTAGCAGTAAACCTTGATGTGCAGATAAATTAGTTAATGTGGGCAATGATCAAAGTATACTTTTGTGTATTTAGAGGACAATCTTGAGCAAGTTGGACCACTTCTAGTGGACGACATGACAAGAAACTATGTAATTAGAGACTAATTTGTTCTATGTATTTATTTCTGATGTACATAAAACAAAAAAGACGTAAATCTTGTGCCATGCAAAACCCAAACCCTTTTCATGACTTCTTTCCCATTTGTTTTGGTTTACACTCCATTTTCTTTTATAACCAAACATTTGGAATAATTTATTTTTGTCCCTTTCATTTTTCTTTAATAAATTTGGAATCCAAACATAGCGTAAGCTTTCCAAAATTTGAATGCACAAGATGGGCGCATGCCAAAACCTAAAATATTCTCCAACTTTAGAGTGACTAACACAAATTCCTCTTAACCAAATTGAAAAATGGGGAGTCTAAATAATTGCATAATTCAGTTCAAGCTAATGAAAAAACAACCTTTTTTTTTTTTTGCATAGGTAAAAGTAATTCATTGACATGAAATATCTGGAAAAAAACTCAAGAGTTATTGTAAATTTTGAGCCATAATAAACGTGAGACCCACATATTCTTAGAGATGAGTCTATGATGTAATGAATTAACCTCCACGAGGAGATTAAAATTATATCTTCATTTGCTCAAATCCTTGAAGGAGTGAACGAGGGATTGTCTTTAAATTGTCTGAGATGACTATATTAGAAGTTGGGTAGAAAAACTCGTCACACATTGGTTTTTTATGAAACTTTTAAAGGGTCTATATACTTTTGCTTTGCAGTTGGGTTGAGCCTTAAGAGTCACCAAAGTTTTGTATAAGGGGGAGAACCTACCCAAATTGGGCTTCACTGCACATGCGTGCCGCTTCGCCCTAGCCAGTTTGGGATAAATGGTGTGTCCAAACACGGTCTTTATCTGTTTTTGTTACCATTCATATTTAAATTTAAATATTTAAATCGAATAACTATGATTGTTACAAGGCACTGTTCGGTTGGTGACTTTTTTAAACAGACACTCGATGTCTATTTAAACACTTCGTTATTTGCATTTTATTTACTTAATTGTTCTAGAATTTTTCCATTACATTGGCCGAGTTAGAGAGAGTACAACACCGTTTTGATCCATTAGGCACACAGATTATAGTATTTTATCTGTGAGATTGCAGATCACTATATTTTGGGAGGTAGACATTCATTCAACTATAACAACCACCGTACCAAACACTTGCCTTGATCATTCTGATAGTTTAAATTCTGTAATTTTGTAAGTTCTACATTCTGTAATTCATTGTATTCCAGATTTCTCAAAGTTAATATTCTGATTTTTTGCAAATTTGCATACTTAAATTCTGCAAGTGTGCATTCTAATTTTATTATTACAACAATAGTTATACATACTTTGGATGACAAAATATCCATTATTAGCAAAACAAAAGGGCAGCCCCTAAAGCAGCAGCAACTAGAGGTATAAGCCTTAGTACTAGAAGCAGCAGTACGACACAACTTTAAAATGCAAAAATGCATTCAGATTTGTGTCACTTTGAATTCTTAACAACATAGGAAACACTAACATATGGGAGCTCATGCGATCCTCTGATGCGGAATACAATAGCTCTTTCCATGCAAGCGTAGCAGACTTTTTGACACTAGGAAGAGTGAGGTGTTGCGACAACGATTAGTGGGTTTTTCTTACGGATAGTTAAACCAGTGGCTTCAGTCATGTCCAAATCCTCCCCACTTGCTCCATCAGGAAACGACAGATCAAACTTGTGCACAACACTTGCTAATGCAAGTTCATCAACATTCGTGGCGAATTGGATACCAGGGCAACCCCTCCGACCAGAACCGAAGGGAATCAACTCAAAGTCATGCCCTTTGAAATCTATTGAAGTATTCAAGAACCTATCTGGCCGAAACTCCTCAGGATCTTCCCTTGACAATGGGTCTCTTCCAATTGCCCAAGCATTGATGAGCACTTGTGTGCCAGCTGCAATATCGTACTTAAATACTTGGATATCTTGGGTTGATTCTCGAGGAACCAGTAATGGTATAGGAGGATGTAAGCGCGTAGTCTCTTTGATCACCGCTTTTAGGTAGTGCATTCTCTCTAAATCTTCCTCAGTTATGCCTGCCTTGCCTCTAGCTATTCCTCGCACTTCATTCTGCAGTTCCTCCAAGACATTTGGGTGTCTTAAGATCTCCGTCATAGTCCACTCTAGAGCTGTGGATGTAGTATCAGTTCCAGCAGCAAACATGTCCTACAGAGCATCCAAATATGGATGACAAGCTGAAAAAGTCAGTCAACTAGACATCTAAAGACTAGGGGCGGTACCATATTGAGCGTGATGGGGTCAATTAACCCCATTAACTTCCAAAGACTCGATAATTTTCTACTAATGATATTTGTTAAAAATAATTTGATAAAAGTTTGCACCCATTATCTAAAACAATGACCCCAACAGTCCAATGAAAAAAGAAAGAATTCATGAGATAAAAAAAAAAAAAAAAGAAGAAGAAAAGAAATGAAATCTCTCGCTCTCCAAAAGTGAATTAAGTACCCTGCAGAAATGTGAGAACAATTACCCATTCAAGTTGAAAAAAAGTATATTTTCATTGTTTATTATTGTTTGTCCAAAGACTGCTTACCACTGTATACCACCACTGATGATATGCATGATATATCGTATGTAAAATATATATAGTCATCTATGATGTACTGCTAACTATATATAGTTATCTAGAAAATAAAATAAAATAAATAAATAAATAATGCACACGAGTCCCTGACTATTTTTGGTACTTGGACTACATCATAGTTGGAGTATTCACGGTTGAGAATTCAGGTTTGGGGTATACATATTCATGGATTGATCAGTGTGATTCTTTTTCATATTTTTTTTTCCCTTCAAACCTTAAGAATAAGAAAAAAAGGGGGAGTCACTAGGCCTTACCAAGATGATACCCTTGACGCTATCTCTATCAATAGCAAAGCCAGCCATGTTCTCTCTTTGAATTTCAAGCAAAATGTCCACAAAGTCCTGTCGACTTTTATCTTCATCAACACTCTCACCACTATTTTTCTCTCTTGCCCGCTGATCCATATGCTCTTGTACTACACTTTCCAGAAAACTATCCATCTCCTTAGCTACTTTGTCCACTCTAGCATACAAACCATTTAAATGATTCACCCATGCAAGCCATGGAATGTAGTCCCCCACATTGAATATGCCAACCAGCTCGCCAACCTTTCTGAGAAGCTCCTTAAACTCCCTCCCTCCTTCCTCTCCACTGTACTTCCTCCCCAAAGCCACCCTACACAGTATATTATTTGTAAGTGTCACAAACATTTCGGTCAAATTTACCACTGAAGAAGAAGAGGAACAAGACTGTTTGATCTTCTCAATCATGAGGGTTGTTTCTTCTTCTCTCACAGCGCGAAAAGAAACTACTCTCTTGTTATTTAGAAGCTGGAGCGCACACAGGCTTTTCATCAGCCTCCAGTACTTACCATAAGGAGCAAAAGCCACGTCCTTCGAATCATACATAAATTTACTGGCAAAGGTCGATTTGGGTCTGTTTGAGAAGATTAGATCGTGGGTTTTCATGATTTCACGGGCTGCATCAGCGGAAGAGACAACAAGAACAGGCACACTGCCGAAGTGAAGCAGCGTGAGTGCTCCATATTTTTGAGCTAGTGATTGGAGCGAGCGATGAGGGAATAAGCCGATTTGGGTCTGTTTGAGAAGATTAGATCGTGAGTTTTCATGATTTCACGGGCTGCATCAGCGGAAGAGACAACAAGAACAGGCACACTGCCGAAGTGAAGCAGCATGAGTGCTCCATATTTTTGAGCTAGTGATTGGAGCGAGCGATGAGGGAATAAGCCGATTTGATGGAGGTTCCCAATTATTGGGAGCTTTGAGGGAGAAGGGGCTCTGTTTTTTTGAGGTGTTGGAGTAGTAGACAGCCATTTGAGGAATTAGACAGAGAAGAAAAACAGGGGAAGAAGAGAGTAAAAGAAGGGATACCATAACAACATTTCTTCTTGCTCTAAGAGAAAATGTTTCAAGCTCAAGAATTCTGTGTGATAGGCAGAGTGTAGTTTCAAAAGAGTTTTCTGTCTTTCCTCTCTTTCTTTTTCTCACCCATTACAGCAAATACAACATGTATTTATACATATCAAAGAAAAGTACTGCACATAAACCAATTTCTAACCAATTTTTTTTACCTACGAGACACAAAGCCCCGATGAACAAAAAAGGTGCGGAAAAAAAATAAGCCCGCAATTGCCTTTCAGGAAGAAAATACCAGTTTAACTAATAAATAAATAAATTAAATTTTGGAGGCTCCAATTTTAAAAATAATTTAAATGTTATAGTTAAGGCCCTATATATATTCTAAAATTTATTTGAAAAAAAAGTCCAATCCAAATGAGAAAAATGGCCCTATACAATGAAGACCAAAAATCAACGACATTAGTTAACTTTAAAAAAAAAAATTTAGTTTAACATAATTCGATAAATTCTATAAAAAAAATTAAAAGCTGGAGGTTTTTTAGAATCTTATCATTATAGTTAAATGTTATATAATTTTTACATATTTTTATGATAAAAAAAAGCCCAAAATCAATGCATTAGTTAATTTCAATAATAATTGATTTAACTCAAAAATATTTTTGTAACTAAAAAAAATATAAAAGCCTTATTTAAAATTGTCTCCTTAGACCACAAATTGTGTTGAGCTGACCCTTGTGCATAATTCATATCCATAGCACCCATGGCAGAAAAACTCTAGTTGTGGCAAGACACTCAGAAAATAAATTCAACTGGAAAATTGAAAATTTGATGTAGACCACTCAAAAAATTCAAAGATGAAAATTCAAAAATTGATGTATGCAAGAAATTTCTCAACTATGATGTCGATAGACTTTCGGGTATTCTAAAACAAGGAGATAGTTTGAATGCTCAACTTAATTCTATTCTATTTTTTCTTTTCTATCTTTATGTACGTATACCAATTATACATTAAGACCTTAAGATCTGAATAACGCAATTGAAACATTATCCGGGGGAGGGAAGTTATGGGGTAGGATTCGACTCCCCTCCAAAATTCTCTGCTCCATACTCCTCTAGACAATAAATTTTCACATGACGTGTACTAGTAACTGGTCTAAGGTTGTGTAATTGTTGACGCTAAAAAATTGAAGTTCCTTATTCATTTTGAACTCTGATTTGTTTTTTTAAAATAGTAAATAATTATGAGTTTTTTGAGAGTTAATGATTATAGTTGTTAGATTTATATTTTATATACGTTGCACCTTGAGAGTAGTTGTATAAAAATATATGAAGGATTAAATTTGGAGAGTAGCTGAACCCTATGGAAAGCCATGGTCCCACTATAGGAAAAGTTTAATTTAGATGTGAAATTAGGAGCTGGATGAATATGTTACAAGAGAAAGTTTGAATGGATGATGTCAATTTATCCGCTATCACCGCGACGGCAACGTCAATTTGTCCTTTATTTTTTTTTCTTTTAATTTTTATTACATACGTGTTTTCTTGCTCCAATTACCTTTGAACAAAAGAGCGACTTTGATTACTGTTCAACTGGACTGTTTTATCCTTTACTTTTTCTTTTTTTGTTATTACACAATATTTTGGACAGAATCAAAGTCACATGTGTTTTCTTGCTCCAATAAACCTTTGAACAAAAGAGCGACTTCGGTTACTGTTCAAGTTTTCAACTAGACTGTTTTATCCTTTACTTTTTTGTTTCTTGTTTTTTTTTTTTTATTACACAATATTCGTGGACAGAAGTGGAGTCATACATGTTTTCTTGCTACAATATACCTTGGAAATTTGAATTACTCATGTACAAAAGGAGTACCACCATTCCTTCCACGCTGCCGCTATTACCACCGACGACAATGACAATAACAACAACAATGACAATGACAATAATTCATTTCATTATTGTGCTTTGACATATATAGCTGGCTGCCCCTTCTAGAATTCCGTACACTTGATAAAAAATTTCTTGCAAAGAAGTTTTTGTATTTCTCGTAGGTTTGGAGTCTCGTATGTATCCCTCAATCCTTACCTTGTTCTTTTGGAACGCTAACATCATTTTTGAATTTCTATCAAACAAAGGTTGTATTAGACGCCATGGTATTTACGAGTTTATGATCAGACTGAGAGATTGTATGCATAATGGCCTGAATTACAAAATTATTTGTACTGAAATTGTTAGCAGCAAGTGATGACGCAAAATAAAAGTTTTACTTTGAATTTCGGACCTCAACATCCTGCTGTTATGTTATCGTTTCTTGGAGTAGAATTTGAGAAAGAAACTAAATGAGGACAAATCATATTGATGCTTTGCTATCTCTTATGCAGAGAAAAATATCAAGCGCTACTTTTCATCCATAGATAATTCGATATCCACAGTATTAGAGAGGTGAAAATTTTCAAGTCTTGATCATAGTTATTAATATCGTACCAGCCATTGCACTGTTTTTGTTATTTGCTACGGTACATATCGGAATCAGACTATACCGGACTACAGTATCAAATTTTTTGATATAAATACAATATATTTGCATAAATTATATATATATATATATTTGTATATATTATAAAGTCATAAAATCTCATCTTAATAATTTATAAGTGAAAAACAAAAAAATACTCCACATGGGGGTTGTGATCAATTCAGCAATTTTTTAATTATCAAATTCTGGCATCATCTGCCATATGATCTGCTAGATGAAAATGGACTAATACTAAATTACTAATTACTAACTAAAGGTAGAATTGCAAACTCTTCTTCCTCCAGATGCAGCTGAGTGAAAATTCGTAGCCGGTTGGGGTCGAGTTCATCCCAACGCTCAACCAGAGCACAAGAAAAGAATCAGAGCAAAATTCTGCTATCCAATTAAAATCTGGAGTTATTTCACATGATGGCGAGTGATAGGACCGACCAAGAACACCCTTCGACGAGGCGCCGACCATGAATCTCCCTGATTAGAAATAAGCACATATGGGCTGTCAGATTCGGCTGATGAGGTACTGTGCATTACAATGGTTGAGGTTTCAGCACCAAACAAGATATCTCGAAGGACGCAGATGTAATCGAAAGAAGGAAAAACACCACAAAAGGAAGGTCAGCCCTGAGAGGTCCAGCCGACTGAAGCCTGATTAAGGAGGTCAGCCTCAAACAGACCAAAGCCTACCAGATCGTGGCCGCACACGACTGGGCGGATCACACCCGAGCCAAACCACACCGGTCGTCCATCCCACTTGCCACGCCAGTAAACACCATCATGATAGCGTGCCCCTAACTCTAGGACCTAGCGTGTAGCAAGGGATAGTCACCTCACTCACTCTGACACACGCTTAAGGGAGCACCACGATTGGGGTTTGGACAATCGCTCCCCCATTAGCCTATCACCAGTCAGGGCCTCCAATGCTGCGCTGCCACGTGGAGAGACAACTGTCTCCCACCTTCTCCATGCATGCAACGCCCCTCCTTCACCACCAGGATACCTACCCGTATATAAAGGAAAACCATCTTCTCCAAAAAAGTACACACATAAAAACACTAGCAAAAAATATGTCAAAATATATTCAGAAATTTGACTTTGGCATCGGAGTGCTATTGACAGACATCACACTGGTGCCCCTTACCCCTTTCCCTTCTCAGATCACCGAAGCTGACTGTTGCTGGCTTGGAGACTGACTTACTGCTTCATCAGGGAGTAATCGTTTATAGCCAATTTCAGTGCTCTTGTGATTAGGTAACCTGATTCGGCAGATGTCGCGATTTCGAGGGTTATTTTACAGCAAGACAGCTTCGTCCCAGTACTTGAAGGAAGTGGTCAAAGGTTTCAGAGATAGATTAGAGCAAAGCTTGAGAGAACAACCACTAGCAGAGCTGGAGGCAACAACAATGGCTCGTTCGGCCAGAGCAAGAGAGAGAGAGAGACCACAACCCTAGTTCGTGCAGATTTGGATTAATGTATTTGTCTAAAAAAATAAGCCAGTTTTTTTATTTAATTACCAAAAATCCACAGCCCTTAACCCGGTAAATTCGGAACAGCCCGAGATACCCCAATATGGCCGATACAATTCGGTATAAGCCAGTACAGTCCGGTAAATTAACTAGAATGGAACATGAGCTTTGGTGCAATGTTTGATCACCAGTGCAGTGCAAATCGGGCCGTACCGGCTGGTACGGTGTGAGATTAACAACTATGGTCTGGTAGAAAACGTTTAATTAAAATGTGAAAATCTAAAGCGTATTAAGAACTGGACTAATATGTCAAAAGAGAAAGTCTAAATGAAATGCGTGATCAATTTATATATTCCTTTTACACCAGAATAATCCAACCTATGTTCCATACAGGAGTGGTCATGGACCTGATAGCCCGCTCAAATTGATAAGGCTTAAAAAAAAATTTTAGTTTGATTATTTTAATAGGCAAGCTTAAGAATTTATTTAAAGTTAGGCACTTGAAATGAAGAATTTGTAGAGTAATATATTTATTTTAATATATCTTATGTATTACATTATTTTACTTTATTTTTGGAGAAGAAAAATAATTATTAAACAAGAAAATTACAAAAATTTAACACTTAATTTTTAATTTATAAAAAAAACACAAACTATTTTAATTAACACATCATTTATATTCAATATGGGACATAATTTTTAGTATTAAAAATACTTTTTGTTAAATGGGTGAGCTTAGACATTATTATGTGTAGGCTCGACCAATGTCCATCCTTAGCCTTATACCAAAAGGGTTGCCCTCCAGGATCGTAACAAATTATCACACTTTTGTAGCCTTCGTTCATGACAGATCTCACTCTAAGTAGCTTTCACTTTGACAGTAAGTAGCACTTATTTCTTTCTGAATGGCTCAAGCTCTACTCTAGGTATCCCTCTCTAAGTGCTTTTGAAACGATGACTCTCACTCTAAGTAGTTTTCACCATAGCAGTAAGTGGCTCTTTTTCCTTTTAGGATGGCTTAAGTTCCACTATAGGTAGCCCTTCTTAGGTCGCCATTTTCGATAGTTGAACTCAAAATGTGAATGTTGATCTGATAGTAAATGTTAAGAACTTGACTAATACACAAAAAAGTCAAATTTTGAATTGAATAAGTGAAATCAATTCCTATATTTTTTTTCTCATTTAGCAATAACCCAACTTATGTACCTAACACTTCTTGTTGCTGTTTCAAAATGACAAAAAAAAAAAAAAAACTAAAGCAAAACAAAAACAAAAACTGCACCGGCCAAACCACACATTTTGACAAAATACATTATGTTCTCTTGGCATGATCCCCTATGTTTCTCTAGGAACGAGAAATATCTGGCCATGATTTTCCTTCTCTATAACAGGTTGAATATAGCTAACCGAAAATATCTTACACAGGGATTTTCAAAATCTAGAAAGTAGAAATTGAACCCCATCCAAATAATGTTTTTAAAGTTTCAAAAATTTTCACTATTCAATTAAATTTTCTGTTACATTTTTTAATTCTATTTGTTACACATTTATTCATGACTTTTATAAACCATTTATAGTAAACTTGTATTGGTTATTTGCGCTTGGGCAATTATATATTTAAATAGTGTGGATATATATATATATATATATAGGTAGAGAGAGATACAGAGACTTCTCTTCTAATATAAAAACTATTTTCTCTACAATTCTTTATGATTTTTGCATATGTTTTATTGTATTCCTTGGCAAACCAGCCGGGACGATTCATTTTGCCTATTAATGAACTAAGCACTTGAATTAAATTCTAAAGTCACTCTTATCCAATGACACCTTTATGAGGTACAATAACTGGTGATGATGTTTTCCCAATCTGACCAGAGACCATATAATCTACTGATCGGCACCGACCAGATCACATCTTCCCATGTCATCTGGTCTTTGCCTGACCAGGTCCCCCCACAGTTAACCCTCGTCTATCCCGAGCAGGCCGCCTATTCGGAAGGACACTCCACTCTGGTCAGCCTCGTGACCATGTCAATAGGGCCCACACTTGACACCGGACACCCTGGCGCACACTTGGGGCTTGGGTGTGGAGTGTGCAAGTGACAATTGCCTTACCCCTGACATTGTTCTGACACGCGCCACCATAGAGTGTAGAGAAGACCCTCTCGAGTGCCCTGGCATGGCTCTGACTCTCCAACGAGAGGCCGCCACGTGGAGAGGCTACCTACTACTCCCATACAGACATACAAAGCAAAGTAACATCCAACTCCTCTAGGTACGCGAACCAGAAAACCCTAATAATACTCTATAGCAATATCATCACCCTTGAATCTAACTTGAACACCGGAGGGCCTTTAGCGGCCACCGCATCGATGTATTTAGTGCAAGAGATCGCCGATCAGTCGATAGAGAGCTTGACTCAGGCCTGGGGGCAAGACACCACGAGTTTGTTGGATCATCAGTTGGCAATGGCATAGAATCTGCTCGGTCCACGTGTCAAGCAAAGCCAAACGGCCTTCATGGCAATGGCATAGAATCTGCTAGGTCCACATGCTGAGCAAAGCCAGACGGCCTTTATGGCAATGGCATAGAATCTGCTCAGTCCACGTGTCAAGCGGAGCCAGACAGCATTGCCATCCAGACGGCCTTTATGGAAATGGCATAAAATATGCTCGGTCCACGTGCCGAGCAGATCTAGACGGCCTTTATGGCAATGTCGTTGAAACTACACGGCCTACGTGATCGAACAGAGCTAGATTCGGAGAGAATGCAACAACATTGTCCAACTTTAGCATTCAACCATGCAAAGACAACAAGACCTATAAGATATTTTAACAAAATATTCCTCAAAGCAACCCTTTGCCAAAAAAAAAAAAAAAAAAAGAGCACAGACTACAATCACGTCTGAACCTGCCCCTCAGCAGTCCGCTTCCCTTCTCCTTCAACGACCTTCTGCTCAGCCTCTTCAGTTACCATCACTTGAGGGACTTCCGACTGGGTCCTCTCAGTGGCCTCAACCACCGCCTGCCCTGCAGTAGCTCGATCGGCCCTTGCAAGGGTAGGTAGGGCTTCCTCCTCGAGGGGATTAAGGCCAAAGAAGTCCAGGTTAGGATACTTCTTTAATGCCTTGCCCCTTGCCAAATTGAAGCCTTGAAGGAAGATGGGTTCCAGTAAGGCCTGAAAATCGTCCCCATCCTTGAACTATTGAATCGCTTCAGCTTTCGCCTTCAAAAGCTCCTCATCGAAAGCGGCTACGCTCCTCTCCAATTCATGCATCTTGGCCTGCTCGGCCGAGAAGTCCAACACCAGTTTGTTGGCTTGCCTCGTAAGCCTCTCGTTCTCCTCGCCAGCCGACTTGAGCTCTGCCAGGGCCAAGTCCCTCTCAGCACGAGTAGTGGTGACTTCATCCTTCAAAAAGTGAACTTCCTCGACGAAGGCACCGCTGGCCTTCTTTTCATCTTAAAGAGCCTTCTCCGAAGTTCCCAAGCGATAGCCCAGGGTCATGACTTTAGCAAAAGACTGAAAATCCAATAGTTAGAAGTTGGGCAAACATAGGTAGAGACAGAACAGAGTGACAACTACATAAAGGAGTTCACATTGAATAGGTCATGGTTCGCGTCCTTGACCAGACGCGAATTCGGATGCTTGCCTAACCTCGTGACAACTGAGGGCTTTATCGTGTCCGTCGGCCTTTTTCAGGCTACGTTTGAGCTGTCTACAATGTTGTTCAAGGCTGATGTAGCTGGACTTGCACGGGTCTGGGAGTCTGTAGGCACGACCGTGCTGCACCTCAGCTCGATAGTTGGAGGCGGTCTGGTGACCACTAAAGTCGTGCCCTTCCCCTTTTAGGGGGACGCTTTTTTAGGGGGAGGGGGGAGTTCCTTCGCCACGTCCGCCGCTTCAGCAGTCTTTTGGCGTTTTTCTTCTAGAGCGGCCAACCCTGCCGCCCTTTTCCTGGTCAGAAAGTTGATGTTAAAACTCATAGCCTCCAGCTCGGAAGATGGCTATGCTGTTGGGGGATCGGACTAAGCGACTGTGGGATTGGGCTTACTGGTGGAAAGAGACTGGTGATCTACAAAGAGAAGTCACAAAAGTCAAACAAGGATTAGCCTAATGAAAACAAAAATCTACTCACTCCTCTCACGTTCAGCAGCCAAAGCCTCTCTGGTTGGTTCGGGCCCCAAGAGATATTGAGCAAGCGCCTCAACGATCATCATGTCCTTGGCAGTCCGAAACTCATACTCTTGGATCTTCTCTATAGCCCTCTCATGCTCTGTAGGTAGAAGGGGCTTAACCCGACCTAACACCCGTAGGATACCTAAGTCAGAACGGACAACATATGGAAACAAACGAAAAATGGAAGACTCGGTGAAAAGAACGTACCCTTCTTACTCGAGTAGCCCCATTGCCTGGGGATCCTAGCAGAGAAGTCTGTCTCCCAGGGGCAGAACTCCCAGCCCTCTCCGTTAATAAAGAAGAACCGGTCCTTCCAGTTCTTGTATGAAGACAGAAGCTCGCCGATCAAATCAAGCCCCTTCGACTGACCCGAGAAATACCAGTAGCCTCTCCCACGCTCGCCCGACCTGTAGCAATACAAGAATTCTTCAGGCGTCACCTCCCTCTCTTAGACGATTTGCCAGAGGATCATGCAGCTCGCTATGATCCGCCAGGCGTTCAGCGCAAACTGCCCGGGAGAGAGGCACAACCTCTATAGAATCTCCCTAACGGACCAAGAAAACGGCACGCGAAGACCGCCAGCCAGTGCACCCTCGAAGACGGTTATCTCACCCTCCCTGGCCAAGCACACCCAATTCCTAGGGTTGGGAACCCGACACTTCACCCCTTCGGGATCTGGTACACCCACCGAAGGACATTAACTTTCTCCCTATCGAGAACGAAGGCAATCCCCATAGCCTTGTATTCGGAGTCATCCTTTTCGTCCTCCTCTTCTGGCTCGACCTCCTGAGGTCAGGCAACAGCCTCAGTGGGCTGATCCTGTTCTCCCCCGACACCAGAGTGGGCGGCTGTGGCCTCCCCTGACTCTAGAACTTCCAAGGACGCCCCTGAGCTCCCAACAAAGGCCTCCTTCTGGGTCTGATGCCTCACGACTCTAAACCCATTAGAATCGGTCTCCTCAGAGTCCGAGCTAATGCCCTCTAGGTTCGACATTGTGCCCAAGGGCTTATAACCCGCAATCTTATCAAACACCAATTTGAACAGTTCATACAAGTCCCCAAGGACGGATTCTAAGAATTCCGGTCTATCAACGACCCACGAAAGGTCGGGAATTTGGCTCCTTCCCTCAAATACCGACACACAACGGGTAATCAACCAATACATGCAACCAGGGAGCGAGTCTTACCATAAGATGAAGTGCTGGCGACAAGTTCGGAAGATAGCTGGCGGTGCGTCGCGTAAACTGGTGTCCCTTTAACTAGCTAGAGACGATGAAGATGGAGGTTGGGGACGACGAATGAGGTTTTCTCTCTCTCTCTCTCTCTCTCTCTCTCTCTCTCTCTCTCTCTCTCTCTTTCTGTGTATTTGGCGAAAAGCTTTAAGGGCAAAGCGGGGGCAACCGCCTCACAAAACCCCCCCATGTCTTTGAAATCAATGACCCAGATGGCCTGCGATGATGGGACGCCAACGGTTGAGATGCAACACGTCTTTTCGGCTACTAACGACCAACCCCCAGCTGCCGTGTGGCTGCACATGAAGCGACGCAACAACACCCGCCATCATTACGCCATCCTCACATAAATGCGCTCCGTGTTTCGCGGTCGGACTGTCTTGTGGAATTCATTTAGCCCCGAGTAGATGGCCAAGTGAATTGGGGGCATCTGGTGATGATATTTTCCCGACCTGACCAGAGACCATATGATCTACTGATCAGCACTGACCAGACCATATTTTCCCACGTCATCTGGTCTTCGCCCGACTAGGTCCCCTACAGTTAACTCTCGTCTATCCCGAGCAAGCCGCCCATTCTGAAGGACACTCCATTCTAGTCAGCCTCGCGACCACATCAATAGGGCCCACACCTGACACCGAACACCCTAACGCACACTTGGGGCGTGGGTGTGGAATGTGCAAGTGACAATCGCCCTACCCCTGACACCGTTTTGACACACACCACCATGGAGTATGGAGAAGACCTTCTCGAGTGCCCTGGCACGTCTCTGACACTCCAAAGAGAGGCCGCCACATGGAGAGGCCATCTACTACTCCCATGCAGACATACAAAGTAAAGTAATAGCCAACTCCTCCAGGTACGGGAACCAAAAAACCCTAAGAATACTCTCCAGCAATATCATCACCCTTGAATCTAACTTGAATACCAAAGGGCCTTTGGCCGCCATCGCACCGGTGTGTTTAGTGCTGGAGATCGCCGATCAGCTGGTAGAGAGCTTGACTCGGGCTTAGGGGGGTAAGACAGCGCGAGTTTGCTGCACCATCAATAACTTTAAAACAACAATATTGACATGTCTCTCAATCTCACTGGTCACATTTTTCCTATCCTATTTTAGCTTATATATTGTATGTTGTAATTGTTAATTAATTTATGTTGTTACTTTAAGTGCATGCTAAGTCTCATTTTGGCTCTCCAAATATAAAGAGCCAAAAGTAGTTCTTTAAATTTTAATTCACAAATCTCTCTCAGTCTCTCTCCTCTTTTTTCTTTCTCTCTTTTCTTAGGATAAATGCTAAAAAAGAAATAATTTATAAGATGGCTAGTTAAAATAAATAGTATTGTTAAAAAAATTTTTTAAAAATAACTAACTAAAATAAATTATAAATTTTTTAGATAAATTTTAACTAATTATTTTTAAGAGTAGTTTTAAAAATGCTTTTAGATCAACAATCTAAAGTCCTCGTTAGGAAGTTAGGACTTTTGTTTTTTTTTATTTTTATTTTTTTGTTAAACTGACGCCCTCCACAGATTTGAGGATTTGGTGAAGTCTTCAATTGTCAACCAAGCTACAGTAAAAACAGTAGAACAAAGAAAAAGATACTCTTATTAAAATAACTAAGCCGAAAGGTTACCTGTTACCTGTCCTAGTGTACAATGTTTGCAAATTATTGCCGTGTTATGGTTGTTCCTAGCAAGGCACTATTTTAAAATTAATGCCACTCTTTTTAACTTAATTCAATAATTTTTTAATGCGGACTCTTTTTAATTTAATTTAACAATTCGTTTTGAGCGTTCAACATGAATTGTTGAATTAAGAGGAAAAAAATCTGCATTAACATCAAAATAAGGCATTGTGAGAAAAATAAAGTACATGTAATGCCATTGTGTATTAATTACCTTATTAATATGATAATATATCATTATTGGGTTTTTTTCTCTAACAGTTCAATGAAATTGGGATATGTTTGTTTGGTTAAACAAATAATTGGTGTACTTTTTTAATAGTGGGGGCCTAGGGTTGCCATAAGTGGAATTAAGATCCTCTATCCCCTCTTTGTGCTCTTTTTTCTACCCTATGAATTCTATTGGGTTATATCATCACTATTAATGATATATTAGTGCTTATTTTATATCTACACATTAGCTTTAATAAATATGGCAACAAATCAATTTAAGAATTCTTTCTAAATCAAAATCTCATCTCTCTAATCTCATGAAAATTTTATGAAAACCCTAGCTTTTTTGTCTGCCTTCAATGGCCAACCATCAAAGAGTAGCAAAGAATTGGTCTTCACAAGCTTCTTTTGGATATTCTTGCTTTATGGGTTTAGGTAGTTTTCATCAGATTCTTTTTAACAGTTTGGAATGTTGTTAGTAGTTTCTTTTAATCGAAATGAAAAGGTTCTGCTCGTATTCAAGACATTTATGCAGATTGTTGTTTAATTGGAATGTTGTTTGCAGTTTTTTTTTTTTTTTCAATTTTGATTAACCCTTTTGCGACCCCAACAAATTGATTGTTACAAAAAAAAATTATTTCATTCCCAAACCTGAGTTGGCACATTCAAGTTCTCAAGAACTTTGTGATTTTAGGATAAGGAGGAGGACTTACTCCATCCATGTGAGCAGAGGATCCAACATTTAGATACATGAATTCATTCATATATATATATATAAACTTGTATGCAAAACATGTAGGGTTTGCAATCTCTTACATACAGATGATATTGATTTAGGAAAGGTACCAATATCAAGGTTTTTTTATTTTATATTTTATTACCTATTATAGATTTATTTAGATATTTGTTTAATATAGAAAATAACAATTTTAACATTAATCTTATTATTCATGTTATCACAATTGATGACATGGCCAATAAAATGCATGTGGTGGAGAAGATTGCACAAACAGGGCAGAGAATTTGGATTCACCAAAAGTGTTAGTGCTCATAATTTAAAATTCTACAAATGTTAGGATTGTGTATGGTGTTGGCAGGGGGAAAAAATAATAAATAAAATATTATCTATTCCTTCATATTATGGAGGTTGGAAGATATATATATATATATATATATTGGCAATTTAAGGGGACTCGAACTGGAGCCTCTTTTTTCAAGAAGTGCAAACTAGGCCGCTGGCGGCAAGGGACTGAAATTCCAGGTGATTGACTTTCATCAGTTTTTATTTTTATTTTTTTATTTATCTCTTCTCATTATTGTAATATAATCTAATCTATCTAATGTATATAAGTTGTTTTTACCACAACTTTTTTTCTCTTTCCTATGTGTCTCTTATGTGGTGCATTCTATGTGAAAATAGATATTGATTCACTCCATTATCCAATTAAGTTTTCTATTATCTTTAAAATTTACTAAAGTATGACTCTTTCATGTCTACATTATATATATATATATATTTATGTATGTGATTGTGATCCAAATATGTTTCCTATTATGTTAAAAATTAAATTTCCTATTATCTTTTGAGTGTATTAGGAGATAACTTTTTCACAAGTATATCTCTTATATATATATATATATATATGGCCCTGAAAGCTAGGCACTTAAACTTTTATAATCTTTTAGAGGAGATATTACGAGATACCATTGGCAGCAATTAATGAATTTCAGGCATTAAATATCAAGTATACACATTCTACCCCTTTTCTTTTCACATTTAATTTACTTTGCAATGAAACTCTTCTATTTTTTTAACTTCTAATTCGTAAAAATTGTTTTGTATTGTTTTTATTTAGCTTTAATTTCAAATTTTAGTTTGAGTTATTTCTAACTAATAATTATGAAATGCCTTTTAAAAAAATATATTTTTCCGCGTGATACACGGGTCAAACGGTTAGAAGGTTGAATTTTGGGATTAAATACATATTGAGGGTCTCTTTTTAATTCTTTGTGAATTTGCGGAAACCTTGGATCCGAGGTCAAACCAGGGTGGCGACTTCGCTTTCCTCATTTCTAGCTGCTAGTCCTGTCACATCCTTTTGGGTTCAACGGCCAAGTGGAAGATATGTGGCCTCATATTTGGGTAGCTTCATTGCAAATGTTTGACGTAGTACTTGTGGAAAATTTATACTGGAAAATTCAATTATAAAAACTTTCATACTTGTCGCTGTTATGGACTTTATATATGTTCCACGTTTATGTTTTGGTTGTCAAAACCACGCTTCAAAGCCTCATTAGACAACAAATATTATATATGACGTCGGCTATTCAATAGTTTCCAACTTCTATTTAGTGCTTTCACACTAAATTTCAAAGTCATTGAATTTTTCTCTATCACGGAAGTTTCAGAAACTTTTCTTGTATTGTACACGGAAACTATAGAGCAAAATCTTGTCACTGAATTCTAACCACAAAAACAACATCTTAATGTCCAACAGGTACATAAATTATGTGAGAAGCTAAACAATTGTGACAAGAAATACGATGGAATCTGCACATCTTATGTCTTGTTAGGTAGTGTACTAGGTGTAGGGCTGACTTGTCCCGTAGGCAGGTGAGACGCCGCCTAGCTCTTAATTTCTTAAGGCTTTAAATTTTTAAAAAACTTGTATTTTATAATAATGGTCTTATATATTTTTAATAGCTTTTTTTTAAAAAGGTCTTGACCTACATTAAAAAATATATATTTAAAAAAAAAAAGTTAAAAATCACCTTTTAGAAAGAAAATACCAGTTTCACTATTAAATAATTGTACAAAAAAACAAAAATTTGAAGGCTCCAATTTTTAAAAACTTGTACATGCTATAACTAAATACCTATATAGGTTCTACAATTTTTTTTGAAACAAAAGGTCCATTCCAAATGAAAAAAAAAAGGCTATAGAAAAAATCGAAAATCAACTACATTAGTCAACTTTAGAAAAAAAAAAAAAAAAACACAAATTGGTTAACCCAATAAAATAAATTGTACAAAAAAATTTTAAAAACTATAGATTTTTCAAAACCATATATGTTATAGTTAAGTCTTATATAGTTTCTACGTATTTTTTTTTGGACAAAAAAGCCTCAAATTAACATATTAGTTAATTTCAGTAAGGGTAAACAATCATTTTGTCCATCTAATTTTACTTCAGATTTCAATGTCATCCCTCAACTTGATTTCTTCTATTTAAGCCATTCAACAATCAAAACAAAGTCAATGTGGCATAATTTTTCAAAGTAAGTAAGGAAATTAAAAATTAAATATACTTTTACTCTCTAAACTATAACTTATATTGTCACTTTACTAATTATCTTGCTAACTATACTATGAGGCAAACTTGGAACAATTTAAAATGAAAGCTTTGAACTATATATTTTGGTTCATAAAACTTTAAACTATATATTATGAAGCAAAGTTAGAGAGACAAAATGATAACTTACCCAATTATCTTGAAACAATTTTAAAAAATACAAAAAAACCTTATTTAAAATTATCGCCATAAGCCACAATTATTTGGGCTAGCCCTCACTACGTTTAGTTTGGAAGTGCTTTTGTGGCCTTTGAAGTGTGGTTTTTTTTTTTTTTTTTGCAATAAAAGCGTAATGTCTGAGACAGATAATATTTAATCATTCTACAGTTTTTTCTTTGTAAAATTTAGTTTTCTAATATACTAACTTTCTTACCCTTACTATCTCTCCTCCTTATTAATGATACTTGTATTTTTTTTTAACCAAACATTTAGAGTGTATTTTATATAGATAGTTAACCCAATGTCTTCCGCCATGTCCAAATCCTTCCTACTATGGCTGTTTAAAAAACTGCCTGTTCCAACCAATTCAATTAACTCAACCCAACCCAATTCGATTTTATTATTCCACCCGTTAATTTTGGATAAATGACAAGTGAATTTTGACTAATCTGACTATATTTAATTCGGATGACGGGTCTTTACTCCTTCAATTCAACCCAACTAACGCCACATTTTTACACTAAAAATTTAATTTTTTCATCCAATCTGAGCACCCTATAAATCGTATGTGGTTCCAAAATTATTCAATTTGATTTGATCGGGTTGGGTTGAAAAGTGGGTCAAGCAACGGTAACTCTCCAACCGATCCGTAAACACTTTTACCCCCCACTTGCACCACCGTGATGACAAGTGAACCCAGTAAAAATCACAAAAAGTAAATCAGTAGAAAAAGTCAACATAAGCTGGTTAAGAAAAACGGGTACAGACACGATTTTTAAAAAAATCAGAAAACTGATATGATCGAGAATACAAAGAAAAATATGTGCTATATATTTTATTTGTGATGTATATAAATGTAATATTCATTCACTCTATAATTAAATAATTATTTAATATAAAATAAGATGAAAATTAGTTTAGAATTTAAAAATATAAATTCATATTATTTTTGTTTATGATTGGATCCCAAATTGTGATTTTTTCAAACTTGTAATTTGTTTCGTATGCTTTAAAGTTATAAGAATGTGTGTTTATCAAGTGTTTGAAACGTATCATATGGAAAATAAATTAAAAATAATAATATGACTCGTTTGGATGAATATTCAACATTTGTTGAGTAGTATCTAATGAGTGATATCCATCACCAATACTATATCTTCTTGGAAATGTCTATGCTTCTCATAAATGATTAATGAACATCCATTTTGCACCAAAATTCAGAAGAGAACGAATACTTATGTATGTCATCACTGTGAAATTACTATTTGTCCTCATTTTCTAATTTCTATGGAAGAGGGTCTTCAGTGGCCTTAAAGTGAAGAATCTTATATGAAGGACACGGTTTAATTATAAGAAGACATCAAACTGGTCAAATACTTTGTTGGACTCCAGAATTGCACACTGGATTAAAATAAGTGTATTAGCATCATTACACTGTTCTTAAAGCTATCTTGTTTACGAGAGAGTACAGGTACAATTCCCAGACGGTGAATCTTAAGATTGGGGTCTAATCAATTGTGTAATTTTGAAAATTGTCAAAAGTTTCAAAAGTTTTTCTCTCTTATATCTTGCGACAAATGAATGGAGTTGCTCATCATTTAGTTAGAATGACCAGTAACTTTGATTCTCAAATGTTGTGAGTAGAGCCGGTTTCTCATTTTTTAGGCCCTTTGATTTCTAATGGCCTTTGGACATTTCCTTAGAATAAAAAAAAAAAATTATGTTTTAATATCAAATTTATTGAGAAAAATGAAAAGACAAGGAAAAGTAAAAAGAAATATGAGATTTTAAATCCATGCTCTAGTTTTGTTAAATTGGAAAAATAACCATTAGATAACAGCAATCACTCTCTTTAAACAAAAGCCATTTTGGAGGCAAGTCAGATCACAGTCTTTGCTCAATTGGTTCAGAAGGGGCTACATATATATGCGCAATGTGATCGGGTTTGGATGCGCCAATATTTATTAATGCTTTCGTTCCGCCCGTCGTTTTGATTGCAAACCTTTTGTTCAGAAGGGGCTACGCAGGGGAATACATATATATATATATATATATATGTTAGGATTTTTATTGTCTTGATAAATTTTGTAAATAAAATTTTTGAAGTAACTCTTCAATTGTTCTTTCATGTAAATAAGTTTAATAGGATTGTGTGTTCAAACAAATGCTAAAGAGTATTTGAAATGACTCGTAGAAGTAATTTGATTGTAATTCAATTTTGAGTTGTAATCATGTCCTGAGTATGTATTTGAGTGAATTAAAAGTTAAAGTACAAGTTGCTGAAGCTGCAGTACAAGTCTTTAAAGTATACAGAGCTGAAACTTTCGAAAGTCATATATCAACGTTCAGATCTCCGTTTCGGATCCATAATAACTTGTCGAGATCTATGAGAATATAAAAGATTTGAGAGGATGCAGAGTTTGCTACCTTCTCGCCACCTTCTCGCCCCCGTGAGATCGCGAAGGTAATCTCACTACCTTTTTGCTACCTTCTAGCCCCTGTGAACTCCTGAACGTATTTTTTAGGGAACTACTCCTATATGTTTCCAACGAGCTTCAATGCCTATATAGACTTGGAGAATGGATCTTCTAGGGTTGAACACACTTAAGAAATATATTAAGAGCCTCCAAAGAAAAAGAAAAACCCTAGAGTCTCCTTAGTAAGTTAAAGAACTTCAAATCTTCATTGATCTCAAAGAGTCTTGGTGATGCATCAAGGTAAGAATTCACGGCGTGGTGTTCGTCGTGATTCAAGACGAGAGAATAGTGAGTAGCGGGGTATGTAAGCAAGGTTCGATTTCAAGTTAGATTCGAGGGATTCGGATTGGTACAATTATAAATGTTCTTGTAAACTGTTCAATTGTTAATAGTGCTTGGAACTTGGGCTAGACTAGGTCCCGTGATTTTTTTCCGATTTGGATTTTCACGACAAAAATCGTGTGTCTATAGTGTGTTGCTTTACTTTTCATGCATGCAATTTTATTAGTGTGTGATTGATTAAATTGTTTAACAAGGATTAATCAAGCGTGCCTTCAAGTGATTGTAAATCCAAGTAGATCGGAAATTTCAGTTGGTATCAGAGTGGGACACTCAAAACTATTTTTTTTGTTTTTTAAAGAGTGAGGTCCTAATAATCTGATTACATGAATTTACCACGCGAAGGCGGTTCTACCACTAGACCTCCATTATTTGATGGAACCAACTATGCCTACTAGAAAGTTCGCATGAGAGTTTTTCTTAAATCTATAGATGAGCAAGTTTAGCTGTCAGTCGCATATGGTTGGAGTCTTCCCACGACTACAAGTACATCTTTGACTCCTCCTGCTATTACAACCACCACTATAAAAAATGTTCAAGATTGGGACAAACTGGATTATGAAAATAGTGGTTAGAACAGTAAGGGTATCAATGCCATTTTTAATGCTCTCTCACCTAATGAATTTAGGCGCGTGTCAATGTATGAGACTACGAAGGAGGCATGTGATATACTTGAAGTTACCCACGAGGGAACTACTGCCATTAAAATTGCTAAACTTCAGTGATTAACAACAAACTGTGAAAACTTGAGAATGGATGACAATGAGACTTTTGATCAATTTTATGCAAAATTAAGTGATATTGTCAACTCAAGTTTTAATCTTGGCAAAAGGATCTCTTCTTCAAAAGTTGTTTGAAAAATTTTGAGATCATTACCGTAGAGATTCCAAGCCAATATTATAGCTATTGAAGAAAGTAAGGATGTTGATTTTACGAAAGTAGAGGTGTTGGTTGGTTCTTTACAAACTTTTGAGGCTAATCTACGTCGTTTTAAAAATAATAAAGACCTTGCTTTTAAAACTGTTAGAGAAGACTTAGATGATACTTTTGATGATAATTTTGAAATAGGTCAAGAGGAGATGGATTTTATTGTCAAAAAATTTATAAAATGTTTCAAAAATAAGAAGGCCCAATCTCTTAGTTTTGAGAAAATGAAGAAGAAACAATTTGATAAGAAGAAGCCCGGAAGGAATCCCGATAAAAGTGGAGGTAAACAGTCTAAAAAACTTCAGTGTTTTGAATGTCATGGGTATGGTCACTTTGCACAAGAGTGTCCAAATAGACTGAAAAGAAAGGCAAAAGGGTTTACTATAACTTGGGATGATTCTGATCCTAAAGATGACAATGAACCTGAAACTGAACAAGAATCAAGTAACTTTACTGCTTCCACTGCATCTGTGCATAATGGTTCATCTCATACTTTGCATGAAATTGAAAGTCAAGGTGAGTCTAATGAGTCTATTAAACTTGATGAAATTGATTCTGATAATGAAAAGAAGGGTGATCTTCAACATGCCGATGATCAGTTGTACTCTCAATATTTCAAATTGACCAAAGTTAATGGAAAACTTGGTCTCAAGTTAAAAAAGGTTTTAGAAAAAGTTGAGACACTGAAAAATGAGGTCGTTAAGGCTCGATCTCTTGTTAGTCAATTGAAAACTCATCGAGTCACATTATCTGATAAACTTGTTACGCTTGAGAAAGAACATCATTCTTGTAGTGAAATTAAAAAGACACTTGAAGAGAAGGTTACAAAAATTGAAGCTTCTAGTGCTAAAGCTAATGATGTTTTCAATAAGTTGAATGCAGGTTCAAATAAGATTGATGAAATCTGGAATGCTCAAAGGCATACAACTGACATGACTGGAATTGGATATTCTAATCAAGCTTCATCTTCATAGCAAAAGCTCAAAGTTGGTAAGCCTCAAACATCATCATCTAAAGGTAAGAATAGGTATGTTCATCCTATAAATGATTATGATAATTATTATGAATCTTATCCTTCCTATACCACAAAATTTGTTCTCACCTGTCATTATTGTGGTATGAGAGGACATACTAGACCGTTTTGTCATAAATTGTATAGACTACCTTATAATTATGTTCAGACTCAATCTAGAAGACAAGTTAGACCACAACATAACAATGAGTTTGTGTATAATAAATTTGATGTGTTTGGATGAAATTCTCATGCTCAAAATTCTAGGTTCAAAAGACCTCCACAATACATGCAAGGTCAATAGAATAGGACTAGGATCAATACAAACAAAAAGCCCAAAATTTCATGTAGAGTTCGTACCAAGTCACATGTGATTAATGATACTCCTAAGCATAAGACAATTTGGAGTAGAAAAGCATATTTAGAGACTCTTAATACCCCTAGAAAATTTAAAACAAAACCAAAAAGATTTTTGATTATCTTGATTATTTTGGTATTCTTAGACTTAAGGATCTATTTGCATCTCTTACACTCTTATATTGATTGTGATCTCTGATGTCTTGATTAGCTTTGAGGCTACACTTTGAATTAGTTTCATGACTAATAGATTTAATGACAATCTTTATAGTTATGGGTATCACATTTTGTGCACGAGTGCTAAGTCTTATATGTGATTTGATGTAACTGATATCATGCTAGGTTCTACATTCTTTATTGTTTAAGATTCTGTCATGCTGCCCAGACCCATGATTAGATATGCACAATGCTGACAGTATTTGTCTCTATCTCTCTCTCTCTCTCTCTTGCATATTGACTAGTGCCAAATTTTTTATAAAAGCCTTTATAGACGTAATATGCACCCTCCGGGTCTAGTCATAGAAACGGCTACTATACTTTCAAGCAAGAAAACTGCCAAAAAAAAAAAAAAAAAGGTGTTGAGATTGAGGGGGAGTAAGTACTAAGCATATTCTTGCTTTCCAATTGGATACTAACTGGTCCACTTTCTAGTTGTTCATTGAATTTCATGACTTTAAGTGAGTGTAGTGATTGAACTTCAAAAGTACAATTATAAGACCTTAATTAGTACTTTGTTAGCATTAGTTTATGGTTATTTATGTCTTTTTTGTTATGTTTTGATATTAATTAAGTTTATAATGCTTTATGTAGGTTTTGAGCTTAAATGGAATGATTTCGAATGTAACTTAATCATAGGTTTCAAGAGGTTGTTGTAAAGGTACAAGCTGTTGAACCTGTAGTACAAGCTGCTGAAGCACGCAGAGTTAAAACTTTAGAAGCCCATATCTCACGAACCAGAAAGGCTATTCAGGATCATAATATATTGATTTCATATAAATTTTTTTAGACCTACAACTTTCGTGAAATGATCCAGTCCATCTGAGCACTCGGTAGAAGTCGTTCGTACTACTGACGACGAGATTTATAGATTAATTCACTTTTTAGTTAGATATAGATTAAGAGGTGGTAGAATAGGTTTAGGAGTTCTATGTTTTGAAGGAGGAGAAGAATTCTAGAATTTTTCTAGGGTTGTGGAAGGAGGAATCATCCAAGCTTTGGAGGCTACGAATATTTTCATTTTTCAAGGGAGCATCTTAATCTTTAGTTTTCTTTCTTGTTTTTATTGTGAATTTCAGATTATATTTCTTTAATGCAGCTTTTTATTTCTTTAATCATTATTTTCATTCTCGCAATCTTTATAATATATTTTAGTAGCTAAATCCGTTTTTGGTATGGGTTGAGAAAGTAACTAGGTTATAGGTAGAGATTCAAGATAGTTATTTATTTTACAAGATTTTAAGAACTTGGACCAAGATTCATTTTCTTGCCCATGAATATCTTCGAAAATAATATTCTTGATCATATCTAGCATGTATATATAGACTGATTTGTAAGTAGAGATACGTATATTTAGAATTTCTGATAAGGATATTGATTATAATTGCATATATATTCCTATTAAGAGTACTTTTGGAATCTACTGTTCTTGATTAAGCTTCAAACATACCTTGTAGACAGGTTTATAAACTGGGACATGTATGAATGGAAACCTGGTATGAACACTAGTAAATAACTGAATATCAACTCCAAAAGTGTAATCGAATCTTGAGTTTCTTTAATCAAAACTATCTTGGGAACTTACCTGTAGGCCAATTACTAGATCTAACCCTGCCAAGACCTTTTTATAATATTTGAATACATATCTAAAAATTATTTTAATTTTATTGTCTAATAATTTAGATCAATCATCTCCAACAAATGATTTTTATTTTCTTTTTGGAAACTTTCCTGTGATTTTAATTGACTCTGAGCTCGTTATTATTTTGTTCTGATTGTAAATCTTGCCAGATTAATATTATTTCTTGTGTTCCCTGTGAATCTATCTCGGACTTACTGAGATATTATTATTGCATCGCAATCGCACACTGGCGAATATAAATTGTACTATTCAGGAGCGATCAGGTAGACCGAGAGATTTCTTCATGCATCTTATCTCGTGAACGTTTGGCACTTCACACAACACATTGATATTCTCCATCTTTATGAATTTATGTCATTTCATGGCAATTGGCTTGATTAGTTGATTTATATTGGAGGCTTCAGAGTTTGTTAAGTGTTTAGTTCTCTTTCAATATTTTTGTGTAAGGTTATCGAATATTTTCTTGTTATTGAATACCACTAATAATTGATGATCTTGTTTTTATTTTTATTCTTTTTGTTTTGATTTGTTTGATTTTAAAAAAAAAATTCTTGTGTCAGATATTATGTTTTGGAGACGTTGATCCTTTTGTTATTTCTTTTTTGTTGTTTGTTAATTCGTAACAAAAAGGGGGAGATAAATATGAGTTTGCATGTATTAAGGGGGAGAAAATATCATTTTTGAAAAAAACATGTTTAGGAGAGTTGGAGAGGAGATTTGATTTCATATACCTTGTGACATATACTTCTTATTAGTCCATGCCATATATGCATTTTACAGATTTATATGTTTGAGTTTTGTGGTGAGACATGTATCAAGTACTAGTTGCTTGATTCTTACAATATGGGTTAGGCATTGTAATCATGACTATTTTTTTTTTTTTTGTAACCCATTGATTGGTGTGTTTTGTCACGGAATTTCTAAAAGGGGAGATTATTAGGACTTTTACTGTCTTGGCAAATTCCGTGAACAAAATCTTTGAAGTATCTCTTCAATTGTTCTTTCATGTAAATGAGTTTAATAGGGTTGAGTGTTCAAACAAATATTAAGGAGTGTTTGAAATGACCCATAGAAGTAATTTGATTGTAATTCAATTTTGAGTTGTAATCATATGCCGAGTATGTGTTTGGGAGTAGCAGTAAATCTTGTGGTGCAGATAACTTGGCTAATTTAGGCAATGATCAAAGTAAAACTTTTGTGTATTAGAGGACTATCCTAAGTAAGTTGGATCACTTTTAATTAATGACATGACATAAAATTATGTAATTAGAGACTAATCTATTTTATGTTTTTATTTTTGAAGTATAAAAAAAAAAAGTAAGTAAATCTTGTGACATGAAAAACCCAAACCCTTTTCATGACTTATTTCCTTTTTATTTTGATTTAAGCTCCATTTTCTTCTATAACCAAACATTAGAAATAATTCATTTCTTTGTCCCTTTTTTTTCAATAAATTTGGAATTCAAACATAGTGTAAGCTTTCCAAAATTTAAATGCAAAAGATAGGTGCATGCCAAAACCAAAAATTATCTTCAACTTTTAAGAGTGACTAATACAAAATCCTTTTAACCAAAATGAAATGGGGAGTCTAAATTATTGCATAATTCAGTTCAAGGTAATGAAATAACAACATTTTTTGCATAAGTAATTCATTGACATAAAATATTTTGGGAAAAACTCAAGTTTTTCTATTCTACTATAAAGCAAACCCTCCTCTATTTTGGTGAGGCTTTTTTTATTGACCAAGATGACCCACAATAGAAAGTTTGTCTAGTTTACATTTAACACATGCAAGAGTAATTATGTAATACTCACAACTAAATTGATTTTTTAGATTCTGTAACCTCCTACTCCTAACTTAGCAGTAAAGAGAGTGATTTAATGTAGTGTAGTACATGCAAATAATGCGTGCTACCTTTATATTTAAAGTAAAAAATAAAGTAAAATTACTCTATCTAAAAGCTCAATAAAGACAAAAAACCATATGGCTCAAAAAAAAAAAAAAATTGAATGGAGTCAAAGTCACATAAAGTGGATGCAAGCGCGAATGTGATAGTGAGAGTGCGAAAATTGAAAATGAGAGTTATATTTAAATAAATACTATATTTATACATTTAAGTAATGCATTTTAATAATATTTATGCTTCAATTCCATGTACAAGCAACTATATCTAATAAATACAAAAAAAAAAGTATAAAGTTGAAAAAAGAGAGATGTTCAATGTGGACACCAACGGTCCAGTTAGAGGTGTAAAGTGGGTCGTGTTATGCCGTGCCGGCACGGCCTGTCACTTGGCGTGCCAAGCGTGTTTCATGCCGTGCTCGTGAAGAAAAATGTCAAGCCCGACACGGCCCCTGGACACGGCACGGTTCGTGCTCATGCCATGCTCGTGCTCGTGCTGTGCTCGCGCTCGTGCTCGCGCTCGTGTTGTGCTTGGGTTATGCCCATGCTTGTATCGTGCTTGTATTCATATTAAAAAATTGTTTACCAATATTGAACTCATATACATTTAAAACTTTAACAAAACAAATGAAATAGACATTTATTTATGATGGAATCTATTTACAAATATTAAATATAATGAATACGTATAAAAAGTAAATTACAATGTGTAAAAAATTATTGAGCAAATAGAATTTAAAATACATCGTAGTTCAATAATGGAAAACATATACAAAATAAATAGAACATATTTTTCATTCTTCATTTGATTCAGTTATATCTAAGTTTTGAAAATTTTCAATTATGTCGTCTGTCAAACTTTGGGCTCTAAGACTTGCATCATCCCAATCCTTCAAGCACACAATGTATTCTAAGATTTCTGAAGTTAGTCTGCTTCTCCTCTTGTCCAATTGTCTATTATCTACACTAAAAACAGATTTCGATGCTGTTGTAAACACCAGAATAGTTAGTAGATCACGTGCCATGATAGAAAGCACAAGAAAATTCCTTTAATGTGTTTTCCACCATGTCAAAATATCAAAATTTTCTACATCTTCGACGATAAGAAAATTTGTAAAATTAGTTTCTAGATATCTATAAAGTTCAGTACATGAAGAAGAACTTACAATGGATTTTTTTTTTTTTTTTGTGGCAATTAAAGCCTAAGATGAATCACTGCTAACATTCATAATACTTGAAGAAGAAGAAGCTCCTCTATTATTTGCATATTTAGATTCATATGTTTCAAATAGGGTGGTCAATGTACTCGTAACATCATTTAAAGTAATTTTAAGTGTAGTAGTTAAATTTTTTGAAATTTCATTTAACAACATTTTTACACAAAATAATTTAATTCTAGGATCCATTATTGCAGCTAAACAAAAAATAGGTGGAATATATTCCCAATATTTTCTAAAATTTTCTTCCATAGATTAACAAACATCTTTAAAATAAATATTACTTCTGTACTTAGCCAAAATATTAAAAATATTATATGACTGATTTAAAACAATAAAAGAAGTACAATAATAAACACTAGAACAAATATTTGTAGCATTATAAAATTTTTTTAAAAATTCAATAAATTCAACAATTAAGTCCCAATCTTCTGTGGATAAAACTAAATCAGTGTATCTAGTAGTAAGATAATCATTAATTACTTCATTATATTTCACATAAGATTGTAACGTAAAATAAGTAGAGTTCCAACATGTTGTAATATCTAATTTAAACTTTCTAGATTTTAGACTATATCTTCTACATAATTCACCAAATTTTTGTACTGTAAGACCAGATGAAGTAATGAAAAAAATTGCATTTCTACTATTTTTATATGATTATTAATGTATTTTAAGCCATCTTACACAATCAAATTAATTACATGACATACACATTTTCTATGAAAAAAAATTTCACCATGAATAGGGTGCAAATGACATTTAAACAAATCAATAGATACATTATTAGCAGTAGCATTATCAAAAGTAATATTAAAAATTTTATCACGATATTATCTGCATGCCCTTTTTCCTTTACCTTTATTAATATGGTTGGTTGTCGTGGAAGGTGTACTTGATGATGCAGTTAACCTCCATCGAAATCGTCAATATCATTAAAATCTAAATCTTCAAGGTTAAAATTCACAGGGTCCATATTTATAATAAAATGAAATAATGTAATTAAAAATAAATTTTAAATAAAATAATAATAATATAAATATAATACAATTAATATAGCAACAATAAAATTAGAATAAGATAATAATAATAATATAAATATAATACAATTAATATAGCAACAATAAAATTAGAATAAGATAATAATAATAATATAAATATAATAATGATACCTCTACCGAATCTGCAGATTACTTGACTTACATCAAGATTATAAAAAAAGTGGCTAAGTGTAAATAATATAGAGAGAAAATGAATAGTTTGTGATTGTAGATAGAGAAATTGTATAGATTGTAGAGGGAGTGAATAATTTTGTGAGAAAAAAAAATAAAGTGAGAGTTAGTATTTATAGAAAAAATTGAATAAGTCAATTTACAAAACTATCCCTAAAACTAGCTATTATATAGTTGTTGCGAGGGGTAATTCTGATATTTTAAATGAAAATACACATTTTTCCTTTAAACTAGCTGTTATATAGTTGTTGGAGGGGGATAATTTTGACATTTTTAATAAAAATACACATTTGTCCTTTAAAATAGCCATTATATAGTTGTTGAGGGGATAATTTTGACATTTAATGATACTTTTCAAAAAACTAGCCGTTAGCCATGCTCGTGTCTGCTCGTGCTCGTGCTCGTGCTCGTGCTCGTGCCTTAACTGTCCTTATGTTGTGTCTGTGTCTCTAAATACTAAGCTCGACACGGCCCACCAAGTGGGTGGTGCCGTGTAGTGCCTGTCACATGGCGTGATGTGCCTTGCCAATGACATGGCGTGCCGTGTCTCATGCCGTGCTGAGCCGGGCTAGGCTGACCCACTTTACACCTCTAGGTCCAATGGTCAAAGTGCCCTTCTTGTCTCTTGTGGTCATAAATACTCCCACGAAGCCATTATGCTATCATTTCCTCACCGTATACCATATAGACCCACCATGTGGCAGTTTGTTAGTGGCCTAGTGTCAGGAGCTGCACTTTAAGGCCGGTCCCATGCCCTCATTTTTCAGTCTCGTGCCAGCTCTATCATGTTTGTACATATTGTATAGAGTCTAAAAATGTAGGTTTAGTGTCAGATGCACGCCTAGATTTTTTCTTGTCAAGGTGTGCGGCAGCCAAGTTGGTTTTGTCCTAACCCTATCGAGGAGAGGTATTGTAATTTTTTCGAAGGCTAAAAAATTAGTTTAGGGTCATATATAAATGGATGTAAAAGGATTTTGCCAAATTCTTTGTATATATTTTTGCAAACCCATTATCACTCCTCATAAGGGGGTCACGTTTCTTTGTATCAGTTTTAAAATGGCTTAAAAAGCATATATAGGGGAGGATAGTAAGGTGAGTCCAAGTCCCTAGTAATAAGAATTTATAGTAAAAGACATACTTTACATAATGGCTTTAATATTTATTAATAAATTAGTTATTCCATTTTAATAAGAATCTGTGTGAGCAATGTTTGCATTGCGTTATTTATTTAATGATTATGCATATGTGTCTCTTATTCTATATAGTTGATGATTTGGTATGTAGAGTACGGCTTACACACGGAAGATCAAATCATTGGTTCTTATGGAATATAAGCTTATCGTTCACAGTCTTAGATGAAACTGGACACACTATTGTCACGCCTAGATTTTTCGCACTCGAGGAATACACACACAAGCGGAAAAAATATTGTACTCTCTCGTTAGAACTCATCCTCCTAGAAGAATGAGTGCGACAAGTTTTGAATGAAAAATTGGTTTGAATAAAAGGCTTTTGGAAAATATTTGGACTCGCCACCTAACTTGATTAAGGTGAGCTAGGTCACCTAAAAACTAAGCACAATCCGAAAACTGCACTTAGGGTTTTTGAAAACGATTTTGAAAATACTTTCTCAAGAGAGGGTTTTTAAGAAAACAGGTTATTTGGCAACCTTTGAAAAATATTTAAGCCATTTTTTGAAAATAACTCTGTTTTTGGTCTTTCGAAAACAGTGATCCTAGGTTCGAAGGTTGGTTACGTGCAGGGAAGACGCACTAAGCCATCACCCTACCCCGCCCTTGCGGTACCTACATGTCTATTTACCCTAAATACACTTATGAGAGTTTTCAACTAACAAATGTCCAATCCTATCCACTTTAGAAAAGAATATTCAAAAAGACATGATACATGATATGCAAATGCAAGAAAAGAGATTTGATTTGGAAATAGATTTGAAAAGAAATTGATTTGATTTAGAAGAGATTTGAAAAGATAGATTTGGAATTGAAAAGTTTTAGAAATTGTAAATAGAGATTTGAAAATAGATTTTTGGAATTGGAAACTTGAATTTGATTATAGAATTGAAGATTTGAAAAAGGTTGTGGAAATAGAAGTTTGAAAAAGGTTGTGACCGTACTTAGGAGGGTTGCCTACGTATCCTTTTTGAGGAATCATGTCAGTCGTAGTTCGGACAAGAGTCCGATAGAAAATAGAAGATCTGATATGGAAGAAGAAATTTTGATTTGAAGAAGGGTTTGATTTGAACTTAGAATAGAATATTGGAATTTAAAATTTGGAATTGAAAAGATTAGACTTTGATTTGGAAAGATAGAGTTTTGGGAAACCTAGACTTAGGAAGATAGGATTTAGAAAGGATTTGAGATTAAGAAAGACTTGACTCGACTTGGAAAAGTTTTGAGAAAATATTTAACTCGAATATTAAACTCGAAAGATTAGAAAAGATTGGATTTAAGAAAGATTCGGATTGGGAAAGTTTCGTTTCAGGAAAGTTTCATTTTAGGAAAGTTTCATTTTAGAAAAGGTTCGAATTAGGAAAATTTCAAAATAGGAAAGTTTTGGAATTTAAGAAAGTTTGGAAGTTTAGAAAGATTTGAAAAATTAGATTTGGAAAAGGATGGAACTAGGAAAGGGTTGAATTAGGAAAGATTTGGAAGCTTAAAGTTCAAGGAAAGATTTAAAAGTTTAAGTTTAGGAAACTTATGGTTTAGGAAGGTAGGAGATTAGGAATGATTTGAATTAGGAAAGTTTTAGATTAGGAAGGATTGAGATTCCTATTTCCTAAAACAAGGGATTGGATTTTGTTTCCAAAAATGGAGGATAGGATCTAGTTTCCTAAACAGTATATTGGATTTGGTTTCCTAAAGGAGAAAATTGGATTTGGCATGGATTTGGAAAGGAAAGTTTTAGAAATCCTAGATTTGAAAGACTATAACTTTGACGTAGAAAATAGGTTTTGGAAACTTATGATTTTGATGTAAAAAGGGAGATTTTGAAAACCTAAGTTTTAAGGCAAGATTAAAAATCATGTTTTTGGGAAAGAAAGTTAGGGTTTCCTAATCATGGGTTCTAGAGCTTGACTTGGGCTCTAAGGAAGGAGTTTTTGGAATGTGAGTTTTTAGAAAGGGAAAGTTTTTGGAAAGAAATCCTAGAAAGGAGTTTTTAAAAAGTGAATTTGAAAAGAGTTTTAGAAAGAAGATTTTGGAAGAAGCTTTTAGGAAAGAGTTTTTAGGAAACAGATTTAGGGAGCGTTTTTAGAAAGTGAATTTTGAGGAGAGTGTTTTTGAAAAGGAGTTTAAAAAGAAGTTTTGAAAAATAGATTTTTGGAGGGAGTGTTTTAAAATAATTTTGGAAAGGAATTTAAAGAGAGTTTATGGAAAACATGTTGGAAAATAGATTTTTAGGAGGAGATTTTTTAAAAGAGATTTTTTAGAAAGTATATAAAATATCTTACTTTCCTAAAGCGATTCTAACCATAAAAAGGCCAGAACCACTTTAGGATAGTGGTTTTGAAAACAACAATGATTTGAAAATATGGACCATATTGATCACTTTAAATGTAACACTTTCCTAAAGTAATCCTAGCCATGGAAAGGCTAGAATCACCCTAGGATTGTGATTTTGAAAACAAGTTTTGAAAAAGAAGATTTTGATGCAAGTTTGAAAATGATGTTAATGTAAGTTTTTGAAAACGAGTTTGAAAACGAATTTTGGAAGAATGCAAAATCATGATATGCACAATACAAATTGGGGTCATGAATATACAAGGTTAAAGGCTTCACCACATAATCAAGGGGGCCGAACCCACGTGGTCTCCGGTTAGATTAAAAGAGAGCCCTTGACACGGTGACCTTCTAATAGCCTAATCCTACACATGGACCGAGAAGTCCATTGTTTCAATCATGCAAGAAAGGGGGGGGGGGGGGAGGGGGGGGGGGAGAAGATGGGGGATTAAAATAGAAGAAAACCCAAGTGGGTTAGGAGAGAGAAGAGATAAGGAAGATGCGTAAACTTAGATAGAGAACCTACCTTGTGTCTTGTTTATTTTGCTTTGCTTTGCGCGCTTTGCTTTTCTTGCTTTGCTTTGGTCTTCACTTCAGTCTTCGAGAGTTTGTCTTTGATCTTCCAAGCTTCGTAGTTGCAGCAATCCAAGTCTTCAATGGAGGGTTTGAGGCTAGTGTATGAGTATATGAGAGCGTGTATGAGTGTATGAGAGTGTATATGAGTGTATAGGAGGCTAGGGTTTAGAAAACCTAAAGAAACTAGGGTTTAGGGAGGCTACGAGCTCTGTATATCAAAGAATAGGGTTTTTAGACTGAGTTTGCGAACCTCTTTCACGCTGGAGGAGGCTCTATATTTATAGAGAGAGGAATGACCTGGCGCCTGTTGCAGTGACGCTAGGCCAAATATTGGCTTGGCGTCACTACTAGTGGCGCCAGCTACTTAGGAAAGTTTTAAGGTCGGCAAGCAACGTATCTTCAGAAGATTTAGGTGCTTGTACTAGTAACTACCATGCAATTTTTAGCCTGGTTTCACTAGGAGTGGCTCCGAAAGGTCTGGGAAGGATTTAAGGGACCGGGAATGGCCTGGAAGGCCAGAAAAGGGCAGGAACCCTTAGAATAGAGTCTCGGGGATAATAGATTTGAAAAAGGATGTCAGGGTTTGTTGGAAGGGTTTACTAAGCCATTAGGGGCAAAACGGTCAATCTGGCCAGAAAGCTGCTGGGATGGACTCGGAATATCCCAAAAGAAGACTCAAGATTTGGAAACATTATTTAGAATGTTCCCAAAGGCTACCTGTTTGATACCTAGAGCCGGTGTGGTCGGAAAAGGCGACCGGCCCACTAGAGGCAAAATAGTCATTTTGCACTGGGTTTGCCGAAATTGACTCGGAATGATCCGAAAACATAATGAAAGGTCGGGAATATTATAAGAAGCATTCCCAGGAGATTATCGGTTTGATACCCAGAACCGGTGTGGTTCTTGGGGCATTTGGATGCCTAGGGGCAAAATGGTCATCTTGACCAGAAAGTCTCGGAATTAGTCCAAAACTGACTAGAAGGCTCCTAATTAAGCAAGACTGCTTTCAAGATAATCTTGGAAGGATGGACTTACCGTTCTGAGGACTTAGGTACTTTCTCGAGAAACATGCCGAAAATGGCCTTAGGGACATTTTGGTCATTTTTCACCGAAGTGGACTAGCAGACACCGGTGTTGACCTGGGTTTTAAGTGTTTTTGCCACTCTAACGGGGGTCCTGTGATACATGGGTTTGTTGGCAATTCCCTATATCGACCTATTAGCGAATATTTTCGCTATTCTAACGGTTGCGATGTTTGCAAGTACTTCTGCTACTCTAACGATTCGCGATCATTTCCGAGACTGCCTGATCTTGGGAAGCTGTTGAAGGACTTAGCGCTTGAGAAATCAACTTCCTTGGAAGGCGTGCCGAAACGGACATTTCTGCATTGGCGGTCTAGCAGGCGCCAAAGGTACACCGTTCTACCATCTAGGGGACTTGGGGTCTCGTCCTGGTCAACGGGTTTGAAGGGACTTACTGTTGCGAAGAAACTTTTTTTGAAAAACGTGCTGGACAGGATAAACTTACCATCTCGAGGAATCAACTTTCTTAAGAGAAGGATTGAAATTGGACTAGAAAAGGGGACTTACCATCTTCGGAAAGCCGCGCCTGATTTGGAATTGGACCGAACAATGCCCTAAGGGCATTTTGGTCATTTTGCCTCTATTTGGGCCTGGTGGACCCGCGAAGCGATGAATCGACCGGATTAGGACTAGAATTCTAGAATATGTCCATATTGACTTAAACTCAAGTTGGGATGGACTGGAGACTGTCGAGCGGGCAAAAATGGGGTGCTTACAGCTGCCCTTCTTTTTCTGTCTTTGCTTGTCGAACACAGAAAACGATAGAGTAAGAGTCTTATGTTGACCGTGAGGCAGTCGGAGGGACGGACTTTGGAAATTTTGGAAAGCGGGATTGTAAAACCGAATATTAGACCCAAAAGGCCTTTGAAATAGAGTTTTGGCGGGAAAAAGGGCAAAGCTGCCTAGAATTTGGAAATGGTGCCACTAGGAGTAGCGTTTTTGGCAAATTTGGCTTGGCACCACTACTAGTGGTACTAGGCTTAGGACCAAAACCAGCAAACTACTGGTTCGACACTACTGCGAGTTTTGAAGAGTTTTTGGAGAATCGAGAGTCTTTGTGTGAAATCGACTTGAACCTTGAAGGGGCACTCCTTGGGGACCACGGGTAATTTTCAGAAATAGACCACGTTGCCGAAAAAGCCGTCGGAAGAGAAGATTTTGCCGGAGAACTCGAAGAGGTGAGTTTTCAATTCTATGTTGATTTTAATGTGTAGAACTTCGTTTAAGTCGTGTGAACAGTGGATATTGATGTTTTGATATGTTTTGAACATTATGATGATGCTATTTTTGCAATTTGGTGCTTGTTCGACTGAATTTGAGTGATTTCACGTGATTATGTGAAGAGAATTTTCTGCAAAAATTGGGGGTTTATTCCTACAGGCTTGGGCATTGGGTTTTTTGGTTATATTTTTATGCCATGTGCTTTAAAAAAATGTGTTTAATAACCGTGTGAAGTTTCGTGATTTTTTGAAAACTTGGTGAATTTTTTATTTTTTGAAAAATAGAAAATTCTTAGAAAATTAGGAAAATGGGAAATTGATGAAATTAATGGAGTTTAAAATTTGGAAAATTAGAGAATTTTTAGAAAACATTTGAAATGATTTTGAGGAATTTTAGCACATTTTTTAAAATCATTGATTTATTGGAAAAATAAAACGTGTGCTTTGAAAATTTTAAAATTTTAAAAAGTGTACGCGGGTGCTGATATTATGTGATTGTAACGTTGTGAAGTGCACGGTTTGTATTTTATGTTGATGTCATGGGTGTTGTAGGGACCATTTTTAAACGAAACTTTGTCGAAATATTTAAAAATCTGGGAAAGAGTTGAAAAATGTTTAGAAATAAAATCTTTTTGAAGGAAAAAGACAGAAAATCCTTGAGATTTGACTTGAAGTTAGAAAATCAAAAGATGTAGGAAATTCATTTTGACTTATCATTTGAAATCTTTTTATTATTATTATTATTTAATTATTTATTTACTTTATTTTATTATTATTTATCTTCATGTATCGTATATTAACACCTCTTACCTTGGTTTACCTTTTCAGGATGACAGATGCGGGCAACAATGGTTTTGAGAGGAGACGCTGCTCCAGGAAGGCGGCTAGGACAGATTCTATTAGTGGCTCCAGTCGTTCTAGGGGTAGTCATCGATCCACTGGACGGGCCTCTTCCAGTCAGAGCGGACATGGGAGTAGACCACCTGTTGACCCCTTTCCTCCGGTTGAACAGGCCTTTGCGGAGGATATTGGTGCTGATGAGGAGGTACTGGGTCTTGGTGACCAGGTGCCTGGTTATGGGAGAGCCTCCTCCAGACATAGGTAGACAGATGCTGATTTAGGTGACTTGGAGGAATCGGACATCCCACCATTTGGGGATCTTGCTTATCACCCTAGCGTATATTCTAGATAGCATTTGCCCCCTCCTTGGGTACACACAGCTTTTAGAGGGGTTGTTCATCAGGTTTGCGTGACCATGCAGCGGGCTGCTCCATCATATCGTGCCTTCTTGGCTGAGATCGGATTCAGAGCCTTCATAGGATTGCAGGCTAATCGCCTAAATTGACATCTGGTGCTAGCATTGATTGAGCAGTGGTTTGGAGAGAAGGGGACCTTTCATTTTGTTGGCTTTGAGTTGGGTCCCAGCCCCTTGGATTGGGGCTATCATCACGGGGCTTTCCTTCGTCTGTTGGTGCATCACTTTACAATCAGTTAGTAGAGACGAGGCTTGCATTCTGCTGGACTTGCCCCCTCTCGAGTGTTCTGCTTTCCCAGTTTCTTGGCTCAACCGGGATGACCATACTTTTGCTGTTGAGCCCTCCCCCGCTCATTGCAGTATCATAAGGCGGCGACTTGTTCTGTATATCATCTTCAGCTGCTTTTGCAACAACAACAAGTCGCTTGTGCCTTTTCGGTTGGTGAGCATAGTAGCTAATCTTGGGGCTTTGTCTAAGCTGGATTGGGGGTCCTTCTCCTTTGGCTGCTTCTTTCGATCGATGCGGATCCAGACTTCTTTCTGTTGGGACAGCATAACTAGTTTCTGGCCCTTTCTTGTTTGGTGGAGCTATGAGTACCTACATGTTTGTCACCCTACAGTTGTTGAGGACAACCTTTATCCTCGTGCTTTGAGGTGGGCTCGTGACCAGGTGGCCCAGCGATCGGAGATTACTGATTTCGTGACACTACGGGCGAACCTGGAGTTGATTGAGGCGAGAGACGTGACTTGGCGGCCCTTCATTGGATCAGTTCATTACGAGACAGTGCAGTACTTAGTTCCGTTGTCCCTGTCAAGGGTTGCTTTTCTCAGTGACGATACTTGAGAGTCCTATCTTGGAGAGCGACATTGGCGGCAATTTCATGAGGAGTTCCGATCAGCAGTAGCTCTGCCGGAGTATATGTTTGGAGCCTTGGTGGCGGGAGTGCCTATCCCCTATCAGGAGCGGCAGCCGGGTGCCAAGTTCTTGCTTCCTCCGGATACAAACTATGCTGTACACTTCGGGGCTCATTTTGTCGGTGCCTTCACCCAGTTTGAGGTAGTAGTCGACGGATACGCTGTGAGCCAGGAGGTGGTGGACTTGTGGCACCGTGCCGGAGGATATGTGCCCCAGGTTGAGTTTTCTGTTGTGAGGGACTAGAGGGATCGATACCAGACAGAGCGAGATCAGTATCAAGTAGAGGTGGCTTCCTTGACGGCTCGGATAGCTTAGATGGGAGGTGGCGGGGTATGTTGTCTTTTCTCTCCTTCTTCTTGCTCTGTTGTTGCTTAGTTCTTTTTTCATGTGGCTGATTTTGGCTCTATCTTCTCTGCAGGATGCTAGTGCTTCGAGTAGTTATCCGCCCTCTCTGATACCGGGTTTTGGGGATTTCGATCCATATGACATTGACTTTGACCTTTGATAGATGCCCCTTGTGGAGACTCTAATCTTCCTTTGCCCCTATTCCTGAGATGTACTTATGTTAGACGGTTTTATTTTGATGGATATTTATGATATTTAGATGCATGGATAGACAGAAGCATTTATGATCTTTATAGCTAGGCATATGATTAGATGCATGTGATAGACGATGATGTTATGTATCTATTACGTAAGTTGATATTGGTGACTTCTATTTTTACATGGAGTTATGTCTTATACAAAGCTCATGCGATTTTTTTTTTCACATATTAGAAATACATTAACTAATAGAATGACAAGGGGTGTTGTTCCACTTAATATCTTTGGAATGGTATCTCCTTCCTTTTTGGGGGCTTGGCCTCTCTTTGGCTCAATCTTACCTTAACCGAATGATAGCACTTTATAACTTTCTTAACCTTCCGACCCTCTCTGATTCTCTGTTTCAGGGTTAGTGTATGGGGTTATTGGGCTGAAACTCTCGACTCTCGGGGTTTTAACAACAGATTTCCCGACCTTTAGTAGAGCGATAAGCGGCCAGTCCTTACAATCCGAGGAGACTTTGTTTAGGACCATAATGTAGGTTAGGTTATGGGGTTTCAGAAATAATGGGATATGCAGGCTTAAATTTGATGTTATTTTCAGCAGGTTTTAGATCCGTACCATCCTTGACTCTCTTTCTCACTAGGGCTAGCATCCTTCTTTAGCTTTGGCAGCGTATGTAGCTCATTTAGATCAAGCAATCTGTTTTCAATCAAAGTGGACTTTAGTAAGGTTGTAATATAGGCCATGGTTTTGGGGTTTTGCAAGAAAGGGTAAAGGCTCAAACCTATTGTTTTTACTAGGTTTCTTTGTAACCTAGGACCACCTTTAAATTTCTTTCTTGCTTTTACTATACACTTCTCAGGATAAAAATGACTCTTTTCTTTCATCCTTTCTATATGCTTTTTGAGATAAACATGACTCTCTTCTCTTTCGATCTTCTTATTATGCTTTTGAAGATGACTTAATCATGGTTTTCTTTAGGCCTTTTCTTAGATATTTTTTTTCGGCCTCTTGCCCCTTGGCAACTCCTTTCCTTCGCTTTGTCCCTTTATCTTAAACCATGCTACAACCCTATTTTCCTTAGACTTTTTCCCTAGACTTTTTCCCTAGCCGTTCGATCTAACCCAATGTGGGCGGTGATCTTTAGGTTGGAGTTTTCTTGAAAATGATAAATGGCTCAATGGATTTGGTAAGGGTTTGCTTCTGACTGTATTGGAAATAAAATGACGGCCTCTCTTCACTTTGAACTAGATTGCTTGATCTATAGAACTTTCGATACTGTCTTAGCATGATAGAGGTGGATACCATTCTTAGAGTTTCTCGATTATTGTCTGCCCTAGTGTGGGGAGGACAGTTGTGGATTAGGGTTGGCAAAGAAAATTTTTACTTTCTGCGAGACACTAGGGGTGAAACAAAGTGAATATAAACACTTTTTCTTTTATATAGGGAAATGAAAGGTGGCTCCTTTTCATCTTGATAATCTAGCCATGCATCGCTTAGCTTCAGTGTCTTGCAAGTGTTGCCTTCGGGTAGTTTCCTCACTCATCCTTGTCCTCTCTCTCTTTGAAAAGCTGATCATTTAGCGAGTGGTTAACTCATGCTATCGTCCCTTCAAGTCGGATCATTCCATAAGATAAACCATGCTCATTGCGTAGAAAGTAGTTACCATTCACAAGAGAAAAGAGAATAACAGCAATGAATAAGAGGACTATCATTTGATTATTATCGTCATTTTTATGAAAAGCATAAAGTTCTTGAGCAGTAAGAAAATGTAAACATCAATTTAAAGATAGGAAGTTGTAAGCACCCCATTTTTGCCCGCTCGGCAATCTTCGAACTGACCAAGCTCACGTTCACACATCACATGCATATTTAGACTCTAAGCCCGCCTTTTAAACTTGAATTTAGTCCACCAGTCGCTTCTCGGGCCCGTAGGGCCCACTTGAAGCTAAATGACCGTTTTGCCCTTGGTGGGCCGGTCTCCTTTTTCAACCACACCGGCTCTGGGTATCAAACCGGTAACCTTCTGAGAATGCTTCTTATAGTACTCTCAACCTTTCCTTATCTTTCCGGATCATTCCGAGTCAGTTCCGGCCAACCCGGTACGAAATGACCGTTTTGCCCTTGGTAGGCTGGTCTTCTTATCCGACCACGCTAGCTCTGGGAATCAAACCGGTAACCTTTGGGAACATTCTAAACAATGTTTCCAAATCCCAAGTCTTCTTCTGGGACAGTCCGAGTCTGTCCCAGCAGTTTCCCGGTCTGATTGACCGTTTTGCCCCTAAATGCCCGGTCAACCTTTCCGACCCATCCTATCCTCATTTCTCAAGTCAAATACCTCCAGGACACTATTTTAAGTGTTCCTGCTCCTTTCCGGCCTTTCGGGTCATTCTCGGCTCCTTCAAATCCTTCCTGAACTATCCAGAGCCACTCCTAGTGAAGCCAGGCTAAAAATTGCATGGTAGTCACTAGTATAGGCGCCCAAATCTAGTCAAAGATACGTTGCTTTCCGACCTTAAATGTTTCCTAAGTGGCTGGCGCCACTAATAGTGGCGCCAAGCCAAAAATTGGCCTGGCGCCACTCCTAGTGACGCCAGTGTAAACTTTGGCCTGGCGCCACTGCAACAGGCGCCAGTGTTGTCCAACCTCTATAAATACAGAGCCTCTTCCAATGTTTAAAGGATCCGCAAGCTCAACCTAAAAATCTTATATTTCGATATACAGAGCTCGAGCATTCCCTAAACCCTAGCCTCCTTAGGTTCTCCAAACCCTAGCCACTATACACTAAACCCTACCCTCCTATACATCCCCGTACACTCATACACTAGCCTACAACCATCTTTTGAAGACTTGAAGAGCTGCAATCTAAAGCTTGAAGACAACTCTTGAAGATTGAAGACGAAGATCAAGACAAAGACCGAAGATTGAAGACAAGCAAGGCGCGCAAAATAAAGAAGACATACGGTAGGCTTTCTATTTAAATTTTTGCACTTCCACCCTCTCTCTTCTCTCTTCTAACCTACTTGGGTTTTCTCTATTTTAATCCCCCATCTCTTTCCCCCCCTTTCTTTGCATGCTTGAAACAAGGGGATTTCCGGTCCATGTGTAGGATTGGGCTATTGGAGAGTCACCGTGTCGGGGGCTTTCTTCTAGTCTAACCAGAGACCACTTGGGTCCGGCCCCCTTGATTATGTGGTGAAGCCTTAGCCTTGTATGTTCACGACCCCAAATTGCATTGTGCATATCATAGTCTTGCATCTTCCAAAATTCGTTTTCAAACTCGTTTTCAAAATCGTTTTCAAACTTGTTTTCAAAATTGCATCAAAATCTCTTTTTCAAAAACTTGTTTTCAAAATCACAATTCTAGGGTGATTCTAGCCTTTCCATGGCTAGGGTTGTTTTAGGAAAGTGTTACATTAAAAGTGACCTTTTGGGCCTATATTTTCAAATCTTATTGTTTTCCAAATTCACTTTCTTAAAGTGGTTCTAGCCTTCTTATGGCTAAAATCGCTTTAGGGAAGTGAGACATTTTCATACCTTCCACAAACTTTCTTTTCAAATCTTTTCCTAAAAAAATCTCTTTCAACATACTTTCCTAAAAACTCTCTTTCCAAAAATCTTCCATCTAGAAACTCCCCTTTAGGATTTTTCCTCCTAAAATCTATGTTTCCAAAAACACACTTTCCAAAAACTCCTTCTTTCCAAAATTTTTTTCAAAAACTCTCTTTCCAAATTCACTTTCCAAAAACTCCTTCCTAGGATTTCCCTTCTAGAAAGCCTTCGTTTCCAAAAACGCACTTTTCAAAAACTCCTTCCTTAGAGCCCAAGTCAAGTCCTAGAACCCACAATTAGGAAACCCTAATTTTCTTCCCAAAAACATGGTTTTCAAACTTTGTCCCAAACCTAGGTTTCCAAAACCTCTTGTTTTCACATCCAAACAATACACGTTTCCAAAACCTATTTTCTACGTTGAAACTATAATTTTCCAAATTTAGGGTTTCTAGAATCTCCCTTTCCAAATCCTTACTAAATCCTATCTTCCTTTTAGGAAACCAAATCAAATATTCCCGTTTAGGAAACTAGATCCCACACTCCATTTTTGGAAACAGAATCAAATCTTTTCTTTAAGAAACTAAATCCAATCCCTTCCTAATCCTAACATTTCTTAATTCAATTTCTTCCTAAACCATAAGTTTCTTAAACCTAAACCTTAAATCTTTCCTTAAATTTCAAAATTCAAATCTTTCCTAATTCAACCCTTTCCTAGTTCTACCCTCCTTTCAAATCTTAACTTTTCAAACCTAAGTTTTCAAACTTTTCCTAAACTCAACCTTTCCTAATTTCAAGATTTTCTAAAATTCAAACTCTAAAATTTTTTAAATCTTAAACTTTCTAAATTTCAAATCTTTCCAAATTCAAAACTTTCTAAATTTGAAACTTTCTCAAGTTAAACCTTTCTAAACCTAAATCTCTCCAAAATTCTAAACTTTCCAAAACTTCAACATCTTTCCAAATCTAAGACTTTTCTAAACTCAAAACTTTCTTAATTCAAACATTTTCTAAACTGAAAACTTTCTTTTTTCAAACCTTTCCCAAAACGAAACTTTCTTATTTTCAAAACTTCCTTATTTTCAAAACTTTCCAAATTCAAACCTTCCCTTTTTCAAACATTCCAAAATTCAAAATTTTCTTAACTTGAAACTTTCCAAATTCTAAACCTTTCTCAAACTAAACTTTTCTTAATTCAAAACATTTCTAAATTCAATACTTTTCCATTTCAAAACTTTCCTAAAGTTGAAAACTTTCTTAAACCTAAAACTTTCCTAATTCAAAACTTTCCAAAAATGAAACTTTCCTAATTTAAAACTTTCTTAAATCAGACTTTTCCTAATTCGAACATCTCCTAAAATTTAATCTTTCCAAATCTTCCAAGCCAAGTCAAATCTTTCCTAAGTCTCTTCTCTTTCCTAAGTCTAGGTTTCTTAAACCTTCATCTTTCTAAAACAAGTCAAAATCTATCTCTTCAAATCAAAGTCCAATCTTCTCAATTTCAATTTTCAATCTCCTCTTCTAATTTCAAATCAAATCCAATTTTCAATTCAATTTCTTTCTTTCCAATTCAATTTCTCTCTTCAAGTCAATCTCTTTTCAATCCGACTCCGGTTCGAACTACGACTGACCTGATTCCCCCAAAGGGATACGTAAGCAACCTTCATAGATGCGGTCACAACACTTTTCAAACTTTCAATTCCACCCTCATGGGTGCGGTTCCAAATCTTTCCAAATCTCAAATTTCAATCTATTTTCAAAATTCCAATTTCAAAATTTCTATTTCCAAATTTTCAAACTTTTCAATTTCAATTCTATCTCTTCAAATCTCTTTTCAAACCTATTTTTCAAGTCTCTTTTCTTGCACTTGCATATCATGCGTCATGATAATTTATAAACATTGTTTTTCTAAAATGGATAGGATTGAACTATAGTTAGTTAAAGACTCTCATAGGTGAATCTAGGGTAGATTGACATGTAGGTACCGAAAGGGCGGGGTAGGGTGATAGCTTAGTGCGTCTTCCCTACACGTAACCAACCTCCGAACTTAGGATCACTGATTTCAAAGACCAAAAAGGAGTTATTTTTCAAAAAGGGCTAAATGTTTTCCAAAGATTGCCAAACAACCTGTTTTCTTAAAAACCCTCTCTTGAGGTGGTATTTTCAAAAATCTTTTTTCAAAAACCCTAAGTGTAGTCTTCGGATTATTCTTAGTTTTTAGGTGACCTAACTCACCTTAATCAAGTTAGGTGGCGACTCCAAATCTTTTTCAAAAGCCCTTTATTCAAATCAAATTTTCAATTCAAACCTAGTCGCACTCATTCTTCTAGGAGGGTGAGTTCTAACGAGAGAGTACAGCATTTTTCCCGCTTGTGTGAGTATTCCTCGAGTGCAAAAAATTTGGGCGCGACAGAAGTAAAAGGGATAGAAAGAAAGTGGGTGAAAACACCCCTTTCTTGTACGCTTTTGATGGAAACCCATTTCAATACGGCCTTGGGACAATGCCCACGTCTTCAATAGTCCACTCGTGATTCGGGTCCTTGGCCAGGGCAGGACAGGCAAAGGCTTCTTCTAGAACTTCGGATATGTGGTGGTGCAGTTGGTAGCTTTATTGACCGTCTTGCCTTCATTTGTTTGCTCCAGAGTTTCTCTAACAAACTAGTTGGGCAGCTAATCTTTTTCCAGCTTAATAGATCGAGCCCGGGGTTTTCTGCACTAGCGTCCAACCGTGGCTCAGTGTTCCTCAGGTGTACACAATGGGGGATTCTTATCACTAAGTTTGGACAGCTCTTGGTCAATCTTCTTCACAGATTCATATACGAGTTCATCTTCAGGGACCGGCATTTTATCAGGGTTAGACCGTAACCAGGCATGACACTACTCCACATCTTTGCATTCCATTTCCTCCCCACCCTTGTAATATATCTCTTGGCATGCAGCAAAACACACTTTGTTGTTACCAAACTTTGTAATGACATTGACAATGTGATCCGATGGAGGGCTTGCAGTGACATTCAAGGAAGGATTCGCTGATCGTAAGCCGATGATCTCGTTGTCTATTAGGTCTTGAATCTTATGTTTGAGGGTCCAGCATTCTGCGGTGTCATGTCCTTGGCCACCTAAATGGTACTCACAATACGCTTTTGGGTTAAAATGAGGTGGTAGAGGATTAGGTCGAGGTTGAGGGGGTATAGATTTTAGATATCCTGAAGCTAGGAGACTGAAGTAGGCTGTGGTTTGTGTACAGGCAAGTTTAGTGAAAACTCGATCTTTTGGTCTCATTCACCTAGGTGTCCTAGATGACCTAGAAGGGTAGGGATCAAGTTCTGGTGCAACAGCTATTGGGTCAGTGGTTTGGGAATTGGAGGAGCTTCGGGTTTTATGTTTCAAAGTGGGACAATTTTCGATGTCAAGTCCCAGCGAATGGGACTAGTACCCATAGGATAGATTATAAGATTCAGGGGTGTGGTTAAAGGTTGGTTTGAGAGATGTCGGAATGCGGCACATGACCTGTGGAGATTGTTGGTGAGTTATGGTCAGGGCATAGTCTTGGTCTTCCTTCTTCATCCTTTTTCGTCCATAATGGGTTTTGACTTGCGAGGACTCCACTTGCTCATGGGTTGCATGGGATAAGAGTAAAGAAAGTATGCCTCCCATTTTGGTCATCCTATGTTTGATTCCTCTCGCCTTCGCTAGTAGTAAAGTTAAGGTATCGAGAGTAAGTGATTCCATGGGTGTTTCTTAGCTTTTGGTCTGTAAGACGGGGGGAACAAGGAGAGGTACCTGAAACCAACAAAGGAAAAGAGTCAGTGTTTTATCTTGACAAGTCTTTATGCAATACATGCTCTAGGGTGCCCCTCTTCAGGGGAAAAACTACACATGGTGAATTGGCTCACTTTGGAGATAAGGGATTTGCCCCTGTATGCAGATACCTTACCGTCAAGTAAGAAGCCCATCTATTTACATATTCATCCATCCATTTGCTCAAGGAAAATAAAGAAATACATTTAACTTTGGGGTTTAAGATACAAAAAAATTGAAATACATTTTAATAGGGGGAGGGGGAACATTTTCGTTTGGGGGTTCCACCTATCTAGTTTTACATAAGAAGTACTAAACTACTCTTGAGTCTTCAGATTTGCCTTCCTTGGAGTCAATGTCAAGGAGGTCGCTGAGAGACCTTGTTGATCGATTGCCCCTTATCTTCTTGGCAACCGTATCTCCGTGAGCATAGAGGGATTGGGGCCCCTCCTATGAAATGAATTGATGTGCATGCCATGAGTCCTTAGGGTTACATGGGAACCCTTAGGGTTTGAGTAGGTTTAATGCAAGGGACAGTGAACTAAGTGTCACTCTCAATGGGTTGATCATATGCATACGAATGCAGTGACTTGAGTTACTTGGAACTCTCATCTTGATATAGAATACGGGATGCATGAAAATGGATGCATAGAGTATAAGGAAAGAGAATACAGTTAAAGTACATATGCATGTATGAGCAATTAGATAGGCATTATAACAGTATGAATACAATCCTTATAACAACAAGAATAGACAGGTATAAATGAAAATAAGAGCAGTCGTCATTTCCTCTATGGTTTTGGAAACGGTGCGCATGTCTTAAATCCGGTAGAGGTTCAGCTATGCATGGTATCTATATGAGCTTGAGGTTGAGGGTTGACTAATGCGTCCTAAAAAGGCTCGGTCCCCGGATCTTCAAACCTAGGCCCACTCCCCGAGGTGGTGCCATGATCGGTTGGTGATCCAAGTGGGGGAACCATCAAGAGGCCGTAGGCGAAGAAACTGACACAACATTGTAAGCACCCCATTTTTGATCGCTCGGCAGTCTACACTCCGTCCAGACTTGTTTTCAAGTCATTATGGACATATTCCAATCGAAACCAATCCTCTAGTCCAAATTTCGTCTTTCCATCGCTTCGCGGGCCTGTCAGGCCCAAACAAAGGCAAAATGACCAAAATGCCCTTAGGGGCATTGTCCTTTCTTATTCCAATTCCAATCTCTCTCTTGAGACAGTTTATTCCTCGAGACGGTCTGAGTAGCGAAACTACTCATAAAACCGTTAGAGTAGCGGAAGTACTCACCAAACTGTTAGAGTAGCGGAAATAGTCACACCGTTAGAATGGCGGAAACACTCAAAACCCAGGCACGTCTCTTCGGAGACGGTAAGACCCCTTTCCAATCCCTCTCTCGAGACAGTTTATTCCTCGAGACGGTTCCAATCCAGGCACGTCTCTTCGGAGACGGTAAGACCCCTTTCTAATCCCTCTCTCGAGACAGTTTATTCCTCGAGACGGTCCGAGTAGCAAAACTACTCACAGAACCGTTAGAGTAGCGGAAATACTCACAGAACCGTTAGAGTAGCGGAAATACTCTCAAATCGTCAACCCCGTCCGAGTAGCGGAAATACTCAACCCCGTCCGAGTAGTGGAAATACTCAACCCCGTCCGAGTGGCGGAAACACTCAAAACCTAGGTCAATACCCATGTTTGTTAGCTCACTTCGGTGAAAAATGACCAGACTGCCTTTGGGACCTTTTCCGAGACTTTCCGGTCAAGATGACCATTTTGCCCCTAGGCATCCGAACGCCCCGGGAACCACACCGGCTCTGGGTATCAAACCGGTAATGTCCCGAGAATACTTTTTATAGTGTTCTCAACCTTCCTTTACCTTTCCGAACCATTCCGAGTCAGTTCCGGCAAACCCGGTACAAAATGACCGTTTTGCCCCTAGAGGGCCGGTCTCCTTCTTCAACCACACCAGCTCTGGGTATCAAACCGGTAATGACCCGGGAATACTTTTTATAGTGTTCTCAACCTTCCTTTACCTTTCCGGACCATTCCGAGTCAGTTCCGGCAAACCCGGTACAAAATGACCGTTTTGCCCCTAGAGGGCCGGTCTCCTTCTTCAACCACACCGGCTCTGGGTATCAAACCGGTAATGACCCGGGAATACTTTTTATAGTGTTCTCAACCTTCCTTTACCTTTCCGGACCATTCCGAGTCAGTTCCGGCAAACCCGGTGCAAAATGACCGTTTTGCCCCTAGTGGGCCGGTCTCCTTTTCCGACCACGCCGGCTCTGGGAATCCAACTGGAAACCTCTAGGAACATTCTAAATAATGTTTCCAGATCCCAAGTTTTCTTTCGGGACAGTTTGAGTCTGTCTCGGCAGTTTTCCAGCCCGATTGACCGTTTTGCCCCTAAAGGCCCGGTCAACCTTTCCGACCCACCTTATCCTCACTTTTCAAGTCAAATACCTCCAGGACACTATTTTAAGTGTTCCTGCTCCTTTCCGGCCTTCCGGGTCACTCCCGGCTCCTTCAAATCATTCCCGGACTTTCCGGAGTCACTCCTAGTGAAGCCAGGCTAAAAGTTGCATGGTAGTCACTAGTACAGACGCCCAAATCTAGTCAAAGATACGTTGCTTGCCGACCTTAATTGTTTCCTAAATGGCTGGCGCCACTAGTAGTGGCGCCAAGCCAAAAAATGGCCTGGCGCCACTCTTAGTGGCGCTAGTGTATAATTTGGCCTGGCGCCACTGCAACAGGCGCCAGGTTCGTCTTCTCTCTATAAATACAGAGCCTCGTTCAACGTGAAAGAAGTCTGAAAACTTAACCTAAAAATCCTATATTTCGATATACAGAGCTCGAGCACCTCAAAAACCCTAGCCTCCCTAGGTTCTCTCAAACCCTAGCCTCCCTAGGTTCTCTCAAACCCTAGCCACCATACACAAACCCTAGCCTCCTATACACTCATACACTCCCCCATACACTCATACACTAGCATTCAATCACTCTCCGAAGACTTGAAGAACATCCATTCAAAGCTTGAAGACAATCCTTGAAGACTGAGGGTGAAGATCAAGACCGAGGACCGAAGACCGAAGACCGAAGACTGCACGGCGCGCAAAATAAACAAGATACAAGGTAGGCTCCCTCTTTAATTTTCTGCACTTCCCCCCTCTCTCTTCTCTCTCCAACCCACTTGGGTTTTCTCTATTTTAATCCCCCATCTCTTTCCCCCCCTTTCTTTGCATGCTTGAAACAAAGGGATTCCCGGTCCATGTGTAGGATTGGACTATTGGAGAGTCACCGTGTCGGGGGCTTTCTTCTAGTCTAACCAAAGACCACGTGGGTCCAGCCCCCTTGATTATGTGGTGAAGCCTTAACCTTGTATGTTCACGACCCCAAATTGCATTGTGCATATCATAGTCTTGCATCTTCCAAAATTCGTTTTCAAAAAGCCGTTTTCAAAAATCGTTTTCAAACTTGTTTTCAAAATTGCATCAAAAGCTCTTTTTCAAAAACATGTTTTCAAAATCACAATCCTAGAGTAATTCTAGCCTTTCCATAGCTAGGGTTGTTTTAGGAAAGTGTTATATTAAAAGTGACCTTTTGGTCTATATTTTCAAACCTTGTTTTCAAAATCACTTTCTTAAAGTGGTTCTAGTCCTCTTATGGCTAGAATTGCTTTAGGAAAGTGAAATGTTTTTTATCTTTCTAAAAACTCTCTCTCTTAAAAAATCTCTTCCTAAAAATCTCTTTTTCAACATACTTTCCTAAAATACTCCTTTTCAAAATCGTTTTCAAAAACTCCCTTCCAAAACCTATTTTTCAAAACTCTCTTTTTCAAAATTCTCTCTCCAAAATCTTTTCCTCAAAATTCACCCTCTAAAAACACTCCCTAGATTCACCTTCCTAAGAACTCTCTCCAAAAATCTTTCTAAAAACTCTCTTCCCAAAATTTTTCTTCTAGAAACTCTCCTCTAGGATCTTCTTTCCAAAAAACACGTTTCTAAAAACACACTTTCCAAAACTCCCTCTTTCCTAAAATCTTTTTCCAAAAACTCCCTCTCCAAACACACTTTCCAAAAACTCCTCCCTAGGATTCCCCTTCTAGAAAACCTTCGTTTCCAAAAACGCACTTTCCAAAAACTCTTTCCTTAGAGTCCAAGTCAAGCCCTAGAACCCACAATTAGGAAACCCTAAATTTTCTTCCCAAAAACATGGTTTTCAAACTTTGCCCCAAACCTAGGTTTCCAAAATCTTTTGTTTTCTACATCAAAACTATACATGTTTCCAAAACCTATTTTCTATGCCAAAACTATAATCTTCCAAAACTAGGGTTTCTAGAATCTCCCTTTTCGAACCCTTCCCAAATCCAATCTCCCCGTTTAGGAAACTAGATCCCGTCCTCCGTTTTTGGAAATAAAATCTAACCTTTCTCTTTTAGAAACCAAATCCAATCCCTTCTTAATCCAAACCTTTCCTAATTCAATACCTTCCTAAACCATAAGTTTCCTAAACCTAAACTTCAAATCTTTCCTTAAGTTTCAAAATCCAAATCTTTCCTAAATTCGAATCCTTCCTAAACTTTCACTTTCCTAAATCTTAAGTTTCCAAAAACTTGAACATAAAAATCTTTCCTAATTCAACCCTTTCCTAATTCAACCCCCTTTCCAAATCTTAACTTTCTAAATTCAAGATTTTAAACCTTTCCTAAATTTAAACCTTTCTTAATTTCAAGATTTTCTAAAATTCTAAAATTTTCTAAAATCTTAAATCTTTCTAAACTCTAAAACTTTCTAAATCCTAAACTTTCCAAATTTCAAATCTTTTCAAATCCAAGGTTTCCTAAATTCAAAACTTTCTTAAGTTAAATCTTTCTAAACTTCCAAGCTTTCTGAATTCTAAATCTTTCCAAAACTTCAACATCTTTCCAAATCCAAAACTTTCCTATTTTCAAAACTTCTCTATTTCAAAACTTTCCTATTTTCAAAACTTCCCTATTTCAAAAAAGTTTCATAATTTCGAAAACTTTCTAAATTCGAAACTTTCTTAATTCAAAACTTTCCTAAAGTTGAAACATTCCAAATTCAAAGCTTTCTTAAGTTGAAACTTTCCTAATTCCAAAACTTTCCTAAATCAAACTTTTCCTAATTCAAACATTTCCTAAATCCAACCTTTCCTAATCTCCTAAACCTTCCAAGTCGAGTCAAAACTTTCCTAAGTCTCTTTCCTAAGTCTAGGTTTCTTAAACCTTCATCTTTCTAAAACAAGTCTAAATCTTTCTTCCAAAGTCTACCTTTTCAAATAAAAATCCAATCTCTTCAATTCCAAAATTCTGAATTCCAATTTTAAATCTTCTATTCCAAGTTCAATCCCTCAATCTTCCAATCCAATTTCTAATTCAATCTCTTTCTTTCAAATCAATCTCTTTTCAATCGGACTCCGGTCCGAACTACGACTGACCTGATTCCCCCAAAGGGATACGTAGGCAACCTCCATAGGTGCGGTCATAATACTTTTCAAACTTTCAATTCCACCCTCATGGGTGCGGTTTCAAAAATCTTTTCAAATCTCAAATTCCAATTTTTCAATTTCAAATTTTCTTTTTTCAAATTTCTATTTTCAAATTTTCAAACTTTCCAATTTCAATTCCATCTCTTTAAATCTATTTTCAAATCAAATCAATCACTTTCCAAATCTATTTTTCAATTCTCTTATTTTGCACTTGCATATCATGCATCATGTTAATTTATAAACATTATTTTTCAAAGTGAATAGAATTGAACTATAGTTAGTTAAAGACTCTCATAGGTGAATCTAGGGTAGATTGACATGTAGGTACCGAAAGGGCGGGGTAGGGTGATAGCTTAGTGCGTCTTCCCTACACGTAACCAACCTCCGAACCTAGGATCACTGATTTCAAAGACCAAAACGGAGTTATTTTTTTTAAAAGGGGCTAAATATTTTCCAAAGGTTGCCAAACAACCTATTTTTCGTAAAAACCCTCTCTTGAGGTGGTATTTTTCAAAATTGTTTTTCCAAAACCCTAAGTGTAGTTTTCGGATTATGCTTAGTTTTTAGGTGAGCTAACTCACCTTAATCAAGTTAGGTGGCGACTCCAAATCTTTTTCAAAAGCCCTTTATTCAACCGATTTTTCAATTCAAACCTAGTCGCACTCATTCTTCTAGGAGGGTGAGTTCTAACGAGAGAGTACAACATTTTTCCCGCTTGGGTGAGTATTCCTCGAGTGCGAAAAATCTGGGTGCGACAAACATCTTGCCCACAGCCAATATACCGTTCCCCCTTTCTAACTAGAAGGGTCATATCAGGGTAAAAATGCAAGTATGTAGAATACAAGTGCAGATGCAACGTGTGTGTGATTTTTGAAAGCGGAGGAGAGCCCAACAACTCACATTCATCCTGTTCATCACATTCATGCATGGAAGTTAATAAAATTCGAACAAAAAGTGCACCTACAAAACAAAGATGTAAGAGTTAGTATGTGGATGACAAACTTAATACAATATAATATGAATAAATGCATGTTTTTTGAAAACAATTTTGAAATTTTGGTTTTGAAAATTTAAAGTGAATAGGATTGAACAAGTTAATTGAAGACTCTACATAGGTGAAGGATAAAGAGATATGACTATGGCCTAACTCTTTAAGTGTCCCCAAAGGAGTCGCTAGCTGTCGCGCCCAAATTTTTCGCACTCGAGGAATACACACACAAGCGGAAAAAATACTGTACTCTCTTATTAGAACTCATCCTCCTAGAAGAATGAGTGCGACTAGGTTTGAATGAAAAATTGGTTTGAATAAAGGGTTTTTGAAAAATATTTGGAGTCGCCACCTAACTTGATTAAGGTGAGTTAGGTCACCTAAAAACTAAGCACAATCCGAAAACTGCACTTAGGGTTTTTGAAAATGATTTTGAAAATAGTTCCTCAAGAGAGGGTTTTTAAGAAAACAGGTTGTTTGGCAACCTTTGGAAAATATTTAAGCCCTTTTTTGAAAATAACTCCGTTTTGGTCTTTCGAAAATAGTGATCTTAGGTTCAAAGGTTGGTTACGTGTAAGGAAGACGCACTAAGCCATCACTCTACACCGCCCTTACGGTACCTACATGTCTATTTATCCTAAATTCACCTATGAGAGTCTTCAATTAACAAATGTCCAATTCTATTCACTTTAGAAAAGAATGTTTAAAAAGACATGATACATGATATGCAAATGCAAAAAAAGAGATTTGATTTGGAAATAAATTTGAAAAGAAATTGATTTGATTTAGAAGAGATTTGAAAAGATAGATTTGAAATTGAAAAGTTTTAGAAATTGTAAATAGAGATTTGAAAATAAATTTTTGGAATTGGAAACTTGAAATAGATTATGGAATTGGAGATTTGAAAAAAGTTGTGGAAATAGAAGCTTGAAAAAGGTTGTGACCGTACCCAGGAGGGTTGCCTACGTATCCTTTTTGAGGAATCATGTCAGTCGTAGTTTGGACAAGAGTCCGATAGAAAATAAAAGATCTGATATGGAAGAAGAAATTTTGATTTGAAGAAGGGTTTGATTTGACCGTAGAATAGAAGATTGGAATTTGGAATTAAAAAGATTGGACTTTGATTTGGAAAGACAGAGTTTTGGGAAACCTAGACTTAGGAAGATAGGATTTAGAAAGGACTTGAGATTAAGAAAGATTTAACTCGAATATTAAACTCCGAAGATTAGGAAAGATTGGATTTAGGACAGATTCGGATTGGAAAAGTTTCAAAATAGGGAAGTTTCATTTTAGGAAAGGTTCAAATTAGGAAAGTTTTGGAATTTAAGAAAGTTTGGAAGTTTAGAAAGATTTGAAAAGTTAGATTTAGAAAGGGATGGAACTAGGAAAGTGTTAAATTAGGAAAGATTTGGAAGCTTAAAGTTTAAGGAAAGATTTAAAAGTTTAAGTTTAGGAAACTTATGGTTTAGGAAGGTAAGAGATTAGGAAGGATTTGAATTAGGAAAATTTTAGACTAGGAAGAATTGAGATTCCTATTTCCTAAAACAAGGGATTCAATTTTGTTTCTAAAAGAGATGTTTTGATTTTGTTTCCAAAAACGGAGGATAGGATCTAGTTTCCTAAACAGTAGATTGGATTTGGTTTCCTAAAGGAAAAGATTGGATTTGGCATGAATTTGAAAAGGGAAGTTTTAGAAACCCTAGAATTGGAAGACTATAGTTTTGATGTAGAAAATAGGTTTTGGAAACTTATGATTTTGATGTAAAAAGAGAGATTTTGGAAACTTATGTTTTAAGGCAAGATTGAAAATCATGTTTTTGGGAAAGAAAGTTAGGGTTTCCTAATCGTGGGTTGTAGGGCTTGACTTAGAAAGGGAAAGTTTTTTAGTTAGGGTTTCCTAATCTTCTTTCTAGTTAGGGTTTTGGAAAGCGAGTTTTTAGAAAGGGAAAGTTTTTGGAAGGAAATCCTAAAAGGGAGTTTTTAGAAAGTGAATTTGAAAAGAGTTTTAGAAAAAAGATTTTGGAAGAAGCTTTTAGGAAAGGGTTTTTAGAAAACATATTTAGGGAGCATTTTTAGAAAGTGAATTTTGAGGAGAGTGTTTTTGGAAAGGAGTTTAAAAAGAAGTTTTGAAAAATAGATTTTTGGAGGGAGTTTTTTAAAACAATTTTGGAAAGGAATTTAAAGAGAGTTTATGGAAAGCATGTTGGAAAAGAGATTTTTAGGAGGAGATTTTTGAAATGAGATTTTTTAGAAAGTATATAAAAATATCTCACTTTCCTAAAGCGATTCTAACCATAAAAAGGCTAGAACCACTTTAAGATAGTGGTTTTGAAAACAACAATGATTTGAAAATATGAACCATATTGGTCACTTTAAATGTAACACTTTCCTAAAGCAACCCTAGCCATGGAAAGGCTAGAATCACCCTAGGGTTGTGATTTTGAAAACAAGTTTTGAAAAAGAAGATTTTGATGCAAGTTTGAAAACGATGTTAATGTAAGTTTTTGAAATTGAGTTTGAAAACGAATTTTGGAATAATGTAAGATCATGATATGCACAATGCAAATTGAGGTCGTGAACACGTAAGGTTAAAGGCTTCACCACATAATCAAGGGGGCCGAACTCACGTGGTCTCCGGTTAGACTAAAAGAAAGCCCCCGACACGGTGACCTTTTAATAGCCTAATCCTACACATGGACCAGGAAGATGCGTAAACTTATTTATGCGTAAACTTATCCAAGTGAGTTAGGAGAGAGAAGAGAGGGGGAAGATGCGTAAACTTAAATAGAGAGCCTACCTTGTGTCTTGTTTATTTGCTTTGCTTTGCGCGCTTTGCTTTTCCTGCTTTGCTTTGGTCTTCACTTCAGTTTTCGAGAGTTTGTCTTCGATTTTCCAAGTTCCGTAGTTGCAGCAATCCAAGTCTTCAATGGAGGGTTTGAGGCTAGTGTATGAGTATATGTGAGTGTGTATGAGTGTATGAGAGTGTATATGAGTGTATAGGAGGCTAGGGTTTGGAAAACCTAAAGAAGCTAGGGTTTAGGGAGGCTACGATCTCTGTATATCGAAGAATAGGATTTTTAGACTGAGTTTGCAGATCTCTTTCACGCTAGATGAGGCTCTGTATTTATCTAGTGGTGCTAGGCCAAAAAACCTTCTAGCGCCACTCCTAGTGGCGCCAGGCCAAAAAACCTTCTGGCGCCACTAGGAATGGCGCTAGGCCAAATATTGGCTCGGCGCCACTACTAGTGGCGCCAGCTACTTAGGAAAGTTTTAAGGTCGGCAATGCCTAGACTAGTGACTACTATACAATTTTTAACTTGGCTTCATTAGGAGTAGCTCCAGAAAGTCCGGGAAGGATTTAAGGGACCGGAAATGGCTCGGAAGGGCGAAAAAGGGCAGGAACCCTTAGAATAGGGTCCCGGGAGTAATGGACTTGAAAAAGGATGTTAGGGTTTGTTGGAAGGGTTGATCGGGCCATTAGAGGCAAAACGGTCAATTGGGCCAAAAAGCTGCCAGGATGGACTCGGAATATCCCGGAAAAAGACTCGAGATTTTGAAACATTATTTAAAATGTTCCCAAAGGCTACCAGTTTGATACCTAAAGCCGATGTGGTCGGAAAAGGCAACCGGCCCACTAGGGGCAAAACGGTCATTTTGCACCGAGTTTGCCAGAATTGACTCGGAATGATCCGAGAAGATACTAAAATGTCAGGAATACTATAAGAAGCATTCCCGGGAGGTTATCGATTTGATACTTAGTGCCAGTATGGTTCCCGGGGCGTTCAGATGCCTAGGGGCAAAATGGTCATTTTGACCGAAAAGTCTCAAAATTGGCTTCAAACTGACTAGAAGGCACCTAATCATGCCGGACTGCTTTTAAGACAGTCTTGGAAGGATGGACTTACCATTCTGAGGACTTAGGTACTTTTTCGAGAAACGTGTCGAAAAATGGCCCTAGGGGCAGTTTGGTCATTTTTCACCGAAGTGGGCTAGCAGGTACTAGTGTTGACTCGGGTTTTGAGTGTTTCTGCCACTCTGACAGTTGTCCCGTGATACAGGGGTTTGTTGGCAATTCCCTATATCAACCTGTTTGCGAGTATTTTCGCTACTCTAACGGTTGCGATGTTTGCGAGTACTTCCACTACTTTAATGGTTCGCGATCATTCCCGACACTGCCTAATCTCAGGAAGTTGCTAAAGGACTTAGCGCTTGAGAAACCAACTTCCTCGAAAGGTGTGCCGAAACGAACATTTTTGCATTGGCGGGTTAGTAGCCGCCAAAGGTGGACCGTTCTACCATCTAGGGGATTTGAGGTCTCGTCCCGGTCGACAGGTTTGAAGGGACTTACCGTTCTAAAGAAACTTTCTCTGAAAAACGTGCCAGACAAGAAAGACTTACCATCTCAAGAAATCAACTTTCTCAAGAGAAGGATTGAAATTGGACTGGAAAAGGGGACTTACCGTCTTCGGGAAGATGCGCCTGATTTGGAATTTGACCGAACAATGCCTCCAAGGTCATTTTGGTCATTTTGCCTCTATTTGGGCCTGGTGGGCCTACGAAGCGATGAATCGACTGGATTAAGACTAGAATTATGGAATATGTCCTTATTGACTTAAACTCAAGTTGGGATGGACTCGAGACTGCTGAGCGGGCAAAAATAGGGTGCTTACAACCATCAGTAGGACTGTAGTACACGGTTTTAATAGGTCTGTCTCATCTATGGGGAATAGTATAGTTCCAACTCCTTGCACTAGTACACTTTGTGTGTATTGAACAGAACTGTGTTAAGGTAATTATTTTTATACTGATTATATAAAACAATTAATACCTCATGATTATTATGAGTGCTTATGCTCTCAATCCTAATATAATAAATAGACACGTACATGTAGTGTTTATTGTTTTGATTCGTAGAAGAGTGAGATTCTTTGTGGGTCAATAAACTCAATGAGTTGGAAAATAACATTACGTGTATGGTGAATATTAATTATTGATGGAATCTACGTCCTCGCATAGGGATTGATGATACCCCATTGAGGAAGCATATAAGTTTTGATTATGTCAAACTCTGTAGGTGGATTATGAATCCGACATATCAAATAAGTTAAGTGGAAGGTCTCAAGGAATTAAATAAGTCTGTTGAATTTAATTATCAGTAATTTAATTTAATAGACGGGTATCTGTAATCTTAATGTAGGGAGATAAATAAACATTTAATAATATGGAGCTCGAAATATAATCCTAGTATAACGGGGAGTGCAATTGTAATTCATTAGCGGTATAAATTATAATTTACATAAATAAGGATTAATCCTGGCTGGATTCGAAATCCTTATTTGCGTAAGAAACCTTAGTTATACCAATCCTATGGTCCCTGTTGTAGCCTCTATATATACACACTCTAAGAGCTGTCAGGGTTATACTTTGCTCATAATTGAGAGATACACATTTTTATGAGAAAGAAAAACCCTAGCAGCAGCGAGCCCACTCTCTCTAGAGCAAGGTGTATATGAGGGATACAACAGAAGTCCGAAGGTTGAGTTTGAGCAGTTGATTCGTGTTTGTTGCTGATACTTCTTATTCGGGATCAAACTAGAGAGATATCGAAGGTATGATTCTAATCACGTAGATTAGGCTATGCTAATTAGATCAAAATTTTTCGTAGTATGCGTATGCACTATAACCAAATCGTGAGAAATTCCGATGTCCCCAACACCTAGCTTGTCGGTTGTTAACTATCTAAACTCCCTACCTAATTGTAGTCTGGAATTTCTTGTCAATCCAATAAAAGTGATCTTATTGCTTGCAAATTGTGTGCCATTTGCCTCGATTGTTGCTTTAAACGTTCTTAGCTTGTTACTTCTAAGTTGCTCACTTGTGCACCTTTGGGTGTGTGTGTTGGCTTAACTCGCAAGGTGCCCATTGGCTGACTTGCTTGGTACCGCCCAAAACAAGTGCCACATGGCCTAATTTACATGAAAAGTGTAGGTCTGTGACATTTGGTATCAGAGCACGGTGGTTGCTTGAAGGATCTGGGAACCATGCCTCCAAAGAAGTCAACACACGACTACCTCGTCGAGATGGAGGTGGAAATGGAAAGGCTAAGACGTGAGATGGCGGAAAGCTTGGCCAGGCTCAGTGATCGCCTAGACCTAGTGGAAGTAAGCACGGTAGCTGAAATGCCACGAGCTAGTGCCACCATTGGTAAGCTCGTCGACACATAAGAGCCTCCGAATAAGGTGAAAGAATTGAGAGGCGAATTAGATGAGATCAACACCAAGCTAAACTTGCTAATGTAGGAAGTTTGTAACTCGGCCCCTCACACCTCAATCTTTGACACGGTAAAGGTACGCATTCCAGAACCCCGTGCCTATAGTGGAGCACGGGATGCCAAAGAGTTGGAGAACTATCTCTTTGACATGGATCAATATTTTAAGGCCGTCAAGGCCGACTTGGAAGAGACCAAGGTCACCATGGCTACAATGTATTTGAGTGGTAATGCTAAACTATGGTGGCGCACAAAGCATGAAGAAATCCTATAGAGCCATTGCACCATTAACACGTGAGAAGGCTTAAAAAGGGAAAGGGAATTGTAGGCCCAATTCTTCCCCAAGAACGTCGAGTACATCGCTCAGCGTAAGCTTAGAGATTTAAAACACACATGCACTGTGAGGGAATATGTTAAACAATTCTCTAGGCTAATGTTGGACATTCGGGACATGTCGGAGAAGGATAAAATGTTCTATTTCTTGGAAGAGCTAAAGCCTTGGGCGAGTGCCGAGCTCCAAAGGCAACGAGTGTAGGACTTGGCATCTGCCCAGGCCGCGGCTGAATGCTTGACTAACTACACCTTTGAAACTTTGTCCTCCTCCTCGAACAAGAAGAAGGATTTGTCAAATAGGTCAGGTGGAGGCAGTGGAAAGTTTGTCAAGGCCAACAAGGGATAAAGTGGGGGAGGCGACAAGGGATCTTCTTCCTCCAAATTCCAACCAAAGTCCCAGGCGCCTATCACGGTAGGAGACAAGCCCAAATTCATAAAATAGTTCTTATGTAGCGGTCCCGATAAGGTGATTGAGTGCCCCTATAGACAAGCATAAATTTCCTTACAAGCTTCTTTGTCTAGTGGTGATGCGCAAGAACAGGATAAAGAAGAGGAAGTTGAAGGAGCCCCGCGGATGGGTGCCATGCACTTACTTAATTCCTTAAAGAAGCAAGCCGAGACAAAGAGGGCCTCACGCAAAGGCCTAATGTTCGTGGATGTGCCCATCAATGGCAAGTTGACCAAGGCCATGATTGACACCGGCGCCGCTCACAACTTCATGTCGGACATGGAAACAACACACGTGGGCCTAAAGCTATATAAGGACTCAAGTAAGATGAAGGCAGTGAACTCCGCAGCTCAGCCCATCCAAGGAGTAGCCAAATCGGTGCCAGTAAAGTTACAAAATTGGGAAGGGCATGCCAACTTCACCGCTCTTCCTATGGATGATTTCCAAGTGATTTTGGGTATGGAGTTTCTGCGGGACACCAAGGCAATTACAATGCCCTTTGCTAGCTCATTGTGCTTGATGGGGGAGGACCCCTGCCTTGTTCCCATCATGGCTTAATCCTCTAAAGACAAGTTTCTCTCGGCAATACAACTTAAGAAGGGGGTGAAGCACGGTGAACCAACATTTATGGCAGCTTTGTCGGTGAATGAGGAAATGGAACAATGACCCATGCCTGTAGCTATCAAAAGGGTTCTACTTGAATTTTTGGATGTGGTGCCCAAAGAACTGCCCAAAGCACTACCTCCACGGTGATTGGTGGATCATGAAACAGAGTTATTACCAGGAGTGAAGCCTCCTGCTTGTGGGCCGTATAAAATGGCTCCTCCTGAGCTTGCGGAGCTAAGGAAATAGTTGGATGAGTTGATTGAAGCGGGCTTCATTCGCCCCTCTAAAGCACCATTTGGAGCCCCTGTGCTTTTTTAAAAGAAGCACGATGGGAGTTTGCGGCCGTGTGTGGACTATCGAGCTCTCAACAAGGTGACGGTGAAGAACAAGTATCCCATCCCACTGATCACAGATCTTTTTGATCAATTGTGCAATGCCAAGTTCTTCACCAAGCTTAATTTGTGGTCGAGCTACTATCAAGAGCGCATAGTGGATGGGGATGAACCGAAGACCACTTGTGTGACTCGGTATGGGGCATTTGAGTTCTTAGTGATGCCATTTGGCTTAACTAATGCCCTTGTCACCTTTTGCACATTGATGAACCAGGTGTTTCATGACTACCTGGACAAGTTTGTGGTGGTCTATCTAGATGACATAGTGGTGTATAGCTCTAGCCTTGAGGAGCATGTAGAACACTTAAGGATGGTGTTCAGGAAGCTACGAGAGAATTACCTCTATGTCAAGGAAACAAAGTGCTCCTTTGCATAGGAGTGCATAAAGTTTCTTGGGCACATCATCAAGCAAGGACATATTCGAATGGACATGGACAAAGTGGAGGCAATTCAAGAATGGAAGGCCCCAACTAATGTGTTTAAGCTATACTCTTTCTTAGAGCTAGCCAATTACTACCGGCGGTTCATTGAAGGGTACTCAAGAAGGGTTGCCCCCTTGACTAACTTGTTGAAGAAAGACAAAGCTTGGGATTAGTCAAGGGAATGCCAAGGAGCCTTTGCTTACTTGAAAGAGACCGTGATGAGTGACCCAGTCCTGGCCTTACTGGATGTGTCCAAGCCCTTTGAAGTTCAAACTGAAGCTTAGGAAGGTGAAGGTCTATTTTGTGTGTAGTGTTCTTAGTGATTATATGTTAGATGGTGGTTGATGGATTGTAATGAATGACAAATTAATGTTTTTATGTTTAACTTATGGATTAATGGAACAATATTGTACTAAATGATATGTTGGTTTAGGTTTACTTTTTGAATTATGATCTTTATCATTTTTTATGGAATGAAATGTTGATAATTAGGTTATGGAATACATGGTTCTTTAATTTTAAGTAGAGTTATCTTGTATCTTTTATTAGGTTTGAATAATATATTTATATGTATGACATAAAAAAATATTTTAAGTTTATACATTTTTGCCGTGTCCTCGACGTGTCCGTGTCTTACATTTTTTGAAAATCGCCGTATCCGCATGTCCGTGTTGTGTCGTATCTGTGTCCCGTATCCGTATCGGTGCTTTTTAGGTCAATCATAGTGTGTTAGACAAAATATTTTAAATTTTAAACTCAATACTCCTAATGATTAGAATTTACATGATTATGTGACTATGAATTATTAACTTGTTATCATATTAACATGATGACATAGTGCTATAATTTTACACAATATTCTCTCGGAGGATGGGTTTTGTAAGTTGTATACATATCTTCTTGCTTCAATGAAACTTTAATTATCCAAGAAAACCCCTTAACTTTTAAAACGTAACAAATTGACCTCTTTTACTATTAATTTGTATCAATCAACTTCTTCTGTTAACAATTCATTAAAAAAATAGATGAAAACTTGTCATTTGATTTATACATATTCACAAAAATATAATTTTATACTCAAATTGATTTTTTATTGTTATAATAATTGCTTAATGACTGAAATATCCCTTGAAAGACTATGTAAATATAGGAACAATACAATGAGTATTCCAGTCATTAGAAAATAATCACAAAAAAATATTCTTTATGTACAAAATAAACTTTCGTGAATATATCTAAGTTACATGATAATTTTTTATCTACTCTCCTAACAAATTGTTAATGGAATGCCAATAAAAGGGCTTGATTGATACAAATTGACAGTTAAAAGGGTCACTTTATTACGTTTTAAAGTTTAAAGAGTCTCAGTGATACTGAGTCATAGTTCAGGGGTATGCTTGTAATTAATTCTTTTATTTATAAGGTATATAAATATAAGGGTTAAATTCACTTTATACCCCTGCAATTTACTCTCAATCTCACTTTAGTCCCTCCACTTCAAAAAGTGGCAATCAATCCCTTAAACTTTTGTTCAAGTGCCACTTTGGCCCTTCGGTTAACCTACCGTTATATACTTAACCAAAAATCTTAAAAAAATAGTATAATCCTAAAACAAAGTATAATTAGTAAGACAAAAATTAGATTTTTAATAAAATAACTTAAATGGGTGTGTTAGTTATTTTTTTAAAATGAGATTGTATATATCGTCTTTAGGATTAATTATTAACACACCTTTTGAATTATGAATCAGTATATAATTCGTCAGTGTAATTCAATATAATTACATACTGATTCACACTGATTAATTACATACTAAGATCTGCTTACCGGATTGAAGGTTGTACTAAGATCTGCTTGACAGGTTACTAATACTATATCAGTTAAATTTACAATTGGGTGCACTATTACATGTTATCCAGGAGCTAGATCATTGGCTTGCAACTGGTTCTGAATCAATGTGAAAGCAGTCATAATAGTGTTCTTGACCTTTAAGGCTTCAAACACCAGTTGAAACTGCATTGAGGGATGTAAAATTTTTCGAAATTGATTATTGTTTATATAAAATTAAATCCGTGCTTTTGTGGTTACAGTTGAAATTGCAAGGGCAATTTCGCCGTAAAAGTGAGAATAGGATCATTGGGAGTATCAAGTCATCAATTAAAATGCCTGGAATGAAGCTGATCGTTGACGGTTCTTTAGTTCTTTGGAATCTTGCCATTGTTATAGTTCCTTTTGTTATATTTTTGCTCGAGATGTTTCAGTTGTTGTAATTAGTTTATATGTTTGTATAGTATTGCTAAGTTTTTTGATTAATTTTCCCTTGGCTTTTTTTTTTTGGTTGTTGCCAAGAGTAGAAACATAGATTGCAATTGAAATAAAAATTTCAGCAATTGCTTTTTTAAAATATTTTGTTTGTATTTAGTGGTGCTTAGAAATGCCACTAATACAAGAAATAGTGGTATTTTTCTTCTACAGTGATGATGCTTACAGGGTACTTTGAAGCTTCCAAAAATAAACTAGTGCGGCTCTTCCCCTTGCAATTGATGGCGCTTCCTGTGGCATTCAAAGATATAACTAAAGGACGAACTTGTGGCATTTGCAAGTGCAACCAAAAGGTAAGTTTAGTGACATTCACAAGTGTTACAAAAATATTCAATTACGGCATTTAAAGTGCCATTAAGGGATCATATAGCATCAATTTTCAAATGGTAATTTTTTTTTAATGGCATTTGAAAACGCCATGAATAGTGTCTAAGATGGCACGTAAAAGTGCCATGAAAAACCTCAATGAGTCTATGATGCAATCAATTAATCTCTACGAGGAGATTAAAATTATATCTTCATTTGCTCAAATCCTTGAAGGAGTGAATGGGGAATTGTCTTCAAAATGTCTAACATGACTATGTTAGAAGTTGGGTAGAAAGACTTGTCACACACTGGTTTTTTATGAAATTTTTAAGGGGTTTATATATTTCTGCTTTGCAGTTAGGTTGAGCCTTAAGAGTCACCCAAGTTTTGTAAAAGGGGAGGACCTACCCAAATTGGGCTCTACTGCACGTGTGCCACTTCACCCTAGCCGGTTTGGGATAAATGGTGTGTCCAAACACGGTCTTTTTTTGTTTTTGTTACCATTAACATTTAAATATAAATATTTAAATCGAATAACTGTGATTGTTACAAGGCACTGTCCGACTGGTGACTTTTTTAAATAGACACTTGATGTCTATTTAAATACTTCGTTATTTGCATTTTATTTACTTAATTGTTCTAGAATTTTTCCATTACATTAGCCAAGTTAGAGAGAGTACAACACCGTTTTGATCCATTAGGCACATAGATTATAGTATTTTATCTGTGAGATTGCAGATCACTATATTTTGGGAGGTAGACATTTATTCAACTGTAACAACCACTATGTACCAAACATTGGCCTTGATCATTCTGATAGTTTAAATTCTACAATTGTATAAGTTCTACATTCTGTAATTCATTGTATTCCAGATTTCTAAAAGTTAATATTCTGATTTTTTGCAAATTTGCATACTTAAATTCTGCAAGTGTGCATTCTAATTTTATTATTACAACAATAGTGATACATACTTTGGATGACAAAATATCCATTATTAACAAAACAAAAAGGCAGCCCCTAAAGAAGCAGCAACTAGAGGTATAAGCCTTGGTACTAGAAGCAGCAGTACGACACAACTTTAAAATGCAAAAATACATTCAGATTTGTCATTTTGAATTCTTAACAACATAGGAAACACTAACATATGGGAGCTCATGCGATTCAGCGCCCTGGTCTCTGATACGGAATACAATAGCTCTTTCCGTGCAAGCGTAGCAGACTTCATGACACTAGGAAGAGTGAGGTGTTGCGACAACGATAAGAGGGTCTTTCTTACGGATAGTTAAACCGGTGGCTTCAGTCATGTCCAAATCCTCCCCACTTGCTCCACCAGGAAACGACAGATCAAACTTGTGCACAACACTTGCTAATGCAAGTTCATCAACACTTGTGGCGAATTGGATACCAGGGCAACCCCTCCGACCAGACCCGAAGGGAATCAACTCAAAGTCATGCCCTTTGAAATCTATTGAAGTATTCAAGAACCTCTCTGGCCGAAACTCCTCAGGATCTTCCCATGACAATGGGTCTCTTCCAATTGCCCAAGCATTGATGATCACTTGTGTGCCAGCTGCAATATCGTACTTAGATACTTGGATATCTTGGGTTGATTCTCGAGGAACCAGTAATGGTGTAGGAGGATGTAAGCGCATAGTCTCTTTGATCACCGCTTTTAGGTAGTGCATTCTCTCTAAATCTTCCTCAGTTACGCCTGCCTTGCCTCTAGCTATTCCTCGCACTTCATTCTGCAGTTTCTCCAAGACATTTGGGTGTCTTAAGATCTCTGCCATAGTCCATTCTAGAGCTGTGGATGTAGTATCAATTCCAGCAGCAAACATGTCCTACAGAGCATCCAAATATGGATAACAAACTGAAAAAGTTAGTCAAATAGACATATAAAGACCAGGGGCGGCGCCACATTGAGCTTGATGGGGCCAATTGACCCCATCAACTTCCAAAAACTTGATAATTTTCTACTAATGACATTTGTTAAAAATAATTTGATAAAAGATTGCACCCATTATCTAAAACAATGACCCCAACAGTCCAATGAAAAAAAGACAGAATTCATGAGATAAAAAAAAAATGAAGAAGAAAGGCAATGAAATCTCCCACTCTCTAAAAGTGAATTAAGTACCTGTGGATATGTGAGAACAATTGCCCATTCAAGTTAAAAAAAGAATATTTTTTCACTGTTTATTATTATTTGTCCAAATACTGCTTACCACTGTATACCACCACTCATGATATGCATGATATATCGTATGTAAAATATATATAGTCATCTATGATGTACTGCTAACTATATATAGTCATCTAGAAAGCAAAATAAATAAATAAATAATGCACACGAGTCCCTGACTATTTTTGGTACTTGGACTACATCATAGTTGGAGTATTCACGGTTGAGAATTCAGGTTTGGGGTATACATATTCACGGATTGATCAGTGTGATTCTTTTTCATTTTTTTTTCCCCTCAAACCTTAAGAAGAAGAAAAAAAGGGAGAGTCACTAGGCCTTACCAAGATGATACCTTTGACGCTATCTCTATCAATAGCAAAGCCAGCCATGTTCTCTCTTTGAATTTCAAGCAAAATGTCCACAATGTCCTGTCGACTTTCATCTTTATCAACACTCTCACCACCATTTTTCTCTCTTGCCCGCTGATCCAAATGCTCTTCTACTACACTTTCCAGAAAACTATCCATCTCCTTGGCTACTTTGTCCACTCTAGTATACAAACCATTTAAATGATTCACCCATGCAAGCCATGGAATGTAGTCCCCCACATTGAATATGCCAATCAGCTCGCCAACCTTCCGGAGAAGCTCCTTAAACTCCCTCCCTCCTTCCTCTCCACTGTACTTCCTCCCCAAAGTCACCCTACACAGTATATTATTTGTAAGTGACACAAACATTTCGGTCAAATTTACCACTGAAGAAGAAGAGGAACAAGACTGTTTAATCTTCTCAATCATAAGGGTTGTTTCTTCTTCTCTCACAGCACGAAAAGAAGCTACTCTCTTGTTATTTAGAAGCTGGAGCACACACAGGCTTTTCATCTGCCTCCAGTACTCACCATAAGGAGCAAAAGCCACGTCCTTTGAATCATATGTAAATTTACAGGCAAAGGTCAATTTGGGTCTGTTTGAGAAGATTAGATCGTGAGTTTTCATGATTTCACGGGCTGCAACAGCGGAAGAGACAACAAGAACAGGCACACTGCCGAAGTGAAGCAGCATGAGTGCTCCATATTTTTGAGCTAGTGATTGGAGCGAGCGATGAGGGAATAAGCCGATTTGATGGAGATTCCCAATTATTGGGAGCTTTGAGGGAGAAGGTGCTCTGTTTTTGTGAGGTGTTGGAGTAGTAGACAGCATTTTGAGGAGGAAGACAGAGAAGAAAAACAGGGGAAGAAGAGAGTAAAAGAAGGGATGCCATAACAACATTTCTTCTTGCTCTAAGAGAAAATGTTTCAAGCTCAAGAATTCTGTGTGATAGGCAGAGTGTAGTTTCAAAAGAGTTTTCTGTCTTTCCTCTCTTTCTTTTTCTCACCCATTACAGCAAATACAACTTGTATTTATACATATCAAAGAAAAGTATTATGCATAAACCAATTTCTAACCAATTTTTTTACCTATAAGACACAAAGCCCCGATGAACAAAAAAGGTGCGGCAGAAAAATAAGCTCCCAATTGCCTTTCATGCAGGGAGAAAATACCAGTTTAACTAAAAAATAAATTATACAAATAAATTAAATTTTGGAGGCTCCAATTTTTAAAAATAATTTAAATGTTATAGTTAAGGCCCTATATGTGTTCTAAAATTTAATTGAAGAAAAAGTCCAATCCAAATGAGAAAAAAGGGCCCTATAAAAAGAAGACCGAAAATCAACGACATTAGTTAACTTTAAAAAAAAATTGGTTTAACATAATTCAATAAATTCTAAAAAAAAAAAAAAATTAAAAGTGGGAGGTTTTTTAGAATCTTATCTATTATAGTTAAATGTTATATAAATTTTACATATTTTTATGATAAAAAAAAGCCCAACATCTTAGTTAATTTCCACAATAATTGATTTTACCCAAAAATATTTTTGTAACTAAAAAAAAATAAAAACCTTATTTAAAATTGTCTCCTTAGACCACAAATTGTGTTAAGCTGATCCTTGTGCATAATTCATACCCATAGCACCCATGGCAGAAAAACTCTAGTTGTGACAAGACACACAGAAAACAAATTCAACTGGAAAATTGAAAATTTGATGTAGACCACTCAAAAAATTCAAAGATGAAAATTCAAAAATTGATGTATGCAAGTAATTTCTCCACGATGATGTCGATAGACTTTCGGGTATTCTAAAACAAGGAGATAGTTTGAATGCTCAACTTAATTCTATTCTATTTTTTCTTTTCTATCTTTATATACGTATACCAATTATACATTAGAAGCACCCTGCAAAGACCTTAAGATCAGAATAATGCAATTGAAACATAGACCGGGGAGGGAAGTTATGGGGTAGGATTCGACTCCCCTCCAAACTTCTCTGCTCCATACTCCTCCAGACAATAAATTTCCACGTGACGTGTACTAGTAACTGGTCTAAGGTTGTGTAATTGTTGACGCTAAAAAATTGAAGTTCCTTATTCATTTTGAACTCTGATTTTTTTTTTAAAATAGTAAATAATTATGAGTTTTTTGAGAGTTAATGATTATAGTTATTACAAAATAATTATGAGCTGAGAGATTGCATGCATAATGGCCTGAATTACAAAATTATTTGTACTGAAATTGTTAGCAGCAAGTGATGAGGCAAAATAAAAGTTTTACTTCGAATTTCGGACCTCAATATCCTGCTGTTATGTTATCGTTTCTTGGAGTAGAATTTGAGGAAGAAACTAAATGAGGACAAATTACATTGATGTTTTGCTATCTCTTATGCGGAAAAAAATATCAAGTGCTACTTTTCATCCGTAGGTAATTCGATATCCACAGTATTAGAGAGGTGAAAATTTTAAAGTGTTGATCATAATTATTAATATCGTAGCCGCCCACTGCACTGTTTTTGTTATTTGCTACGGTACATATTGGAATCGGACTATACCGGACTACAGTATCAAATTTACCGATATAAATACAATATATTTGCATAAATTATATATATATGTATGTATTATAAAGTCATAAAATCTCATCTTAATAATTTATAAGTGAACAACAAAAAAATACTCCACATGTGGGTTGTGATCAATTCAACAATTTTTTAATTATCAAATTCTGGCATCATCTGCCATATGATCTGCTAGATGAAAATGGACTAATACTAAATTACTAATTACTAACTAAAGGTAGAATTGCAGACTCTTCTTCCTCCAGATGCAGCCGAGTGAAAATTCGCGGCCGGCTGGGGTTGAGTTCATCCCAACGGTCAACCAGAGCACAAGTAAAGAATCAGAGCAAAATTCTGCTATCCAATTGAAATCTGGAGTTATTTCACATGATGGGGAGTGATGGGCACTGACCAGGAACACCCTTCGACGAGACGCCAACCATGAATCTCCCTGATCAGAAATAAGCATATATGGGTTGTCATATTCGGCTGATGACGTACTGTGCATTACAATGGTTGAGGCTTTAGCACCAAACAAGATATCTCGAAGAACGCAGATGGAATCGAAAGAAGGAAAAACACTACAAAAGCAAGGTCAGCCCTGAGAGCTCCAGTCGACTGAAGCCTGATCAAGGAGGTCAGCCTCAAACAGACCAAAGCCTACCAGATCGTGGCTGCACACGACTGGGCGGATCACACCCGAGCCAAACCACGACGGTCGTCCATCCCACCTGCCACTCTAGTAAAAACCATCATCATAGTATGCCCCTAACTCCGGGACCTGGTGTGTAGCAAAGGATAGTCACCTCACTCACTCTGACACACGCCTAAGGGAGCACCACGATTGGGGTTTGGACAACCGCTCCCCTATTAGCCTATCACCAGTCAGGGCCTCCAATGCCGCGCTGTCACGTGGAGAGACAGCTGTCTCCCACCCTCTCCATGCATGCAACACCCCTCCTTCGCCACCAGGATACCTACCCGTATATAAAGGAAAACCCTCTTCTCCAAAAGGTACACAAATAAAAACCCTAGCAAAAACTATGTCAAAATATATTTAGAAACCTGACTTTGGCATCGAAGTGCACTTGACAGACATCACACCGGTGCCCCTTATCCCTTTCCCTTCTCAAATCACCGGAGCTGATCGTTGCTGGCCTGGAGACCGACTTACTGCTTCATCAGAGAGTAATCGTTTATAGCTAATTTTAGTGCTCTTGTGATTAGGTAACCTGATTCGACAGATATCGCGATTTTGGGGGTTGTTTTACAGCAAGACATCTTCGTCCCAGTACTTGAAGGAGGTGGTCGAAGGTTTTAGAGATAGATTAGAGCAGAGCTTGAGGGAACAACCACTAGCAGAGCTGGAGGCAACAACAATGGCTTCTTCGGCCAGAGCAAGAGAGAGAGAAAGACCACAGCCTTAATTCGTGCAGATTTGGGTTAATGTATTTGTCTAAAAAAATAAGCCAATTTTTTTTATTTTAATTACCAAAAATCCACAGCCTTTAACCCGATAAATTCGGAACAGCCCGAGATACCCCAGTATGGCCAGTACAGTTCGGTATAAGCCGATATAGTTCGGTAAATTAACTAGAATGGAACATGAGCTTTGGTGCAATGTTTGATCACCAGTGCAGTGCAAACCGGGCCATATCAACTGGTGCGGTGTGAGATTAACAACTATGGTCTGGTAGAAAAAGGTTAATTAAAATGTGAAAATCTAAAGTGTATTAAGAACTGGACTAATATGTCAAAGGAGAAAGTTTGAATGAAATGCGTGATCAATTTATATATTCCTTTTACACCGGAATAATCCAACCTATGTTCCATATAGGAGTGGTCATGGACCTGATAGCCCGCCCATATTGATAAGGCTTAAAATTTTTTTTTAGTCTGATTATTTTAATAGGCAAGCTTAAGAATTTATTTAAAGTTAGGCACTTGAAATGAAGAATTTGTAGAGTAATATATTTATTTTAATATATCTTATGTATTACATTATTTTACTTTGTTTTTGGAGAAGAAAAATAATTATTAAACAAGAAAATTACAAAATTTTAACACTTAATTTTTAATTTATAAAAAAAACACAAACTATTTTAATTAACACATCATTTATATTCAATATGGGACATAATTTTTACTATTAAAATTACTTTTTGTTAAATGGGTGAGCTTAGACATTATTTTGTGTAGGCTCGACCAATGTCCAACCTTAGCCTTATACCAAAAGGGTTGCCCACTAGGATCGTAACAAATTATCACACTTTTGTAGCCTTCATTCATGACGGATCTCACTCTAAGTAGCTTTCACTCTGACAGTAAGTAGCACTTTTTTCTTTTTGAATGGCTCAAGCTCTACTCTAGGTAACCCTCTCTAAGTGCTTTTGGAACGATGATCTCACTCTAAGTAGTTTTCACCATAGTAGTAAGTGGCTCTTTTTCCTTTTAGGATGGCTCAAGTTCCACTATAGGTAGCCCCTCTTAGGTAGCCATTGGCTCTTTTTCCTTTCAGGATGGCTCAAGTTCCACTATAGGTAGCCCCTCTTAGGTAGCCATTTTCATGAGTTGAACTCAAAATGTGAATGTTGATCTGATACTAAATGTTAAGAACTTGACTAACACATAAAAAAGTCAAATTTTGAATTGAATAAGTGAAATCAATTCCTATATTTTTTTCTCATTTGGCAATAACCCAACTTATGTACCTAACACTTCTTTTTGCTATTTCAAAAAAACAGAAAAACAAAACAAAAACAAAAACTGCACCGGCCAAACCACACATTTTGACAAAATACATTATGTTCTCTTGGCATGATCCCCCATATTTCTCTAGGAACGAGAAATATCTGGCCATGATTTTCCTTATCTATAACAGGTTGAATATAGCTAACCGAAAATATCTTACACGTGGATTTTCAGAAGCTAGAAAGTAGAAATTGAACCCCATCCAAATAATGTTTTTAAAGTTTCAAAAATTTTCACTATTCAATTAAATTTTCTGTTACATTTTTTAATTCTATTTGTTACACATTTATTCATGACTTTTATAAACCATTTATAGTAAACTTGTATTGGTTATTTGCGCTAAGGCGGTTATATATTTAAATAGTGTGGATATATATATATATATAGGCAGAGAGAGAGATACAGAGATTTCTCTTCTAATATAAAACTATTTTCTCTACAATTCTTTATGATTTTTGCATATGTTTTATTGTATTTCTTGGCAAACCAGTTAGGATGATTCATTCCGCCTATTAATGTAACATGAGAACTAAGCACTTGAATTAAATTCTAAAGTCACTCTTATCCAATGACACTTTTATGAGGTACAATAACTGGTGATGATGTTTTCCTGACCTGACCAGAGACCATATGATCTACTGATCGGCACCGACCAGACCACATCTTCCCACGTCATCTGGTCTTCACCAGACCAGGTCCCCCTATAGTTAACCCTTGTCTATCCCGAGCAAGCCGTCCATTCGGAAGGACACTCCACTCTGGTCGACCTCGCGACCACGTTAATAGGGCCCACACCTGACACCGGACACCCTGGCACACACTTGGGGCTTGGGTGTGGAGTGTGCAAGTGACAATCGCCTTACCCATGATACTGTTCTGACACACGCCACCATGGAGTGTAGAAAAGACCTCTCGAGTGCCCTAGCACGGCTCTGACTCTCCAACGAGAGGCCGCCACGTGGAGAGGCCACTTACTACTCCCATGCAGACATACAAAGCAAAGTAACAGCCAACTCCTCTAGGTACGCGAACCAGAAAACCCTAAGAATACTCTCCAGCAATATCATCACCCTTGAATCTAACTTGAACACCGGAGGGCCTTTGGCCGCCACTGCATCGGTGTGTTTAGTGCAGGAGATCGCCGATCAGCCAGTGAAGAGCTTGACTCAGGCCTGGGGGCAAGACACCACGAGTTTGTTGCATCATCAGCTGGTAATGGCGTTGAAACTACACGGCCTACGTGGTCGAACAGAGCCAGATTCAAAGAGAATGCAACAACATTGTCCAACTTTAGCATTCGACCATGCAAAGACAACAAGATCTACAAGTTATTTTAACAAAATATTCTGCAAAGCGCCCTTTTGCAAAAAAAAAAAAAAAAAAAGAGCACTGACTACAGTCACGTCTGAACCTGCCCCTCAACAGTCCGCTTCCCTTCTCCCTTAACAACCCCCTGCTCAGCCTTTTTAGTTGCCATCACCTGAGGGACTTCCGGCTGGGTCCTCTCAACGGCCTCAACCACCGCCTGCCTTGCAGCAACCTGATCGGCCCCTACAAGGGCAGGCAGGGCTTCCTCCTCGAGGGGATCAAGGCCAGAGAAGTCCAAGTTAGGATACTTCTTTAACGCCTTGCCCCTTGCCAAATCGAAGCCTTGAAGGAAGATGGGCTCCAGCAAGGCCTGGAAATCGTCCCCATCCTTGAACTGTTGAATCGCTTCAGCTTTCGCCTTTAAAAGCTCCTCACCGAAGGTGGCTACGCTCCTCTCCAATTTGTGCCTTTTGGCCTGCTTGGCCGAGAAGTCCAACAACAGTTTGTTGGCTTGCCTCGTAAGCCTCTCGTTCTCCTCGCGAGCCGACTTGAGCTCCGCTAGGGCCGAGTCCCTCTCAACACGAGCAATGGTGACTTCATCCTTCAAAAACTGAACTTCCTCGACGAGGGCAGCGCTGGCCTTCTTTTCATCTTGAAGAGCCTTCTCCGAAGTTCCCAAGCGATAGCCTAGGGTCATAACTCTAGCAAGAGACTGAAAATCCAATAGTTAGAAGTTGGGCAAACATAAGTAGAGATAGAACAGAGTGACAACTACATAAAGGAGTTCACCTTGAATAGGTCATGGTTCACGTCGCTGACCAGACGCGAATTCGGATGCTTGCCCAACCTCGTGACATTTGAGGGCTTTATCGCGTCCGCTGGCCTCTTCTAGGCTATGTCTGAGCTATCTACAATGTTGTTCAGGGCTGACGCAGCTGGACTTGCACGGGTCTGGGAGTTTGTAGGCGCGACCATGCTGCACCTCAACTTGGTAGTTGGAGGCGATCTGGCGACCAATGAAGCCGTGCCCTTCCCCTTTTGGGGGGAGTTCCTTCGCCACATCCGCCGCTTCTGCAGTCTTCTGGCGTTTTGCTTCCGAAGCGGCCAACCCCGCCGCCCTCTTCCTGGTTAGAAAGTTGATGTCGAAACTCATGGCCTCTAGCTTGGAAGATGGTTGTGCTGTTGGGGGATCGGACTGAGCGACTATGAGATTGGGATTACTGGTGGAAGGAGACTGGCGATTTGCAAAGAGAAGTCGCAGAAGTCAAACAAGGATCAACCTAATGAAAACAAAAATCTACTCACTCCTCTCACGTTCAATAGCCAAAGCCTCTCTGGTCGGTTTGGGCCCCAAGAGATACTAAGCAAGTGCCTCAACGATCACCAGGTCCTTGGCGGTCCGAAACTCATACTCTTGGATCTTCTCTACAGCCCTCTCGTGCTCTGCAGACAAAAGGGGCTTAACCCGACCTGACACCCGTAGGATACCTAAGTCAGAACAGACGACATATGGAAACAAACAAAAAATAGAAGACTCGCTGAAAAGAACGTACCCTTCTTACTCGAGTAGCCCCATTGCCTGGGGATCCCAGCAGAGAAGTCTGTCTCCCAAGGGCAGAACTCCCAGCCCTCTCCGCTAATAAAGAAGAATCGGTCCTTCCAGTTCTTGTGTGAAGACGGAAGCTCGCCGATCAAATTAAACCCCTTCGACCGACTCAAGAAGTACTAGTAGCCTCTCCCACGCTTGCCCGACCTATAGCAATACAAGAATTCCTCAGGCGTCATGTCCCTCCCTTGGACAATCTACTAGAGGATCATGCAGCTCACTATGATCCGCTAGGCATTTGGCGCAAACTGCCTGGGAGAGAGGCACAACCTCTATAGAACCACCCTAATGGGCCTAGAAAACGGCACGCGAAGACCGCCAGCCAGTGCACCCTCGAAGACGGTTATCTCACCCTCCCTGGCCAATCACGCCCAATTCTTAGGGTTGGGAACCTTGCACTTCACCCTTTCGGGATCTGGTATACCCGCCGAAGGGCAGCAACCTTTTCCCTATCGAGAACAAAGGCAATCCCTACAGCCTCGTATTCGGGGTCATCCTCTTCGTCCTCCTCTTCTAGCTCGACCTCCTGAGGTCGGGCAGCAGCCTCGGTGGGCTAATCCTGTTCTCCCTCGACACCAGAGTGGGCGGCCCTGGCCTACCCTGACTCTGGAACTTCTAAAGACGCCCCTGAGTTCCCAACGAAGGTCTCCTCCTAGGTCTGACGCCTCACGACTCTAAACCCATTAGAATCGGTCTCCTTAGAATCCGAGCTAATGCCCTCCGGGTTCGACATTGTGCCCAAGGGCCTACAACCCGTAATCCTATCAAACATCGGTTTGAACAGTTCATACAAGTCCCTAAGGACAGATTCTAAGAATTCCGGTCTATCAATGAACCATGAAAGGTCAGGAATTTTGCCCCTTCCCTCAAATACCAACACACAACGGGTAATCAACCAATACATGCAACCAGGGAGCGAGTCTTACCACGACACGAAGTGCTGGCGATGAGTTTAGAAGACAGCCAGCGGTGCGTCGCGTAAACTGGTGTCCCTTCAACTGACTAGAGACGATGAAGATGGAGGCTGGGGACGACAAAGGAGGTTTTCTCTCTCTCTCTCTCTCTCTCTCTCTCTCTCTCTATGTATTTGGCGAAAAGCTCTAAGGGCAAAGCAAGGGCAACTGCCTCACAAAACCCCCCCCATATCTTTGAAATCAATGACCTAGATGGCCTGCAATGATAGGACGCTAACAGCTGAGATGCGACACGTCTTTTCGGCTACTGACAACCAACCCTAGCTGCTGCGTGGTGGCACATGAAACGACGCTACAACACCCACCATCATTTCGCCATCCTCGCCATAAATGTGCTCCATGTTTCGCGATCGGACTGTCTTGTGGAATTCCCCTAGCCCTGAGCAGATGGCTAGGTGAATTGGGGGCATCTCGTGATGATGTTTTCCCGACCTGACCAGAGACCATATGATCTACTGATCGGCATCGACCAGACCACATCTTCCCACGTCATCTGGTCTTCGCCCGACTAAGTCCCCTACAGTTAACTCTCGTCTATCCCGAGCAGGCCGCTCATTCGGAAGGACACTCCACTCTGGTTGGCCTCGCGACCACATCAATAGGGCCCACACCTGACACTGGACACCCTGATGCACACTTGGGGCGTGGGTGTGGAGTGTGCAAGTGACAATCGCCCTACCCCTGACACCGTTCTGATGCACACCACTGTGGAATGTGGAGAAGACCTTCTCGAGTGCTCTGGCATGGCTCTGACTCTCCAACGAGAGGTCGCCACGTGGAGAGGCTACCTACTACTCCCATGTAGACATACAAAGCAAAGTAACAGCCAACTCCTCCAGGTACGCGAACCAGAAAACCCTAAGAATACTCTCCAGCAATATCATCACCCTTGAATCTAACTTGAATACCGGAAGGCCTTTGGCCGCCACCACACTGGTGTGTTTAGTGCAGGAGATCACCGATCAGCCGGTAGAGAGCTTAACTCAGGCCTGGGGGAGCAAGACACTGCGAGTTTGCTGCATCATCAATAACTTTAAAACAACAATATTGACATGTCTCTCAATCTCACTGGTCATATTTTTCCTATCCTATTTTAGCTTATATATTGCATATTGTAATTGTTAATTAATTTATGTTGTTATTTTAAGTGAATGCTAAGTCTCATTTTGACTCTCCAAATATAAAGAGCTAAAAGTGGTTCTCTAAATTTTAATTCACAAATCTCTTTCAGTCTCTCTCTTCTTTTTTCTTTCCCTCTTTTCTTAGAATAAATGCTAAAAAGGAAATAATTTATAAGGTGACTAGTTAAAATAAATAGTATTGTTAAATTTTTTTTTAAAAATAACTAACTAAAATAAATTATAAATTTTTTAGATAAATTTTAACTAATTATTTTGAAGAGTAGTTTTAAAAATGCTTTTAGATCAACAATCTAAAGTCCTTGTTAGGAAGTTAGGACTTTGTTATTTTGTTATTTTTATTTTTTTGTTAAACTGACGCCCTCCACAGATTTGAGGATTTGGTGAAGTCTTCAATTGTCAACCAAGCTACAGTAAAAACAGTAGAACAAAGAAAAAGATACTCTTATTAAAATAACTAAGCCGAAAGGTTGTCTGTTATCTGTCCTAGCATTAAACTAATTGCCGTGTTATGGTTGTTCCTAGCAAGGCACTATTTTAAAGTTAATGCCACTCTTTCTAACTTAATTTAATAATTTTTTAATACAGATTCTTTTTAACTTAATTTAACAATTAGTTTTGAGCACCCAACATGAATTGCTGAATTAAGTAAAAAAAAATCTTCATTAACATCAACATAAGGCATTGTGAGAAAAATAAAGTACATGTTATGCCATTGCGTATTAATTACCTTTTTAATATGATAATACATCATTATTGGGTTTTTTTCTCTAACAGTTCATTGAAATTGGGATACGTTTGTTTGGTACAAACAAATAATTGGTGTACTTTTTTAATAGTGGGGGCCTAAGGGTGCCATAAGTGGAATTAAGATCCCCTATCCCTTCTTTGTGCTCTTTTTCTACCCTATGAATTCTATTGGGCTATATCATCACTATTAATGATATATTAGTGCTTATTTTATATCTACATATTAGCTTTAATAAATATGGCAACAAATCAATTTAAGAATTCTTTCTAAATCAAAATCTCATCTCTCTAATCTCATGAAAATTTTATGAAAACCCTAGCTTTTTTGTCTGCCTTCAATGGCCAACCATCAAAGAGTAGCAAAGAATTGGTCTTCACAAGCTTCTTTTGGCTGTTCTTGCTTTATGGGTTTAGGTAGTTTTCATCAGATTCTTTTTAACAGTTTGGAATGTTGTTAGTAGTTTCTTTTAATCGAAATGAAAAGGTTCTGCTCGTATTCAAGACATTTATGCAGATTGTTGTTTTATTGGAATGTTGTTTGCAGTTTTTTTTTTTTTTTTTTTCAATTTTGATTAACCCTTTTGCGACCCCAACAAATTGATTGTTACAAAAAAAAAAAAAATTATTTCATTTCCAAACCTGAGTTGGCACATTCAAGTTCTCAAGAACTTTGTGATTTTAGGATAAGGAGGAGGACTTAGTCCATCCATGTGAACAGAGGATCCTACATGAATTCATTCATATATATATATATATAAACTTGTATGCAAAACATATATATATTTATGTATGTGATTGTGATCCAAATATGTTTCCTATTATGTTAAAAATTAAATTTCCTATTATCTTTTGAGTGTATTAGGAGATAACTTTTTCACAAGTATATCTCTTATATATATATATATATATATATATGGCCCCTGAAAGCTAGGCACTTAAACTTTTATAATCTTTTAGAGGAGATATTACGAGATACCATTGGCAGCAATTAATGAATTTCAGGCATTAAATATCAAGTATACACATTCTACCCCTTTTCTTTTCACATTTAATTTACTTTGCAATGAAACTCTTCTATTTTTTTAACTTCTAATTCGTAAAAATTGTTTTGTATTGTTTTTATTTAGCTTTAATTTCAAATTTTAGTTTGAGTTATTTCTAACTAATAATTATGAAATGCCTTTTAAAAAAATATATTTTTCCGCGTGATACACGGGTCAAACGGTTAGAAGGTTGAATTTTGGGATTAAATACATATTGAGGGTCTCTTTTTAATTCTTTGTGAATTTGCGGAAACCTTGGATCCGAGGTCAAACCAGGGTGGCGACTTCGCTTTCCTCATTTCTAGCTGCTAGTCCTGTCACATCCTTTTGGGTTCAACGGCCAAGTGGAAGATATGTGGCCTCATATTTGGGTAGCTTCATTGCAAATGTTTGACGTAGTACTTGTGGAAAATTTATACTGGAAAATTCAATTATAAAAACTTTCATACTTGTCGCTGTTATGGACTTTATATATGTTCCACGTTTATGTTTTGGTTGTCAAAACCACGCTTCAAAGCCTCATTAGACAACAAATATTATATATGACGTCGGCTATTCAATAGTTTCCAACTTCTATTTAGTGCTTTCACACTAAATTTCAAAGTCATTGAATTTTTCTCTATCACGGAAGTTTCAGAAACTTTTCTTGTATTGTACACGGAAACTATAGAGCAAAATCTTGTCACTGAATTCTAACCACAAAAACAACATCTTAATGTCCAACAGGTACATAAATTATGTGAGAAGCTAAACAATTGTGACAAGAAATACGATGGAATCTGCACATCTTATGTCTTGTTAGGTAGTGTACTAGGTGTAGGGCTGACTTGTCCCGTAGGCAGGTGAGACGCCGCCTAGCTCTTAATTTCTTAAGGCTTTAAATTTTTAAAAAACTTGTATTTTATAATAATGGTCTTATATATTTTTAATAGCTTTTTTTTAAAAAGGTCTTGACCTACATTAAAAAATATATATTTAAAAAAAAAAAGTTAAAAATCACCTTTTAGAAAGAAAATACCAGTTTCACTATTAAATAATTGTACAAAAAAACAAAAATTTGAAGGCTCCAATTTTTAAAAACTTGTACATGCTATAACTAAATACCTATATAGGTTCTACAATTTTTTTTGAAACAAAAGGTCCATTCCAAATGAAAAAAAAAAGGCTATAGAAAAAATCGAAAATCAACTACATTAGTCAACTTTAGAAAAAAAAAAAAAACACAAATTGGTTAACCCAATAAAATAAATTGTACAAAAAAATTTTAAAAACTATAGATTTTTCAAAACCATATATGTTATAGTTAAGTCTTATATAGTTTCTACGTATTTTTTTTTGGACAAAAAAGCCTCAAATTAACATATTAGTTAATTTCAGTAAGGGTAAACAATCATTTTGTCCATCTAAATTTACTTCAGATTTCAATGTCATCCCTCAACTTGATTTCTTCTATTTAAGCCATTCAACAATCAAAACAAAGTCAATGTGGCATAATTTTTCAAAGTAAGTAAGGAAATTAAAAATTAAATATACTTTTACTCTCTAAACTATAACTTATATTGTCACTTTACTAATTATCTTGCTAACTATACTATGAGGCAAACTTGGAACAATTTAAAATGAAAGCTTTGAACTATATATTTTGGTTCATAAAACTTTAAACGATATATTATGAAGCAAAGTTAGAGAGACAAAATGATAACTTACCCAATTATCTTGAAACAATTTTAAAAAATACAAAAAAACCTTATTTAAAATTATCGCCATAAGCCACAATTATTTGGGCTAGCCCTCACTACGTTTAGTTTGGAAGTGCTTTTGTGGCCTTTGAAGTGTGGTTTTTTTTTTTTTTTTTTTTTCTTACCGTAATGTCTGAGACAGATAATATTTGATCATTCTATAATTTTTTCTTTGTAAAATTTAATTTTCTAATATACTAACTTTCTTACCCTTACTATCTCTCCTCCTTATTAATGATACTTGTATTTTTTTTTAACCAAACATTTAGAGTGTATTTTATATAGATAGTTAACCCAATGTCTTCCGCCATGTCCAAATCCTTCCTTCTATAGCTGTTTAAAAAACTGCCTGTTCCAACCAATTCAATTAATTCAACCCAACCCAATTCGATTTAACGATTCCACCCGTTAAATGACGGGTGAATTTTGACCAACCCGAGAGGTCTTTATTCTTTCAATCCAACCCAACTAACCCCACATTTTTGCATTGGAACTTTAAGTTTTTCATCCAATCTGAGCACCCTATGAATCGTATGTGGTTCCAAAATTGTTCAATTTGATTTGACCGGGTTGGGTGGAAAAGTGGGTCAAGCAACGGGTAACTCTCCAACCGACCCGTAAACACCTTTACTCCCCACTTGCACAACCGTGATGACAAGTCAACCAAGTAAAAATCACAAAAAGTTAACCAGTAGAAAAAGTCAATATAAGCTGGTTAAGAAAAACGGGTACAGACGATTTTTAAAAAATCAGAAAACTGATATGATGAGAATACAAAGAAAAAAAATGTGCTATATATTTTATTTGTTATGTATGTAAATGTAATATTCATTCATTCTATAATTAAATAATTATTTAATATAAAACAAGATGAAAATTAGTTTAGAATTTACAAATATAAATTCATATTATTTTTGTTTATGATTAAATCCCAAGTTGTGATTTTTTCAAACTTGTAATTTGTTTTGTATGCGTTAAAGTTATAAGAATGTGTGTTTATCAAGTGTTTGAAACGCATCATATTAAAAATAAATTAAAAATAATAATATGACTCATTTGGATGCATATTCAGCACTTCTCAAGTGGTATCTAACGAGTGATATCCATCTCAAATACTGTATCTTTTTTGAAGTGTCTATGCTTCTCAGAAATGATTAGTGAACATCCATTTTGCAATAAAATTCAGAAGAGAACGAATACTTGTGTATGTCTCACTCTGAAATTACTGTTTGTCCTCATTTTTTAATTTCTATGGAAGAGGGTCTTCAGTGGCCTTAAAGTGAAGAATCTTATATGAATGACACCGTTTAATTATAAGAAGACATCAAACTGGTCAAATACTTTGTTGGACTCCAGAGCTGCACACTGGATTAAAATAAGTGTATTAGCATCATTACACTGTTCTTAAAGCTATCTTGTTTACGAGAGAGTACAGCTACAATTCCTAGACGGTGGATCTTGAGACTGGGGTCTAATCAATAGTGTAATTTTGAAAATTGTCAAAACTTTCAAAAGTTTTTCTCTCTTATATCTTGCGACAAATGAATGGAGTTGCTCATCATTTAGTTAGAATGACTAGTAACTTTGATTCTCAAATGTTGTGAGTAGAGCCGATTTCTCATTTTTTAGGCCCTTTGATTTCTAATGGCCTTTGGACATTTCCCTAGAAAAAAAAAAAAAAGATTATGTTTTAATATCAAATTTATTGAGAAAAATGAAAAGACAATGAAAAGTAAAAAGAAATATGAGATTTTAAATCCATGCTCTAGTTTTGTTAAATTGGAAAAATAACCATTAGATAACAGCAATCACTCTCTTTAAACAAAAGCCATTTTGGAGGCAAGTCAGATCACAGTCTTTGCTCAATTGGTTCAGAAGGGGCTCCATATATATGCGCAGTGTGATCGGGTTTGGATGAGCCAATATTTATTAATGCTTTCGTTCCGCCCGTCGTTTTGATTGCAAACCTTTTGTTCAGAAGGGGCTACGCAGGGGAATATATATATAAATATATGTTAGGATTTTTATTGTCCTGATAAATTTTGTAAATAAAATTTTTGAAGTACCTCTTCAATTATTCTTTCATGTAAATGAGTTTAATAGGGTTGGGTGTTCAAACAAATGCTAAAGAGTGTTTGAAATAACTCATAGAAGTAATTTGATTGTAATTCAATTTTGAGTTGTAATCATGTCCTGAGTATGTATTTGAGTGAATTAGAAGCTAGAGTACAAGTTGCTGAAGCTACAGTACAAGTTTTTAAAGTATACAAAGCTGAAACTTTCGAAGGTCATATATCAACGCTTAGATCTCCGTTTCGGATCCATAATAACTTGTCAAGATCTATGAGAATATAAAAGATTTGAGAGGATACATAGTTCGCTACCTTCTTGTCACCTTCTTGCCCCTACGAGATCTGAAAATTCTGGCCAATGGCTGTTGCCACCTTCTCGCCCCCGTGAGATCGCGAAAGTAGTCTCACTACCTTCTTGCTACCTTCTCGCCCCTGCGAACTCCCGAACGTATTTTTTAGGGAACTACTCCCATTTGTTTCCAATGAGCTTCAATGCCTATATAGACTTGGAGGATGGGTCTTCTAGGGTTGAACACACTTAAGAAATATATTGAGAGCCTCCAAAGAAAAAGAAAAACCATAGAGTCTTCTTAGTAAGTTGAAGAACTTCAAATCTTCATTGATCTCAAAGAGTCTTGGTGGTACATCAAGGTAAGGATTCACGACGAGAGAATAGTGAGTAGCGGGGTATGCAAGCAAGGTTCGACTTCAACTTAGATTCGGGGGATTCGGATTGGTACAATTGTAAGTGTTCTTGTAAACTGTTCAATTGTTGATAGTGCTTGGAACTTGGGCTGGACTAGGTCCCGTGATTTTTTTCCGGTTTGGATTTCCACGACAAAAATCGTGTGCCTATAGTATGATTGCTTTACTTTTCATGCATGCAATTTTATTAGTGTGTGATTGATTAAATTGTTTTACAATGATTAATCTAGCGTTCCTTCAAGTGATTGTAAATCCAAGTAGATCGGAAATTTCAATTGGTATCACAGTGAGATACTCAAAACTATTTTTTTTGTTTTTCAAAGAGTGAGGTCCTGATAATCTGATTACATGGATTTACCACGCGAAGGTGGTTCTACCACTAGACCTCCATTATTTGATGGAACCAACTATACCTACTAGAAAGTTCGCATGAGAGCTTTTCTTAAATCTATGGATGAGCAAGTTTGGTTGTCAGTCGCATATGGTTGGAGTCTTCCCACGACTACAAGTACATCTTCGACTCCTCCTGCTATTACAACCACCACTATTAAAAATGTTCAAGATTGGGACAAACTGTATTATGAAAATAGTGGTTAGAACAGTAAGGGTATCAATGCCATTTTTAATGCTCTCTCACCTAATGAATTTAGGCGTGTATCAATGTATGAGACTGCGAAGGAGGCATGTGATATACTTGAAGTTACCCATGAAGGAACTACTGCCGTTAAAATTGCTAAACTTCAGTGATTAACAATAAACTATGAAAACTTGAGAATGGATGACAATGAGACTTTTGATCAATTTTATGCAAAATTAAGTGATATTGTCAACTCAAATTTTAATCTTGGCAAAAGGATCTCTTCTTCAAAAGTTGTTTGAAAAATTTTGAGATCATTACCGTAGAGATTCCAAGCCAATGTTACAGCTATTGAAGAAAGTAAGAATGTCGATTTTATGAAAGTAGAGGTATTGGTTGGTTCTTTACAAACTTTTGAGGCTAATCTACGTCGTTTTCAAAATAATAAAGACCTTGCTTTTAAAACTGTTAGAGAAGAAATAGGTCAAGAGGAGATGGATTTTATTGTCAAAAAATTTAGAAAATTTTTCAAAAATAAGAAGGCCCAATCTCTTAGTTTTGAGAAAATGAAGGAGAAACAATTTGATAAAAAGAAGCCCGGAAAGAATCCTGATAAAAGTGGAGGTAAACAGTCTCAAAAACTTCAGTGTTTTGAATGTCATGGGTATGGTCACTTTGCACAAGAGTGTCCAAATAGACTGAAAAGAAAGGCAAAAGGGTTTACTGTAACTTGTGATGATTCTGATCCTAAAGATGACAATGAACCTGAAACTGAACAAGAATCAGGTAACTTTACTACTTTCACTGCATCTGTGCATGATGGTTCATCTCATACTTTGAATGAAATTGAAAGTCAAGGTGAGTCTAATGAGTCTATTAAACTTGATGAAATTGATTCTGATAATGAAAAGAAGGGTGATCTTCAACATGCCGATGATCAGTTGTACTCTTAATATTTCAAATTGATCAAAGTTAATGGAAAACTTGGTCTTAAGTTAAAAAAGGTTTTAGAAGAAGTTGAGACACAGAAAAAGGAGGTCGTTGAGGCTCAATCTCTTGTTAGTCATTTGAAAGCTCATCGAGTCACGTTATCTGATAAACTTGTTGCGCTTGAGAAAGAACATCATTCTTGTAGTGAAATTAACAAGGCACTTGAAGAGAAGGTTACAAAACTTGAAGCTTCTAGTGCTAAAGCTAATGATGTTTTCAAGAAGTTGAATGCAGGTTCAAATAAGATTGATGAAATCTGGAATGCTCAAAGGCGTACAACTGACATGACTGGAATTGGATATTCTAATCAAGCTTTATCTTCATAGCAAAAGCTCAAAGTTGGTAAGCCTCAAACATCATCATCTAAAGGTAAGAATAGGTATGTTCGTCCTATAAATGATTATGATAATTATTATGAGTCTTATCCTTCCTATACCACAAAATTTGTTCCCACCTGTCATTATTGTGGTATGAGAGGACATACTAGACCGTTTTGTCATTAATTGTATAGACTACCTTATAATTATGTTCAGACTCAATCTAGAAGACAAGTTAGACCACAACATAACAATGAGTTTGTGTATAATAAATTTGATATGTTTGGATGGAATTCTCGTGCTCAAAATTCTAGGTTCAAAAGACCTCCATAATACATGCAAGGTCAATGGAATAGGACTAGAATCAATGCAAACAAAAAGCCCAAAATTTCATGTAGAGTTTGTACCAAGTCGCATGTGATTAATGATACTCCTAAGCATAAGACAATTTGGAGTAGAAAAGCATATTTAGAGACTCTTAATACCCCTAGAAAATTTAAAGAAAAACCAAAAAGATTTTTGATTATCTTGATTATTTTGGTATTCTTAGACTTAAGGATCTATTTGCATCTCTTACACTCTTATATTAATTGTAATCTCTGATGTCTTGATTAGCTTTGAGGCTACACTTTGAATTAGCTTCATGACTAATAGCTTTAATGAAAATCTTTATAGTTGTGGGTATCACATTTTGTGTACGAGTGCTAAGTCTTATATGTGATTTGATGTAACTGAGATCATGCTAGGTTTTACATTCTTTATTGTTTGAGATTCTGTCATACTAGCCAGACCTATGATTAGATATGCACAATGCTGACAGTATTTATCTCTATCTCTCTCTCTCTCTTGCATATTGACTAGTGTCAAATTTTGGATAAAAGCCTTTATAGACGTAATATGCACCCTCCGGGTCTAGTCATAGAAAGGGCTACCATGCTTTCAAGCAAGAAAACTGTCAAAAAAAAAAAAGGTGTTGAGATTGAGGGTGAGTAAGTACTAAGCATATTCTTGCTTTCCAATTAGATGCTAACTAGTCCGCTATCTAGTTGTTCATTGAATTTCATGACTTTAAGTGAGGGTAATGATTACGCTTCAAAAGTGCAATTATAAGGCATTAATTAGTACTTTGTTAGCATTAGTTTATGGTTATTTATGTCTTTTTTGTTATGTTTTGATATTAATTAAGTTTATAATGCTTTATGTAGGTTTTGAGCTTAAATGAAATGATTTCGAATGCAACTTAATCATAGGTTTCAAGAGGTTATTGTCAAGGTACAAGCTGATGAACCTGTAATACAAGCTGTTGAAGTATGCAGAGCTAGAACTTTGGAAGCCCATATCTCACGAATCAGAAAGGCTATTCAGGATCATAATATGTTGATTTCATATAAATTTTTTAGACCTACAACTTTCGTGAAGTGACTTAGTCCATCTGAGCACTCAATAGAAGTCATTCGTACTACTGATGACGGGATTTATAGATTAATTCACTTTTTAGTTAGATATAGATTAGGAGGTGGTAGAATAGGTTTAGGAGTTCTATGTTGGAGGAGAAGAATTCTAAGATTTTTCTAGAGTTGTGGAAGGAGGAATCATCCAAGCTTTAGAGGCTACGAATATTTTCATCTTTCAAGGGAGCATCTTAATCTTTAGTTTTCTTTCTTGTTTTTATTGTGAATTTTAGATTATATTTCTTTAATGCAGCGTTTTATTTCTTTAATCATTATTTCCATTCTTGCAATCTTTATAATGTATTTTAGTAGCTAAATCCGTTCTTGGTATGGGTTGAGAAAGTAACTAGGTTATAGGTAGAGATTCAAGATAGTTATTTATTTTACAAGATTTTAAGAACTTGGACCAAGATTCATTTTCTTGCCCATGAATATCTTCGAAAACAATATTCTTGATCATATCTAGCATGTATATATAGACTGATTTGTAAGCAGGGATACGTATACCTAGAATTTCTGATAAGAATATTGATTATAATTGCATATATATTCCTATTAAGAGTATTTTAGGAATCTACTATTCTTGATTAAGCTTCAAACATACCTTGTAGACAGGTTTATAAACTGGAACATGTATGAATGGGACCCTAGTATGAACACTAGTAAATAACTGAATATCAACTCCAAAAGTGTAATCGAATCTTGAGTTTCTTTAATCAAAACTATCTTGGGAACTTACCTGTAGGCCTATTACTAGATCTAACCCTGCCAAGACCTTTTTATAATATTTGAATACATATCTAAAAATTAGTTTAATTTTATTGTCTAATAATTTAGATCAATCATCTCCAACAATTGATTTTTATTTTCTTTTTGGAAGCTTTCCTGTGATTTTAATTGACTCTGAGCTCATTATTATTTTGTTCTGATTGTAAACCTTGCCACATTAAGTTTATTTCTTGTGTTTCCTGTGGATCGATCTCGGACTTACCGTGATATTATTATTGCATCCCAACCACACACTGGCGGATATAATTTGCACTATTCAGGAGCGATCAAGTATACCAAGAGATTTCTTCATGCATCTTATCTCGTGAGCGTTTGGCACTTCACACAACACACTGATATTCCCCATCTTCATGAATTTATGTCATTTCGTGGCAATTGGCTTGATTAGTTGATTTATATTGAATGCTTCAATATTTGTTGAGTGTTTAGATCTCTTTCAATATTTTTGTGTAAGGTTACCAAATATTTCCTTGTTATTGAATATCACTAATAATTGATGATCTTGTTTTTATTTTTATTCTTTTCGTTTTGATTTGTTTGATTTAAAAAAAAAAATGCTTGTGTAAGATATTATGTTTTGGAGACTTTGATCCTTTTGTTATTTCTTTTTGTTGTTTGTCAATTTGTAACAAAAAGGGGGAGATAAATATGAGTTTGCATGTATTAAGGGGGAGAGAATATCATTTTTGAAAAAACCATATTTAGGAGAGTTGGAGGGGAGATTTGATTTCATATACCTTGTGACATGTACTTCTTATTTGTCCATGCCATATATGCGTTTTAAAGATTTATATGTTTGAGTTTTGTGTAGAGACATGTATCAAGTACTAGTTACTTGATTCTTACAATATGGGTTAGCCATTGTAATCATGACTATTATTTATTTTTTTTGTAACCCATTGATTAGTGTGATTTGTCACGGAATTTCTAAAAGGGGAGATTATTAGGACTTTTATTGTCTTGGAAAATTCCATGAACAAAATCTTTGAAGTATCTCTTCAATTGTTCTTTCATGTAAATGAGTTTAATAGGGTTTGGTGTTCAAACAAATGTTAAGAAGTGTTTGAAATGACCCATAGAAGTAATTTGATTGTAATTCAATTTTGAGTTGTAATCATATACCGAGTATGTGTTTGGGAGTAGCAGTAAATCTTGTGGTGCAGATAACTTAGCTAATTTAGGCAATGATCAAAGTAAAACTTTTGTGTATTAGAGGACTATCCTAAGTAAGTTGGATCACTTTTAATTAATGACATGACATAAAATTATGTAATTAGAGACTAATCTATTTTATGTTTTTATTTTTGAAGTATAAAAAAAAAAGTAAGTAAATCTTGTGACATGAAAAACCCAAACCCTTTTCATGACTTATTTCCTTTTTATTTTGATTTAAGCTCCATTTTCTTCTATAACCAAACGTTAGAAATAATTCATTTCTTTGTCCCTTTTTTTCAATAAATTTGGAATTCAAACATAGTGTAAGCTTTCCAAAATTTAAATGCAAAAGATAGGTGCATGCCAAAACCAAAAATTATCTCCAACTTTTAAGAGTGACTAATACAAAATCCTTTTAACCAAAATGAAATGGGGAGTCTAAATTATTGCATAATTCAGTTCAAGGTAATGAAATAACAACATTTTTTGCATAAGTAATTCATTGACATAAAATACTATGGAAAAAACTCAAGTTTATCTATTCTATTATAAAGCAAACCCTCCTCTATTTTGGTGAGGCTTTTTTTATTGACCAAGATGACCCACAATAGAAAGTTTGTCTAGTTTAAATTTAACACATGCAAGAGTAATTATGTAATATTCACAACTAAATTGATTTTTTAGATTTTGTAACCTCCTACTACTAACTTAGCAGTAAAGAGAGTGATTTAATGTAGTGTAGTACACACAAATAATGCTTGCTACCTTTATATTTAAAGTAAAAAATAAAGTAAAATTACTCTATCTAAAGCTCGATAAAGACAAAAGCCATACGGCTCAAAAAAAAAAATGAATGGAGTCAAAGTCACATAAAGTGGATGCAAGCGTGAATGTGAGAGCGAGAGTGCGAAAATTGAAAACGAGAGTTATATTTAAATAAATACTATATTTATACATTTAAGTAATGCATTTTAATAATATTTATGCTTCAATTCCATGTACGTGCAACTATATCTAATAAATACAAAAAAATTAAGTATAAAGTTGAAAAAAGAGAGATGTTCAATGTGGACACCTACGGTCCAGTTAAAGGTGTAAAGTGGGCCGAGTTGTGTCGTGCCGGCACGGCCTGTCACGTGGCGTGCCAAGCGTGTTTCATGCCGTGTTCATGCCGTGCTCGTGCCGGCCCATGAAGAAAAATGTCAAGCCGACACGGCCTATGTCAAGCGTGTTCATGCTCGTGCCATGCTCGTGCTCGTGCCATGCTCGTGCTCGTGCTCGTGCTCACGCTCGTGTTGTGCTCGTGCTTGTACTTGGGTCGTGCCCGTGCTTGTATCGTGCTTGTATTAATATTAAAAAATTGTTTACCAATATTGAACTCATATACATTTAAAACTTTAACAAAACAAATGAAATAGACATTTATTTATGATGGAATCTATGTACAAATATTAAATATAATGAATACGTATAAAAAGTAAATTACAATGTGTAAAAAATTATTAAGCAAATAGAATTTAAAATACATCGTTGTTCAATAATGGAAAACATATACAAAATAAATAGAATATATTTTTCATTCTTCATTTGATTCAGTTATATCTAAGTTTTGAAAATTTTCAATTATGTCGTCTATCAAACTTTGGGCTCTAAGACTTGCATCATCCCAATCCTTCAAGCACACAATGCATTCTAAGATTTTTGAAGTTAGTCTTCTTCTCCTCTTGTCCAATTGTCTATTACCTACACTAAAAGCAGACTTCGATGTTACTGTAAACACCAGAATAGTTAGTAGATCACGTGCCATGATAGAAAGCACAAGAAAATTCCTTTAATGTGTTTTCCACCATGTCAAAATATCAAAATTTTCTACCTCTTCGACGATAAGAAAATTTATAAAATTAGTTTCTAGATATCTATAAAGTTCAATACATGAAGAAGAACTTGCAATGGATTTTTTTTTTTTTTTTTTTGTGGCAATTAAAGCCTAAGATGAATCACTGCTAACATTCATAGTACTTGAAGAAGAAAAAGCTACTCTATTATTTGCATATTTAGATTCATATGTTTCATATAGGGTGGTCAATGAACTCGTAACATCATTTAAAGTAATTTTAAGTGCAGTGGTTAAATTTTTTGAAATTTCATTTAACAACATTTTTACACCAAATAATTTAATTTTAGGATTCATTACTGCAGCTAAACAAAAAATAGGTGGAATATATTCCCAATATTTTCTAAAATTTTCTTTCATAGATTAACAAACATCTTTAAAATAAATATTACTTCTGTACTTAGCCAAAATATTAAAAATATTATATGACTAATTTAAAACAATACAAGTAGTACAATAATAAACACTAGAACAAATATTTGTAGCATTATAAAAAATTTTTTAAAAATTCAATAAATTCAACAATTAAGTCCCAATCTTCTGTAGATAAAAGTAAATTAGTGTCTCTAGTAGTAAGATAATCATTAATTACTTTATTATATTTCACACAAGATTGTAACATGAAATAAGTAGAGTTCCAACATTTTGTAATATCTAATTTAAACTTTCAAAATTTTAGACTATATCTTCTACATAATTCACCAAATTTTTGTACTGTAGGACCAAATGAAGTAATGAAAAAAATTACATTTCTACTTTTTTTTATATGATCATTAATCTTTTAAGCCATCTTGCACAATCAAATTAATTATATGACATACACATTTTCTATGAAAAAAAATTTCACCATGAATAGGGTGCAAATGACATTTAAACAAATCAATGATACATTATTAGCAGTAGCATTATCAAAAGTAATATTAAAAACTTTATCATGATATTATCTGCATGCCCTTTTTCCTTTACCTTTATTAACATGGTTGGTTGTCGTGGAAGGTGTACTTGATGATACAGTTAAACCTCCATCGAAATTGTCAATATCATTAAAATCTAAATCCTCAAGGTTAAAATTCACAGGGTTCATATTTATAATAAAATGAAATAATGTAATTAAAAATAAATTTTAAATAAAATAATAATAATATAAATATAATAATGATACCTCTATCGAATCTGCAGATTACTTGACTTACATCAAGATTATAAAAAAAATGGCTAAGTGTAAACAATATAAAAAGAAAATGAGTAGTTTGTGATTGTACAGAGAGAAATTGTATAGATTGTAGAGAGAGTGAATAATTTTGTGAGAAAAAAAATGAAGTGAGAGTTAGTATTTATAGAAAAAATTGAATAAGTCAATTTACAAAACTATCCCTAAAACTAGCTATTATATAGTTGTTGGGAGGGATAATTTTGATATTTTAAATGAAAATACACATTTTCCCTTTAAACTAGCCGTTATATAGTTGTTGGAGGGGGGGTAATTTTGATATTTTTAATAAAAATAAACATTTGTCCTTTAAAATAGCCGTTATATAGTTGTTGAGGGGATAATTTTGACATTTAATGATACTTTTCAAAAAACTAGCCATTAGCCATGCTCGTGTCGTGTCGTGCTTGTGCTCATGCCTTAACTGTGCTTATGTTGTGTCTGTGTCTTTGAATACTAAGCTTGACACGGCCCACCAGGTGGGTGGTGCCGTGTAGTGCCTGTCACATGGCGTGCTGTGCCTTGCCGATGACTTGGCGTGCCGTGTTTCGTGCCGTGCTGAGCCAGGTCAGGCCGACCCACTTTACACCTCTAGGTCCAGCGGTCAAATTGCCTTTCTTGTCTCTTGTGGTCATAAATACTCCCACGGAGCCATTATGCTATCATTTCCTCACCATATACCATATAAACCCACCATGTGGCAGTTTGTTAGTGGCCTAGTGTCACGAGCTGCACTTTAAGGCCGGTCCCATGCCCTCATTTTTCAGTCTCGTGCCAGTTCTATCATGTTTGTACATATTGTATAGAGTCTAAAAATGTAAGTTTGGTGTCAGATGCATGCCTAGATTTTTCCTTGTCAAGGTGTGCAGCATCCAAGTTGGTTGTGTCCTAGCCCTATCGAGGAGAGGTATTGTAATTTTTTCGAAAGGCTAGAAAATTAGTTTAGGGTCATATAAATGGATGTAAAAGGATTTTGCCAAATTCCTTGTATATATTTTTGTAGACCTATTATCACTCCTCAAAAGGGGGTCACGTTTCTTTGTATCAGTTTTAAAATGGCTCAAAAAGTATATATAGGGGAGTATAGTAAAGTGAGTCCAAGTCCCTAGTATTAAGAATTTATAGTAAAAGACATGCTTTGTGTAATGACTTTAGTATTTATTAATAAATTAGTTATTTCATTTTAATAAGAATCTGTGTGAGCAATGTTTGCATTGCATTATTCATTTAATGATTATGTATATGTGTCTCTTTTTCTATATAGTAGATGATTTGGTATGTAGAGTACGGTTTACACACGGAAGATCAAATCATTGGTTCTTATGGAATATAAGCTTATCGTTCACAGTCTTAGATGGAACTGGACACACCATTGTCGCGCTCAGATTTTTCGCACTCGAGGAATACACACACAAGTGGAAAAAATACTGTACTCTCTCGTTAAAACTCATCCTCCTAGAAGAATGAGTGCGACTAGGTTTGAATGAAAAATTGGTTTGAATTAAGGGCTTTTGGAAAACATTTGGAGTTGCCACCTAACTTGACTAAGGTGAGTTAGGTCACCTAAAAACTAAGCACAATCCGAAAACTGCACTTAGGGTTTTTGAAAATGATTTTGAAAATACTTTCTCAAGAGAGGGTTTTTAAGAAAACAGGTTATTTGGCAACCTTTGAAAAATATTTAAGCCCTTTTTTGAAAATAACTCCGTTTTTGGTCTTTCGAAAACAGTGATCCTAGGTTTAGAGGTTGGTTACGTGCAGGGAAGACGCACTAAGCCATCACCCTACCCCGCCCTTGCGGTACCTATATGTCTATTTACCCTAAATTTACCTATGAGAGTCTTTAACTAACAAATATCCAATCCTATTCACTTTAGAAAAGAATGTTTAAAAAGACATGTTACATGATATGCAAATGCAAGAAAAGAGATTTGATTTGGAAATAGATTTGATTTAGAAGAGATTTGAAAAGATATATTTGAAATTGAAAAGTTTTAGAAATTGTAAATAAAGATTTGAAAATAGATTTTTGGAATTAGAAACTTGAAATTGATTATGGAATTGGAGATTTGAAAAAGGTTATGGAAATAGAAGCTTAAAAAGGTTGTGACTGTACTCAGGAGGGTTGCCTACGTATCCTTTTTGAGAAATCATGTCAGTCGTAGTTCAGACAACAGTCCGATAGAAAATAGAAGATCTGATATGGAAAAAGAAATTTTGATTTGAAGAAGGGTTTGATTTGAACTTGGAATAGAAGATTGGAATTTGAAATTTGGAATTGAAAAGATTGGACTTTGATTTGGAAAGATAGAGTTTTGGGAAACCTAGACTTAGGAAGATAGGATTTAGAAAGGACATGAGATTAAGAAAGACTTGACTCAACTTGGAAAAGTTTTGAGAAAAGATTTGACTCGAATATTAAACTTGGAAGATTAGGAAAGATTGAATTTAGGAAAGATTCGGATTGGGAAAGTTTCGTTTTAGGAAAGTTTCGTTTTAGGAAAGTTTCGAATTAGAAAAGTTTCAAAATAGGAAAGTTTTGGAATTTAAGAAAGTTTGGAAGTTTAGAAAGATTTGAAAAGTTAGATTTGGAAAAGGATGGAACTAGGAAAGGGTTGAATTAGAAAAGATTTGGAAGCTTAAAGTTCAAGAAAAGATTTAAAAGTTTAAGTTTAGGAAACTTATGGTTTAGGAAAGTAGGAGATTAGGAAGGATTTGAATAGGGAAAGTTTTAGACTAGGAAGGATTGAGATTCCTATTTTCTATAACAAGGGATTGGATTTTGTTTCTAAAAGAGATGTTTTGATTTTGTTTCAAAAAATGGAGGATAGGATCTAGTTTCCTAAACGGTATATTGGATTTGGTTTCCTAAAGCGGAAAATTGGATTTGGCATGGATTTGAAAAGGAAAGTTTTAGAAATCCTAGATTTGGAAGACTATAACTTTGATGTAGAAAATAGGTTTTGGAAACTTATGATTTTGATGTAAAAAGGGAGATTTTGGAAACCTAGGTTTTAAGACAAGATTGAAAATCATATTTTTGGAAAAGAAAGTTAGGGTTTCCTAATCGTGGGTTCTAGAGCTTGACTTGGGCTCTAAGGAAGGAATTTTTGGAAAGTGAGTTTTTAGAAAGGGAAAGTTTTTGGAAGGAAATCATAGATGGGAGTTTTTAAAAAGTGAATTTGAAAAGAGTTTTAGAAAGAAGATTTTGGAAGAAGCTTTTAGGAAAGAGTTTTTAGAAAACAGATTTAGGGAGCGTTTTTAGAAAGTGAATTTTGAGAAGAGTGTTTTTGGAAATGAATTTAAAAAGAAGTTTTGAAAAATAGATTTTTAGAGGGAGTTTTTTAAAATAATTTTGGAAAGGAATTTAAAGAGAGTTTATGGAAAGCATGTTGGAAAAGAGATTTTTAGGAGGAGATTGTTGAAAAGAGATTTTTTAGAAAGTATATAAAATATCTCACTTTCCTAAAGCGATTCTAACCATAAGAAAGTCAGAACCACTTTAGGATAGTGGTTTTGAAAACAACAATGATTTGAAAATATGGACCATATTGGTAACTTTAAATGTAACACTTTCCTAAAGCAACCCTAGCCATGGAAAGGCTAGAATCACCCTAGGATTGTGGTTTTGAAAACAAGTTTTTGAAAAAGAGATTTTGATACAATTTTGAAAACGATGTTAATGCAAGTTTTTGAAAACGAGTTTGAAAATGAATTTTGAAAGAATGCAAGATCATGATATGCACAATGCAAATTGGGGTCGTGAACATGTAAGGTCAAAGGCTTCACCACATAATCAAGGGGGCCGAACCCACATGGTCTCCGGTTAGACTAAAAGAAAGCCCCCGACACGGTGACCTTCCAATAGCCTAATCCTACACATGGACCGGGAAGTCTTTTGTTTCAAGCATGCATGAAACCGGGGGGGGGGGGGGGGAAGAAGATGCGGGATTAAAATAGAAGAAAACCCAAGTGGGTTAGGAGAGAGAAGAAAGGGGAAAGATGCGTAAACTTAAATAGAGAGTCTACCTTGTTTCTTGTTTATTTTGCTTTGCTTTGCTCGCTTTGCTTTTGTTGCTTTGCTTCGGTCTTCATTTCAGTCTTCGAGAGTTTGTCTTCGATCTTCCAAACTTTGTAGTTGCAGCAATCCAAGTCTTCAATGGAGGGTTTGAGGCTAGTGTATGAGTATATGAGAGTGTGTACGAGTGTATGAGAGTGTATAGGAGGCTAGGGTTTGGAAAACCTAAAGAAGCTAGGGTTTAGGGAGGCTACGAGCTCTGTATATCGAAGAATAGGGTTTTAGACTGAGTTTGTGGACCTCTTTCACGCTGGAGGAGGCTCTATATTTATAGAGAGAGGAATGGCCTAGCACCAGTTGCAGTGGCGCTAGGCCAAATATTGGTTTGGCGCCACTACTAGTGGTGCCAGCTACTTAGGAAAGTTTTAAGGTCGGCAAGTAACGTATCTTCAAAAGATTTGGGCGCTTGTACTAGTGACTACCATGCAATTTTGAGCCTGGTTTCACTAGGAGTGGCTCTGGAAGATCCGAAAAGGATTTAAGGGACCGGGAATGGCCTGAAAGGCTGAAAAAGGGCAAGAACCCTTAGAATGGGGTCCCGAGGGTAATGGACTTGAAAAAGGATGTCATGGTTTATTGGAAGGGTTTACCGAGCTATTAGGGGCAAAATGGTCAATCTGGCCAGAAAGCTGCCGGGATGGACTCGGAATATCCCAGAAGAAGACTCGAGATTTGAAAACATTATTTAGAATGTTTCCAAAGGCTACCGGTTTGATACTCAGAGCCAGTGTGGTTAGAAAAGGCGACTGGCCTATTAGGGGCAAAACAGTCATTTTGCACCGGGTTTGCCGGAATTAACTCGGAATGATCCGGAAAGATAATAAAAGGTCGGAAATACTATAAGAAGCATTCCTGGGAGGTTATCGATTTGATACCCTGAACCGGTGTGGTTCTCGGGGCGTTCGGATGCCTAGGGGCAAAAGGGTCATCTTGACTAGAAAGTCTCAAAATTGGCCCAAAACTGACTAGAAGGCTCCTAATTAAGCTAGACTGCTTTTAAAACAATCTTGAAAGGATGGACTTACCGTTCTGAGGACTTACGTACTTTTTTGAGAAACATACCGAAAATGGCTCTAGGGACAGTTTGGTCATTTTTCACTGAAGTGGGCTAGCAGGCACCGGTGTTGACCTGGATTTTGAGTATTTTTGCCACTCTGACGGTGGTCCCGTGATACAGGGGTTTGTTGGCAATTCCCTATATCGACCTATTAGCGAGTATTTTCGCTACTCTAACGGTTACGATGTTTGCAAGTACTTTCGCTACTCTAACGGTTCGCGATCATTTCCAAGATTGCTTGATCTTGGGAAGCTGTTGAAGGACTTAGCGCCTGAGAAATCAACTTCCTTGGAAGGCGTGCCGAAATGGATATTTTTGCATTGGCGGTCTAGTAGGCACCAAAGGTACACCGTTCTACCATCTAGGGGACTTGGGCTCTCGTCCCGGTCAACAGGTTTGAAAGGACTTACTGTTCCGAAGAAACTTTTTTCAAAAAAGTGTCGGACAAGATAGACTTACCGTCTCGAAGAATCAACTTTCTCAATAGAGGGATTGAAATTGGACTGGAAAATGGGACTTACCGTCTTCGGGAAGACACGCCTAATTTGGAATTGGATAGAACAATGGCCCCAAGGGCATTTTGGTCATTTTGCCTCTATTTGGGCCTGATGGACCTACGAAGTGATGAATCGATTAGATTAGGACTAGAATTCTAGAATATGTCCATATTGACTTAAACTTAAGTCAGGACGGACTGAAGACTGTCGAGCGGGCAAAAATGGGGTGCTTACAGTTGCCCCTCTTTTTCTGTCTTTGCTTGTTGAACATAGAAAACGATAGAGTAAGAGTCTCATATTGACCGTGAGACGGTCGGAGGGACGGACTTTGGGAATTTTGGAAAGCGGGATTGTAAAAATGAATATTAGACCCAAAAGGCCTTTGAAATAGAGTTTTGGCAGGAAAAAGGGCAAAGCTGCCCAGAATTTGGAACTGGCGCCACTGCTAGTGGCACCAGGCTTAGGACCAAAACCAGCAAACTGCTGGTTCGACACTACTGCGGATTTTGAAGAGTTTTTGGAGAATCGAGAGTCTTTGTGTGGAAATCGACTTGAACCTTGAAGGGGCACTCCTTAAGGACCACGAGTGATTGCCGGAACTAGACCACATCGCCAGAAAAGCCACCGGAAGAGAAGATTTCGCCCGAGAACTCCAAGAGGTGAGTTTTCAATTCTTTATTGATTTTAATGTGTAGAACTCCGTTTAATTCGTGTGAACAGTGAAAATTGATGTTTTGATATGTTTTGAACATTATGGTGATGTTATTTTGCATTTTGGTGCTTGTTGGACTGAATTTGAGTGATTTCATGTGATTATGTGAAGAGAATTTTCTGTAGGAATTGGGGGTTTGTTCCTACAGGCTTGGGCATTAGGTTTTTTGGCTATATTTTTATGCCATGTGCTTTAAAAAAATGTGTTTAACAACCGTATGAAGTTTCATGATTTTTTAAAAACTTAATGAATTTTTTATTTTTTCAAAAATAGAAAAATATTTTGAAAATTAGGAAAATGGGAAATTGTTGAAATTAATGGAGTTTAAAATTTGAAAAAATTAGAGAATTTTTAGAAAACATTTGAAATGATTTTGAGGATTTTTAGGACATTTTTGAAAATTATTGATTTATTGAAAAAATAAAACGTGTGTTTTGAAAATTTCAAAAATTTCAAAAGTGTTTGTGGGTGCTGATGTTATGTGATTGTAACGTTGTAAAGTGCACAGTTTGTATTTTGTGTTGATGTCATGGGTGTTGTAGGGACCATTTTTAAATGAAACTTTGTCGAAATATTTAGAAATCTGGGAAAGAGTTGAAAAAGGTTTAGAAATAAAATCTTTTTAAAGGAAAAAGACAGAAAATCCTTAAGATTTGACTTGAAGTTGAAAAATCAAAAGGTGTAGGAAATTCATTTTGAATTATTTGAAATTTTATTATTATTATTATTATTATTAATTATTTATTTACTTTATTTTATTATTATTTATTTGCATGTACCGTATATTAACACCTTTTATCTTGGTTTACCTTTTCAGGATGACAGATGCGGGCGACGATGGTTCTGAGTGGAGACGCCGCTCCGGGAAGGCGGCAAGGATAGATTCTGTTAGCGGCTCCAGTCGTTTTAGGGGTAGTCATCGATCCACTGGACGGGCCTCTTCCAGTCAGAGCGGACGGGGGAGTAGACCACTTGTCGACCCCTTTCCTTCGGTTAAGCAGGCATTTGCGGAGGATATTAGTGCTGAGGAGGAGGTACCGGGTCTTGGTGACCAGGTGCCTAGTTATGGGAGAGCCTCCTCTAGACATAGGTAGACGGATGTTGATTTGGGTGACTTGGAGGTACCGGACATCCCACCACTTGGGGATCTTGCTTATCACCCCAACGTATATTTTAGACAGCATTTGCCCCCTCCTCGGGTACACACAGCTTTTAGAGGGGTTGTTCATCAGGTTTTCACCCATGCAGTGGGCTGCTCCATCATATCGTGCCTTCTTGGCTGAGATCGGATTAAAAGCCTTCATGGGATTGCAGGCTAACCGCCTAAACCGACATCCGGTGCTGGCACTAATTGAACGGTGGTTTGGAGAGAAGGGGACCTTTCATTTTGTTGGCTTTGAGTTGGGTCCGACCCCCTTGGATTGGGCGATCATCACATGGCTTTTCTTTGTCGGTTAGCGGATCACTTTACAATCAGTCAGTAGAGACGAGGCCCGCATTCTGCTGGACTTGCCCCCTCCTAAGCGTTTTGGTTTCCCAGTTTTCGGGCTCAGCCAGGATAACCATACTTTTGCTATTGAGCCCTCCCCTGCTCAATGCGATATCATAAGGCGGCGACTTGTTTTGTATATCATCTTCAGCTGCTTCTGCAACAACAACAAGTCACTTATGCCTTTTCGGTTGGTGAGCATAGTAGCTGATCTTGGGGCTTTGTCTAAGCTGGATTGGGGGTCCTTCTCCTTTGGCTGCTTCCTTCGATCTATGCGGGTTCAGACTTCTTTCCGTTTGGACAGCATGACTAGTTTCTGGCCCTTTCTTGTCTGGTGGAGCTATGAGTACCTGCCTGTTCATCGCCCTGCAGTTGTTGATGAGGACCTTTATCCTCGTGCTTTGAGGTGGGCTCGTGACCGGGTGGCCCAACGATCCGAGACTACCGACTTCGTGACACTACGAGCGAACCTGGAGTTGATTGAGGCGAGAGACGTGACTTGGCGGCCCTTTATTGGATCAGTTCATTATGAGACAATGCAGTACTTAGTTCCGTTGTCCCTATCGAGGGCTGCTTTTCTCAGTGACAATACTTGGGAGTCTTATCTCGAAGAGCGACACTGGCAGTAGTTTCATGAGGAGTTCCGATCAGCAGGAGCTCCGCCGGAGTATATGTTTGGAGCCTTGGGGCGGGAGTGCCTATCCCCTATCAAGAGCTGCAGCCGGGTGCCAAGTTCTTGCTTCCTCCGGATACAGACTATGCTGCACACTTCGGGACTCATTCTGTCGGTGCCTTCACCCAGTTTGAGGTAGTAATCGGCAGATACGCTGTAGGCCAAGAGGTGGTGGACTTGTGGCACCGTGCCGGAGGATATGTGCCCCAGGCTGAGTTTGTTGCTGTGAGGGACTAGAGGGATCGATACCAGATGAATCGAGATCAGTATCAGGCAGAGGTGGCTTCCTTGACGGCTCGGATAGCTTAGATGGGAGGTGACGGGGTATGTCATCTTTTCTCTCCTTCTTCTTGCTCTGTTGTTGCTTAGTTCTTCTTTCATGTGGCTGATTTCAGCTCTATCTTCTCTGCAGGATGCTGGTGCTTCGAGTAGTTATCTGCCTTCTCCGATACCGGGTTTCGGGGATTTCAATCCATATGACATTGATTTTGACCTTTGATAGATGCCCCTTGCGGAGACTCTCCTTTGCCCCTATTCCTGAGATGTACTTAAGTTAGACAGTTTTATTTTGATGGATATTTATGATATTTAGATGCATGGATAGACAGAGGCATTTATGATCTTTATAGCTAGGCATACGATCAGATGCATGTGATGGACAATGATGTTATGTATCTATTACATAAGTTGTTATTGGTGACTTCTATTTTTGTATGGAGTTATGTCCTATACAAAGCTCATGCAATTTTTTTTTCACATATTAGAAATACATTAACTAATAGAATGACAAGGAGTGCTGTTCCACTTAATATCTTTGGAATGTTATCTCCTTCTTTTTCGGGGGCCTGGCCTCTCTTTGGCTTAATCTTACCTTAAACGAATGATAGCACTTCATAACTTTCTTACTTCCGACCATCTCTGATTCTCTGTTTCAAGGTTAGTGTATGGGGTTATTGGGCTGAAACTCTCGACTCCCGGGGTTTTAGCAATAGCTTTCCCGACCTTCAACAGAGCGATAAGCGGCCAGTCCTTTCAATCCGAGGAGACTTTGTTTAGGACCGTAATGTAAGTTAGGTTATAGGGTTTCAGAAATAATGGGATATGCAGGCTCAAATTCAATGTTATTTTCAGCAGGGTTTAGATCTGTACCATCCTTGACTCTCTTTTTCAGTAGGGCTAGCATCCTTTTTTAGCTTCGACAGCGTATCTAGCTCATTTAGATCAAGCAATCTCTTTTCAATCAAAGTGGACTTTAGTAAGGTTGTAATGTAGGCCATGGTTTTGGGGTTTTGCAAGAAATGGTAAAGGCTCAAACCTATTGTTTCTACTGGGTTTCTTTGTAACCTAGGACCACCTTTAAATTTCCTTCTTGCTTTTACTATACACTTCTCAGAGTAAAAATGACTCTTTTCTTTCATCCTTTTTATATGCTTTTTGAGATAAACATGACTCTCTTCTCTTTCAATCTTTTTATTATGCTTTTGAAGATGACTTAATCATGGTTTTCTTCAAGCCTTTACTTAGATTTTTTTTTTTTTTGGCCTCTTGCCCCTTGGCAACTTCTTTCCTTCGCTTTATCCCTTTATCTCAAACCATTCTACAACCCTTTTTTCCTTACCCTTTCTCGCTAGCCATTCGATCTAACCCAATGTGGGCGGTGATCCCTAGGTTGGGGTTTTCTTGAAAAAGATAAATGGCTCAATGGGTTTGGCAAGGGGTTGCTTCTGACTGTATGGGAAATAAAATGAGGGCCTCTCTTCACTTTGAACTACATTGCTTGATCTATAGAGCTTTTGATACTGTCCTAGCACGATAGAGGTGGATACCATTTCTAGAGTTTCTCGATTATTGTCTGCCCCAGTGTGGGGAGGACAGTTGTGGATTAGGGTTGGTGAAGAAAATTTTCGTTTTCTGCGAGGCACTAGGGGTGAAGCAAAGGGAATATAAACACTTTTTCTTTTATATAGGGAAATGAAAGATGACTCCTCTTTATCTTGATAGTCTGGCCACACATCGCTTAGTTTCGGTGTCTTGCAAGTGTTGCCTTCAAGTAGTTTCCTCGCTCATCCTTATCCTCTCTCTCTTTAGAAAGCTGATCATTTGGCGAATGGTTAACTCATGCTATCATCCCTTCAAATCGGATCATTCCATAAGATAAACCATGCCCCTTGCGTAGAAAGTAGTTACCATTCACAAGAGAACAGAGGATAACAACAATGAATAAGAGGACTATCATTTGATTATTATCGTCATTTTTATGAAAAGCATAAAGTTCTTGAGTAGTAAGAAAATGTAAACATCAATTTAAAGACAGGAAGTAAAAGGGATAGAAAGAAAGTGGGTGAAAATACCCCTTTCTTGTACGCTTTTGATGGAAACCCATTTCAATTAGGCCTTGGGACAATGCCCACGTCTTCGATAGTCCACTCGTGATTCGGCTCCTTGGCCAGGGTAGGATAGGCAAAGGCTTCTTCTAGAGCTCCGGACATGTGGTGGTGCAGTTAGTAGCTTTATTGACCATCTTGCCTTCATTTGTTTGCTCCAGAGTTTTTCTAACAAACCAATTAGGTAGCTCGTCTTTTTTCAGCTTGATAGATCGAGCCCGGGGTTTTCCGCTCTAGCGTCCAGCTGTGGCTCGGTGTTCCTCAGGTGTACACAATGGGGGATTCTTATCACTGAGTTTGGATAGCTCCTAGTCAATCTTCTTCACAGATTCATATACGAGTTCATCTTCAGGGACCGGCATTTTATTAGGGTTAGACCGTAACCAGGCATGACACTACTCCACATCTTTGCATTCCATTTCCTCCCCACCCTTGTAATATATCTCTTGGTATGCAGCAAAACACACCTTATTGTTACTAAACTTTGTAATGACTTTGACAGCGTGATCTGATGGAGGGCTTGCAGTGACATTCAAGGAAGGATTCGCTAATCGTAAGCCGATGATCTCGTTGTCTATCAGGTCTTAAATCTTATGTTCGAGGGTCCAGCATTCTTCGGTGTCATGTCCTTGGCCACCCGAATGGTACTCGCAATACGCCTTTGGTTTAAAATGAGGTGGCAGAGGATTAGGTCGAGGTCGAGGGGGTATAGGTTTTAAATATCCTGCAGCTAGGAGACTGAAGTAGGATGTGGTTTGTGGACAGGAAAGTTTAGTGAAAACTCGATCTTTTGGTCTCATTCGCCTAGGTGTCCTAGATGACCTAGAAAGGCGGGGATCAAGTTCTGGTGCAACAACTATTGGGCCAGTGGTTTGGGAATTGGAGGAGCTTCGGGTTTTATGTTTCAAAGTGGGACAATTTCCGATGTCAAGTCCTAGTGAATAGGACTGGTACTCATAGGATAGATTATAGGATTTAGGGGTGTGGTTAAAGGTTAGTTTGAGAGATGTCGGAATTCGGCACACGACCTGTGGAGATTGTTGGTGAGCTATGGTCGGGGCATAGTCTTGGTCTTCCTTCTTCATCCTTTTTTGTCCATTATGGGTTTAGGCATGCGAGGACTCTGCTTGCTCATAGGTTGCGTGGGATAAGAGTGAAGAAAGTATGCCTTCTATTTTGGTCATCTTATGTCTAACTCATCTCGCCTCCGCTAGTAGTAGAGTTAAGGTATCGAGAGTAAGTGATTCCATGGGCGTTTCTTAGCTTTTGGACTGTAAGATGGGGGGAACGAGGAGAGGTACCTGAAACTAACAAAGGAAAAGAGTCAGTGTTTTATCTTGACAAGTCTTTATGCAATGCATGCTCTAGGGTGCCCTTCTTCAGGGGAAAACTACACATGGTGAATTGGCTTACTTTTGGAGATAGGGGATTTGCCCCTGTATGCAGATACCTTACCGTCAAGTGGGAAGGCCATCCATTCACATATTCATCCATCCATTTTCTCAAGAAAAATAAAGAAATACATTTAACTTTGGGGTTTGAGATACAAAAGAATTGAAATACATTTTAATAGGGGGAGGGGGAACATTTTCTTTTGGGGGTTCCACCTATCTAGTTTTACATAAGAAGTCCTAAACTACTCTTGAGTCTTAGGATTTGCCTTCCTTGGATTCAATGTCGAGGAGGTCGCTGAGAGACCTTGTTGATCGATTGCCCCTTGTCTTCTTGGCAACCCTATCTCCGTAAGCATAGAGGGATTGGGGCCCCTCCAATGGAATGAATTGATGTGCATGCCATGAGTCCTTAGGGTTACATGGGAACCCTTAGGGTTTGGGTAGGTTTAATGCAAGGGAGAGTGAACTAAGTGTCACTCTCAATGGGTTGATCATATGCATGCGAATGCAGCGACTTGAGTTACTTGGAACTCTCATCTAGACATGGAATACAAGATACATGAAAATGGATGCATAGAGTATAAGGAAAGAGAATACAGTTGAAGTACATATGCATGTATGAGCAGTTATACAGACATTATAACAGTATGAATATAGTCCTTCTAACAACAGGAATAGACAAGTATAAATGAAAATAAGAGCAGTCGCCATTTCCTCAATGGTTTTGGAAAACGGTGCGCATGTCTTAAATCCGGTAGAGGTTCGGCTATGCATGGTGTCTATATGAGCATGAGGTTGAGGGTTGACTAATGCGTCCTAAAAAGGCTCGGTCCCCGTATCTTCAAACCTAGGCCCACTTCCCGAGGTGGTGCCATGATCGGTTGGTGATCCGAGTAGGGGAACCATCAAGAGGCCGTAGGCGAAGAAACTGACACAGCATCTTGCCCAGAACCAATATACCGTTTTTCCTTTCTAACTAGAAGGGTCATATCAGGATAAAAATGTAAGTATGCAGAATGCAAGTGCACGTGCAGTGTGTGTGTGATTTTTGAAAGCGGAGGAAAGAGCCCAACAACTCCCATTCATCCTGTTCATTACATTCATGCATGGCAGTTAATAAAATTTGAACAACAAGTGCACCTACAAAACAAAGATGTAAGAGTTAGTATGTGGATGGCAAACTTAATACAAGATAATATGAATAAATGCATGTTTTTTGAAAACAATTTTGAAAATTTGGTTTTGAAAATTTAAAGTGAATAGGATTGAACAAGTTAATTGAAGACTCTACATGAGTGAAGGGTAAAAAGACATGACTATGGCCTAACCCTTTAAGTGTCTCCAGCGGAGTAGCCAACTGTCGCGCCCAAATTTTTCACACTCGAGGAATACACACACAAGCGGGAAAAATACTCTACTATTTCGTTAGAACTCATCCTCCTAGAAGAACGAGTGTAACTAGGTTTGAATGGAAAATTGGTTTGAATAAAGAGCTTTTGGAAAACATTTGGAGTCGCCATCTAACTTAATTAAGGTGAGTTAGGTCACTAAAAACTAAGCACAATCCGAAAACTACATTTAGGGTTTTTGAAAACGATTTTGAAAATACTTCCTCAAGAGAGGGTTTTTAAGAAAATAGGTTGTTTGGCAACCTTTGGAAAATATTTAAGGAAAGCTTTAAAAGTTTAAGTTTAGGAAACTTATGGTTTAGGAAGGTAGGAGATTAGGAAGGATTTGAATTAGGAAAATTTTAGAATAGGAAGGATTGAGATTCCTATTTCCTAAAACAAGGGATTCGATTTTGTTTCTAAAAGAGATGTTTTGATTTTATTTCCAAAAATGGAGAATAGGATCTAGTTTCCTAAACGGTAGATTGGATTTGGTTTCCTAAAGGGGAAGAATAGATTTGGCATGGATTTGAAAAAGGAAGTTTTAGAAACCCTAGATTTGGAAGACTATAATTTTGATGTAGAAAATAGGTTTTGGAAACTTATGATTTTGATGTAAAAAGGGTGATTTTGGAAACCTAGGTTTTAAGGCAAGATTGAAAATAATGTTTTTGGGAAAGAAAGTTAGGGTTTCCCAATCGTGAGTTCTAAGGCTTGACTTTGGCTCTAAGGAAGGAGTTTTTGAAAAGTGAGTTTTTAGAAAGGGAAAGTTTTTAGAAGGAAATCCTAAAAGGGAGATTTTAGAAAGTGAATTTGAAAAGAGTTTTAAAAAGAAGATTTTGGAAGAAGCTTTTAGGAAAGAGTTTTTAGGAAATAGATTTAGGGAGCATTTTTAGAAAGTAAATTTTGAGGAGAGTGTTTTTGGAAAGGAGTTTAAAAAGAAGTTTTGAAAAATAGATTTTTGGAGGGAGTTTTTTAAAACAATTTTGGAAAGGAATTTAAAGAGAGTTTATGGAAAGCATGTTGGAAAAGAGATTTTTAGGAGGAGATTTTTTAGAAAGTATATAAAATATCTCATTTTCCTAAAGCGATTCTAACCATAAGAAGGCTAGAACCAATTTAGGATAGTAGTTTTGAAAACAACAATGATTTGAAAATATGGACCATATTGGTCACTTTAAATGTAACACTTTCCTAAAGCAACCTTAGCCATGGAAAGGCTAGAATCACCCTAGGGTTGTGATTTTGAAAACAAGTTTTGAAAAAGAAAATTTTGATGCAAGTTTGAAAACGATGTTAATGCAAGTTTTTGAAAATGAGTTTGAAAACGAATTTTGGAAGAATGCAAGATCATGATATGCACAATGCAAATTGGGGTTGTGAACATGTAAGGTTAAAGGCTTCACCACATAATCAAGGGGGCCGAACTCACGTGATTTCCGGTTAGACTAAAAGAAAGCCCCCGACACAGTGACCTTCTAATAGCCTAATCCTACACATGGACCGGGAGGTCCCTTGTTTCAAGCATACAAGAAAGGCGGGAAAGAAGATAGGAGATTAAAATAAAAGAAAACCCAAGTGGGTTAGGAGAGAGAAGAGAGGGGGAAGATGCGTAAACTTAAATAGAGAGCCTATCTTGTGTCTTGTTTATTTGCTTTGCTTTGCTTTGCGCGCTTTGTTTTTCTTGCTTTGCTTCGGTCTTCACTTCAGTTTTCGAGAGTTTGTCTTCGATCTTCCAAGTTTCATAGTTGCAGCAATCCAAGTCTTCAATGGAGAGTTTGAGGCTAGTGTATGAGTATATGAGAGTATGTATGAGTGTATGAGAGTGTATATGAGTGTATAGGAGGTTAGGGTTTGGAAAACCTAAAGAAACTAGGGTTTAGGGAGGCTACGAGCTCTGTATATTGAAGAATAGGATTTTTAGACTGAGTTTGCGGACCTCTTTCATACTAGACGAGGTTCTATATTTATTGAGAGAGGAATGACTTGGCACCTGTTGAAATGGTGCCAGGCCAAAAAACCTTATGGTGCCACTAAGAGTGGCGCTAGGCCAAATATTGGCTTGACACCACTACTAGTGGCGCCAGCTACTTAGGAAAGTTTTAAGGTCGGCAAGCAACGTTTCTTTAGAAGATTTGGGTGCCTATACTAGTGACTACCATGCAATTTTTAGTCTAGCTTCACTAAGAGTGGCTCCGAAAGGTCCGAGAAGGATTTGAAGAACCGAGAATGGCTCAGAAGGTCGAAAAAAAGCAGAAACTCTTAGAATAGTGTCCCAGGGGTAATGGACTTGAAAAATGATGTTAGGGTTTGTTGGAAGGGTTGACCGAGCCATTAGGGGCAAAACGGTCAATCGGGCCAGAAAGCTGCCGGGATGGACTTGAAATATTCCGGAAGAAGACTCGAGATTTGGAAACATTCTCCAAAGGCTACCGGTTTGATACCCAGAGCCGGTATGGTCGAAAAAGGCGACCGGCCCACTAGGGGCAAAACGATCATTTTGCACAGGGTTTGCCGGAGTTGACTCAGAATGATCCAGAAAGATAATAAAATGTCAAGAATACTATAAGAAGCATTCCCGGGAGGTTACCGGTTTGATACTCAGAGTCGGTGTGGTTCCCGAGGCGTTCGGATGCCTAGGGGTAAAATAGTCATCTTGATCGGAAAGTCTCGAAATTGGCCCGAAACTGACTAGAAGGCACCTAATCATGCCAGACTGCTTTTAAGACAATCTTGGAAGGATAGACTTACCATTCTGAGGACTTAGGTACTTTTTCGAGAAACGTGCAGAAAAATGGCCCTAGGGATAGTTTGGTCATTTTTCATCGAAGTGGGCTAGCAAGCACCGATGTTGACCCAAGTTTTGAGTGTTTCCGCCACTTTGACAGTTGTCCTGTGATACAGGGATTTGTTGGCAATTCCCTATATCGACCTGTTTGCGAGTATTTTCGCTACTCTAACGGTTGCGATGTTTGCGAGTACTTCCGCTACTCTGACGGTTCGCAATCATTCCCGACACTACCTGATCTCGGGAAGCTGCTAAAGGACTTAGCACCTGAGAAATCAACTTCCTTGGAAGGAGTGCTGAAATGGACATTTCTACATTGGCGGGCTAGTAGGCGCCAAAGGTGGACCGTTCTACCATCTAGGGGACTTGGGGTCTCGTCCCGGTCGACAGGTACCGTTCTGAAGAAACTTTTTTCGAAAAATGTGCTACATAGGATAGACTTACCATCTCGAGGAATCAACTTTCTAGAGAGAGGGATTGAAATTGGACTGGAAAATGGGACTAACCGTCTTCGGGAAGACGCGCCTAATTTCGAATTGGACCAAACAATGCCCCTAAGGGCATTTTGGTCATTTTCCCTCTATTTGGGCTTGGTGGGCCCGCAAAGCGATGAATCGATTGGATTAGGACTAGAATTATAGAATATGTCCATATTGACTTAAACTCAAGTCAGGACGGACTGGAGACTGCCGAGCAGGCAAAAATAGGGTGCTTAGAACCATTAGTAGGACTATAGTACAAGGTTTTAATAGGTCTGTTTTATCTATGGGGAACGATATAGTTCCAACTCCTTGCACTAGTACACTTTGTATGTATTGAATAGGACCGTGTTAAGATAATTGTTTTTATACTGATTATATAAAATAATTAATAACTCATGATTATTATGAGTGCTTATGCTCTCAATCCTAATACAATAAATAGACACGTGCATGTAGTGTTTATTGTTTTGATTTATAGAAGAGTGAGATTCTTTATGGGTCAATAAACTCAGTGAGTTGGAGAATAACATTATGTGTATGGTGAATATTAATTATTGATGGAATCTACATCCCCGTATAGGATTGATGATACCCCCTTGAGGAAGCATATAAGTTTTGATTATGTCAAACCCTGCAGGTGGATTATGAATCCGACATATCAAATAAGTTAAGTGGAAGGTCGCAAGGAATTAAATAAGTCTGTTGAATTTAATTATCAATAATTTAATTTAATGGACGGATATCTGTAATCTTAATGTGGGGAGATAAATAAACATTTAATAATATGGAGCTCGAAATATAATCCTAGTATAATAGGGAGTGCAATTGTAATTCATTAGCGGTATAAATTATAATTTACATAAATAAGGATTAATCTTGGCTGGATTCAGAATCCTTATTTGCGCAGGAAGCCCTAGTTATACCAATCCTATAGTCCCTGTTGTAGCCTCTATATATATGCACTCTAAGAGCTGTTAGGGTTACACTTTGCTCATAATTGAGAGATACACGTTTTTGTGAGAAAGAAAAACCGTAGCAGCAGCGAGCCCACTCTCTCTAGAGCAAGGTGTATATGAGGGATACAACAGAAGTTTGAAGGTTGAGTTTGAGCAGTTGATTTGTGCTTGTTGCTGATACTTATTATTCGGGATCAAACCAGAGAGATCTCGAAGGTATGATTCTAATCACGTAGATTAGGCTATGCTAATTAGATCAAAATTTTTCGTAGTATGCGTATGCACTATAACCAGGTCGTGAGAAATTTTGATGTCCCCAACACCTAGCTTGTCGGTTGTTAACTATCTAAACTCCCCACCTAATTGTAGTCTGGAATTAGTTGTCAATCCAATAAAAGTGATCTTATTGCTTGCAAATTGTGCGCCATTTGCCTCGATTGTTGCTTTAAACGTTCTTAGCTTGTTGCTTCTAAGTTGCTCACTTGTGCACCTTTGGGTGTGTGTGTGGCTTAACTTGCAAGGTGTCCACTGGCTGACTTGCTTGGTGCTGCCCAAAACAAGTGCTGCATGGCTGTAAGTACCCCATTTTTGACCGCTCGGCAGTTTACGGTCCGTCCAGACTTATACTCAAGTTAATATGGACGTATTCCAATCGAAGTCAACTCTCTAAGTCTAATCCCGTCTATCCATCACTTCACGGGCGGGCCCAAAGAGAGGCAAATGACCAAAATGCCCTTAGGGGCATTGTTCGGTCTAATTCCAAATCAGGCGCGTCTTTCCGAAGGTGGTAAGTCCCCTTTCTAATTTCAATTAGGCACATCTTTCCAAAGACGGTAAGTCCCCTTTCCAATTCCAAATCAGGCACGTCTTTTCCGAATATGGTGAGTCCCCTTTCCAATTTCAAATCAGGCACGTCTTTTCTAAGACGATAAGTCCCATTTCCAATTACAAATCAAGCATGTCTTCCCGGAGATGGTAAGTCCCTTTTTAACCTGTCGACCGGGATGAGACCCCAAGTCTCCTAGATGGTAGAACGGTCCACCTTTGGCGCCTGCTAACCCGCTAATGCAGAAATGTTTGTTTCAGGCACGCCTTCCAAGAAAGTTGACTTCTCAGGCGCTAAGTCCCTGTAACAGCTTCCCAAGATCAGGCACTCTCGAGAATGATCGCGAACCGTCAGAGTAGCGGAAATACTCGCAAATATCGCAACCGTTAGAGTAGCAAAAATACTCACAAGCAGGTCGATATAGGGAATTGCCAACGGGCCCTTATATCATGCGACTGCCGTCAGAGTGGAAAAAACACTCAAAATCCAGGTCAACACCAGTGCCTGTTAGTCCACTTCGGTAAAAAATGACCAAACTGCCCCTAGGGCCATTTTCTAGCACTTTTCTCGAGAACACACCCGAGTCCTCAGAATGGTAAGTCCACCCCTTCCAAGATTGTCTTAAAAGCAATCCGGCATGATTAGGTGCCTTCTAGTCAGTTTCGGGCCAATTCCGAGACTTTTTAGTCAAGATGACCATTTTGCCCCTAGGCATTCGAGTGCCCCGGGGACCACACCGGCTTTGGGTATCAAACCGGTAACCTCCTGAGAATGCTTCTTATAGTGTTCTCAACCTTCTATTATCTTTCTGGATCATTCCGAGTAAGTTCCGGTAAACTTGGTGCAAAATGACTGTTTTGCCCTTGGTGCGCCGGTCGCCATTTTTTCTAGCCACACCCGCTCTGGGTATCAAACCGGTAATCTCTTGAGGTTGCTTTTTATAGTAGTCTCAACCTTTCTTTATCTTTTCGGATCATTCTGAGTTAGTTCCGGTAAACCCAGTGCGAAATGACCGTTTTGCCCTTGGTGGGCCGGTCGCCTTTTTCGACCACACCGATTCTGGATATCAAATCGGTAGCCTCTTGAGAACATTCTAAATAATGTTTTCAAATTTTGAGTCTTCTTCTAGGACATTCCGGGTCCGTCCCGGCAGCTTTCCAATCCGGTTGACCGTTTTACTCCTGATGGCCCGGTCAACCCTTTCGACAAATCTTGTCATCCTTTTTCAACTCCATTACCTTCGGAGCACTGTTTTAAGTGTTCTTGTCCCTTTTCGGCTTTCCGAGCCCTTCTCGGCTCCTTAAATCTTTTTCGGACCTTCTGGAGTCACTCCTAGTGAAACCAGGCTAAAAATTGCATCGTAGTCACTATTACAGGCACCCAAATCTGTCAAAGATACGTTGCTTGTCGACTAAACAAACTTTCCTAACTTGCTAGCGCCACTCCTAGTGGTGCCAAGATGAATTTTGCCATGGCGCCACTACAACAGGCGCCAGGTCTATCCCTTCTCTATAAATATAGAGCTTCCTCCAGTGTGAAAAAGGTTCGCAAACTCAGTCTAAAAACCCTACGTTTCGATATACAGAGCTCGTAGCCCCCCTAAGCCCTAGCTTCTTTAGGTTTCCTAAACCCTAGCCTCCTAAACACTCATACACACCCTCATACACTCACATACACTCTCATATACTTATACACTAGCCTCCAACCTTCCATTGAAGACTTGAAGTGCTGTAATTTGAAGCTCTTGAAGATTGAAGCAAACACTTGAAGATTGAAGACGAACTCTTGAAGATTGAAGTGAAGACTGAAGCAAGACAATTAAAGCAAAGCGTGCAAAGCTAAGCAAAATAAAAAGACACAAGGTAGGCTTTCTTTTTACGTTTCTGCACTTTCCCCTCTCTCTTCTCCCTCCGAACCTACTTGGGTTTTCTTCTATTTTAATCCTCCATCTTCTTCTCCCCTCTTTCTTGCATGCTTGAAACAAGGGAGTTCCTGGTCCATGTGTAGGATTAGGCTTTTGGAAAGTCACCGTGTCGGGGGCTTTCTTTTAGTCTAACCGGAGACCACGTGAGTTCGGCCTCTCTTGATTATGTGGTGAAGCCTTTAACCTTGTATGTTCACGACCCTCTTTGCATTGTGCATATCATGATCTTGCATTCCTCCAAAACTCGTTTTCAAACTCATTTTCAAAACTTGCATTAACATTGTTTTCAAAATTGCATCAAAATCTTTTCTTTTTCAAAACTTGTTTTCAAAATCACAATTCTAGGGTGATTCTAGCTTTTCTGTGGCTAGGGTTGCTTGAGGAAAGTGTTACATTTAAAGTGGCCAATATGGTCCATATTTTCAAATCGTTGTTGTTTTCAAAACTGTTTTCTTAAAGTGGTTCTAGCCTTTTTATGGTTAGAATCGTTTTAGGAAAGTAAGACATTTTCATACTTTCCCAAAAACTTTATTTTCAAATCCCTCCTTCTAAAAACCTCTATTTCAACATACTTTCTAAAATCCCCTTTTTCAAATTCCTTTCTAAAATGGTTTTCCAAAAACTTCCTGAAAAAATCTATTTTCAAAACTTCCTTTTCAACTCCTTTCCAAAACATCCTCTTCAAAATTCCTTTCCTAAAAACACTCCCTAGGTTTCCTTCTTAGAAAACTCCCTCCAAACTTCTTTCCAACAATCTCTTTCTAAAAACTTCTTTCCTACAAGCTTCTTTCCAAAAACGCTTTCTTCAAAGTTCACTCTCCAAAAATGTCCCTTACGTTTCCTTCCTAAACATCTCTTTCTAAAAACTCCTCTCTAGGTTTTTTTTCCAAAAACTCTCTTTTCAAAATTTACTTTCTAGAAACTCCTCTTTAGGATTTCCTTCTAAAAATTCCTCTTTCCAAAAAACTCACTTTCCAAAAACTCTTTCCTTAGAGTCCAAGTTAAATCCTTAGAGCCAACAATTAGGAAACCTTAATTTTCCTTCCCAAAAACATGATTTCCAATCCCTTATTTTGGCCTCAAAATCTAGGTTTCCAAAACCTTTTGTTTCTATACCAAAATCCTGGGTTTTCAAAATCTATTTTCTACATCAAAATCATAGCTTTTCGAATCTAGGGTTTCTAAAACCTCCCTTTCCAAATTCATGCCAAATCAAATCTCCCCTTTAGGAAGCTAAATCCAATCTTCCCTTTAGGAAGCCAAACCCAATTCTCCGTTTTTGGAAACAAAATCAAAACATCTCTTTTTAGGAACAAAATCCAATCATTTGTTTTATTAAATAGGAATCTCAACCTTTCCTAGTCTAAATCTTTCCTAATTCAACTCTTTCCTAATTTAGTACTTTCCTAAACCTTAGGTTTCTTAAACTTAAACTTTTAAATCTTTCCCTAAAATTTAAACTTCCAAATCTTTCCTAATTCAACCCTTTCCTAGTTCTATCCCTTTCCAAATCTTAACTTTCCAAATCTAAATCTTTCTTAAACTCAAACCTTCCCTAATTTCAAGTACTTCTAAAACTCAAATTTTGAATCCTCCAACTCTAAAATTTTCTAAATCCTAAAACTTTCTAAATTTCATATCTTTCTAAATTTGAAACTTTCTTAAGTTAAATCTTTCTAAATTCTAAACATTTCAATTTCGAATCTTTCCAAAATTCTAAACTTTCCTAAACTTCAAATCTTTCTAAATCTAAAAACTTTTTAAACTCAAAACTTTCCAACTTTCAAAACTCTTCTATTTCAAAACATTCCAAATTCAAAACTTTACAATTTCAAAACTTTCTTAAAACGAAATGTTTCCTATTTCAAAACTTTTTTAATCCAACACTTTTCTAATTCGAAAGCTTTCCTAATTTGAAAACCTTCCTAAAATGAAATTTTTCTAATTCAAACCTTTCCTAATTCGAATCCTTCCTAAATCCAATCTTTCCTAATCTTCCAAGTTCAACGCTCTAGTCGAATCTTTCCTAAGTCTCAAGTCTTTCTTAAGTCTAGGTTTCCTAAAACCAAGCTTTCCAAAATCAAATCTTTTCAAATCTTCCAATCAAAATCTCTTTCTTCCAATCATAACTTCTATTTTTCTATCGGACTCTTGTCCGAACTACGACTGACCTGATTCCTCAAAAAGAATACGTAGGCAACCCTTTTGAGTGCGGTCACAACATTTTTCAAATTTCTATTCCTACAATCTTTTTCAAGCTTTTATTTCCATAACTCTTTTCAAATCTCTTTTCAATTTCAAATCTATCTTTTCAAATCTCTTTTAAATCAAAATCAATTTCTTTTCAAATCTATTTCTAAATCTATTTTCGAACTCTCTTTTCTTGCACTAGCATATCATGCATTATTCTTTTTCAAAATTATTTTCTAAAGTGGATAGGATTGAACATTTGTTAGTTGAAGACTCTCATAGGTGAATTTAGGGTAAATAGACATGTAGGTACCGTAAGGGCGGGGTAGGGTGATGGCTTAATGCGTTTTCCCCACACGTAACCAACCTCTGAACCTAGAATCACTGTTTTCAAAGACCAAAATGGAGTTTATTTTCAAAAAGGGCTTAAATATTTTCCAAAGGTTGCTTAACAACCCGTTTTCTTAAAAACTCTCTCTTGAGGATATTTTCCAAAATCGTTTTCCAAAAACCCTAAGTGTAGTCTTCGGATTAGGCTTAGTTTTTAGGTGACGTAACTCACCTTAATCAAGTTAAGTGGCGACTCCAAACTTTTTCCAAAAGCCCTTTATTCAAAACAATTTTCAATTCAAACATAGTCGCATTCATTCTTCTAGGAGGGTGAGTTCTAACGAGAGAGTATAGTGTTTTTCCTACTTGTGTGTGTATTCCTCAAGTGCGAAAAATCTGCGCACGACAATGACCTAATTTAAATGAAAAGTGTCGGTTTGTGACATTTGGTATCAGAGCACGGAGGTTGCTTGAAGGATCTGGGAACCATGCCTCCAAAGAAGTCAGCACACGACCGCCTCAGCGAGATGGAGGTGGAAATGGAAAGGCTAAGACGTGAGATGGCGGAAAGCTTGGCCAGGCTCGGTGATCGCCTAGACCTAGTACAAGTAAGCACGGCAGTTGAGATGCCACGGGCTAGTGCCACCATTGGTGGGCTCATCGACACAGAAGAGCTTCGGGATGAGGTGAAAGAATTGAGAGGAGAATTAGATGAGATCAACACCAAGCTAAACTTGCTAATGTAGAAAGTCGGTAACTCGGCCCCTCACACTTCAATCTTTGACACAGCAAAGGTATGCATTCCAGAACCTCGTGCCTACGGTGGAGCATGGGATGCCAAAGAGTTGGAGAACTATCTCTCTGACATGGATCAATATTTTAAGGTCATCAAAGCCGACTCGGAAGAGACCAAGGTCACCATGGCTACAATGTATTTGAGCGGTGATGCTAAACTATGGTGGCGCACAAAGCATGAAGAAATCTTACAGGGCCGTTGCACCATTGACACGTGAGAAGGCTTAAAGAGGGAATTGTAGGCCCAATTCTTCCCCTAGAACGTCGAGTACATCGCTCAACACAAGTTTAGAGATTTAAAACACACGGGCACTGTGAGGGAATATGTTAAACAATTCTCTGGGCTAATGTTGGACATCCGGGACATGTCGGAGAAGGATAAAATGTTCTATTTCTTGGAAGAGCTAAAGCCTTAGGCCAATGCCGAGCTCCAAAGGCAACGAGTGTAGGACTTGGCATCCGCCCAGGCCGTGGCTGAGCGCTTGACTAACTACACCTCTGAAACTTTGTCCTCCTCCTCGAACAAGAAGAAGGATTTGTAGAATGGGTCAAGTGGAGGCAGTGGAAAGTTTGTCAAGGCCAACAAGGGATAAAGTGAGGGAGGCGACAGGGGATCTTCTTCCTCCAAGTTCCAACCAAAGTCTCGGGTGCCTACCACGGTAGGAGACAAGCCCAAATTCATAAAATATTTCTTATGTAACGGTCCCGATAAGGTGTCTGAGTGCCCCTATAGACAAGCATTAATTTCCTTACAAGCTTCTTTGTCTAGCGGTGATCTGCAGGAACAGGATAAAGAAGAGGAAGTTGAAGGAGCCCCGCGGATGGGTGCCATGCGCTTGCTTAATTCCTTGAAGAAGCAAGCCGAGACAAAGAGGGCCTCACCCAAAGGCCTAATGTTCATGGATGTGCCCATCAATGGAAAGTTGACCAAGGCCATGATTGACACCGATGCCACTCATAACTTCATATCGGACGTGGAAGCAGCACACGTGGGCCTAAAGCTAGATAAGGACTCAAGTAAGATGAAGGCAGTGAACTCGGCAGCTCGGCCCATCCAAGGAGTAGCCAAATCGGTGCCAGTAAAGTTACAAAATTGGGAAAGGCATGCCAACTTCACCGCTTTTCCTATGGATGATTTCCAAGTGATTTTGGGCATGGAGTTTCTGTGGGACACCAAGGCCATTACAATGCCCTTTGCAAGCTCATTGTGCTTAATGGGGGAGGACCCCTGCCTTGTTCTCACTGTGGCTTAATCCTCTAAAGACAAGTTTCTCTCAACAATACAACTTAAGAAGGGGGTGAAGCACGGTGAACCAACATTTGTGGTAGCTTTGGCGGTGAATGAGGAAATGGAATAAGGACCCATGTCTGTAGCTATCAAAAGGGTTCTACGTGAATTTTTGGATGTAATGCCCAAAGAACTGCCCAAAGCACTACCTCCACGGTGATTGATGGATTATGAAACAGAGTTGTTACTAGGAGTGAAGCCTCCTGCTTGTGGGCCGTATAAAATGGTTCCTCCTGAGCTCGCGGAGCTAAGGAAACAGTTGGATGAATTGATTGAAACGGGCTTCATTCGCCCCTCTAAAGCACCATTTGGAGCCCCTGTGCTTTTCTAAAAGAAGCACGATGGGAGTCTGTGGCCGTGTGTGGACTATCGAGCTCTTAACAAGGTGACGGTGAAGAACAAGTATCCCATCCCACTGATCACAGATCTTTTTGATCAATTGTGCAATGCCAAGTTCTTCACCAAGCTCGATTTGCGGTCGAGCTATTATCAAGTTCGCATAGTGGATGGGGATGAACCGAAGACCACTTGTGTGACTCAGTATGGGGCATTTGAGTTCTTAGTGATGCCATTTGGCTTAACTAACGCCACCTTTTGCACTTTGATGAACTAGGTGTTTCATGACTACCTGGACAAGTTTGTGGTGGTCTATCTAGATGACATAGTGTTGTATAGCTTTAGCCTCAAAGAGCATGTAGAACACTTGAGGATGGTGTTCAGGAAGCTACAGGAGAATTACCTTTATGTCAAGGAAACAAAGTGCTCCTTTGCACAGGAGCGCATAAAGTTTCTTGGGCACATCATCGAGCAAGGACATATTCGGATGGATATGGACAAAGTGGAGGCAATTCAGGAATGGAAGGCCCCAACTAATGTGTTTAAGCTATACTCTTTCTTAGGGCTAGCCAATTACTACCGGTGGTTCATTGAAGGGTATTCAAGAAGGGCTGCCCCCTTGACTAACTTGTTGAAGAAAGACAAAGCTTGGGATTAGTCAAGGGAATGCCAAGGAGCCTTTGCTTACTTAAAAGAGGCCGTGATGAGTGACCCAGTCCTGGCCTTACTGGATGTGTCCAAGCCCTTTGAAGTTCAAACTGATACTTTTGATTTTGCCCTTGGTGGAGTGCTACTTCAAGAGGATCATCCAGTTCCTTATGAAAGTCGCAAGCTGAATGATGCCGAGAAAAGATACATTGTCCAAGAGAAGGAGTTGCTTGCGGTGGTCCACTGCCTTCGGGTGTGGAGGCACTACTTGCTAGGGTCCAAGTTCGTGGTGAAGACTAACAGCGTGGCGATTAGCCGCTTCTTTACTTAGCCAAAATTAACCCCAAAACAAGCTCAATGGCAGGAACATCTTGCTGAATTTGACTTTAATCTAGAGTATAAGGCGGGCTGCACTAATCAGGTGGCGGACGCACTGAGTCACAGGGCTGAGCTTGTTGCTATCAAGTTGGTGGCGAACCTCACGGCTAGCAAGGTCGACACAAGCATACGGGAACAGATCAAGGAGAACTTGCCGAAAGATCCTATGGCCCAAACCATTATACAACTAGGCAAAGCAGGAAAGACACGCCAATTTTGGGTCGAGAATGACTTGCTTATCGCAAAAGGGAATCGGGTTTATGTACTCAAAGCTAGTGACTTACGAAGGGCACTCCTGCGGGAGTGTCATGACACCTTGTGGGCTAGCCACCCAGGGTGGCAGTGAAAAATGACATTGTTGAAACAGGGCTACTATTGGCCCCATACGAAAGATGATGTGATGGATTATACAAAGACTTGTCTCACCTGTTAGTAAGATAAGACGGAGTAGGCCAAGCTAGTTGGGTAATTGGAACCACTTCCCACTCTCAGGAGGCCTTTGGATAGTGTTTCACTTGATTTCATTAGCAACTTATCGAAGATTGGAGATTTAAGCTCTATTTTGGTAATAGTGGACCGGTTCTCCAAGTATGCCACATTCATCCCAGCACCAAAGTATTGCCCGGCAGAGGAGATAACTCGTCTATTTTTCAAACACATTATCAAGTATTGGGGCGTGCCCCAAAGCATTGTCAGTGACCGGAATTCCAGATTCACAAGGACCTTCTGGTCAGAAATCTTTAAGCTTCTCGGTTCACAGCTCAACATGTCGTCTAGCTATCATCCACAAACTGATGGCCAGACGGAATGTTTCAATGGTTTACTTGAAGAGTATTTGCATCATTTTGTTAATGCCAACCAAAGAAATTGGGCGCAATTACTTGATGTAGCTCAAATTTGTTTCAATTTTCAGAAGAGTTCTTCCACTAACAAGAGCCTTTGTGAGATTGTTACAGGTCAACAATCACTAATGCCTCACATAGTGGATGAGCCTTATACTAGGAAGTCTCCGAGAGCCTATAACTTCACCAAAGAATGGAAGTAGGGGAATGAAGTAGCAAGAGCTTACTTGGAGAAGGCTTTTAAAAGAATAAAGAAGTGGGCAAATCAAGGAAGAAGGCCGCTCGAGTTCCAAGTTGGAGACCTTGTACTAGTTAAATTGACACCTAAATAACTCAGATTCCTTCGCAACCACGACAGACGTCTAGTGCGAAAGTACGAAAGACCTGTTCCGGTTGTTGCCAAGATTGGGAAGGCATCTTACAAGGCGAAGCCTCCAGCCTGGATGAAAGTGCACCCAGTGTTCCACGTGAGTTGTCTCAAGCCCTATCATGCAGATCAGGAAGGTTCAACGCGTAACATCTCCATAAGAGTAGCCATTAACGCCAAGCCACCAGCACCAAAGCAAGTTGAAAACATTCTCACCGACGGAGTGGTCAAGGCAAGGCGCCCACACCTGGAGTACTTAGTGAAGTGAAAGGATCTTGGAGATGAGGAGATCAGCTAGGAGAAAGCGGAAGACTTGCAACCGTTCGTGGACAAGCTGGAGGAGTACCTTGCTTCAAAGTCTACGAGGACGTCGACCGTATTAGTGGGGGAGAGTGCCACGAGCTGCACTTCAAGGTTGGGCCCATGCCCTCATTTTTCAGTCTTGTGCCAACTCTATCATGTTTATACATATTGTATAGAGTCTAGAAATGTAGGTTTAGTGTTGGATGCATGCGTAGATTTTCTCTTGTCAAGGTGTGCGGCATCCAAGTTGGTTGTGTCCTAGCCTTATCGAGGAGAGGTGTTGTAATTTTTTCGAAAGGCTAAAAAATTAGTTTAGGGTCATATATAAATGTATGTAAAAGGGTTTTGCCAAATTTCTTGTATATATTTTTGTAGACCCATTATATCTCCTCAAAAAGGGGTCACGTTTCTTTGTATCATTTTTAAAATGGCTTAAAAAGCAAATATAGGGGAGGATAGTAAGGTGAGTTCAAGTCCCTAGCTTGTTGGTTGTTAGCTATCTAAACTTTCCACCTAATTGTAGTCTAGAATTACTTGTTAATGCAATAAAAGTGATCTTATTGCTTGCAAATTGTGTGCCATTTGCCTCGATTGTTACTTTAAACGTTCTTAGTTTGTTATTTCTAAGTTGCTCACTTGTGCACCTTTAGGTGTGTGTGTTGGCTTAATTTGCGAGGTGCCCATTGACTTACTTGCTTGGTGCCGCTCAAAACAAGTGTCACACGGGTTAATTCACTTGAAAAGTGTCCGTTTGTGACACCTAGTTAGCCGAACTGTGTGACTTACTTGGAGTTTTGGTGGTGATTTCATATGCAATGTCATTCTCTCTCTCTCTCTCTCTCTCTCTCTCTCTCTCTCTCTCTCTCTCTCTCTCTCTCTCTCTCTCTCTCTCTCTCTCTCTCTCTCTCTGTTTTGCTTTCCACACTTAATATTCTTTTTATAGGAAGAAAGAGAGAGATTTCTCTCGAATTGCTATTTAGCATCTGTAAAAACAAATTATTAAGAAAATCATCTATGAAATCTAAGCAAGAAACTTTCATTTTGAAGTACTTGACCATATGTATGTCCTCCTAATCACTAGCAAACATGGGGCAAGTGAGACCTAGCGTTCCAGAACTTTTAAAATTCTCTATTTCTGTAATAAATATTCGGATATATTTAATAAAATATAGTTGTATTGTTCATTCTAAAATTCAAAAAGTTCTATTATGCTTCTTACAAAATTTAAGAAATTTTAACATTGGTCAACCCTCAACTAATCTTTGATCCACCACTGCTCCAAAATAGTAGTACGGAAATTTTCTTACGCCAAAGCATATCGATCGGAAGAGTCATAAAGATGACATATTGATCATTAGAAAAAGGAAGAGACAACATTACATTAATTTACTTAACAAAAAGTTCAGATTTGTGTGGCTATGCACTTATTTCCTTTTATTTCTTAGTAACACATATAGCGACCAGTCTAACATATAGGAGCTCTTGTCATGCACCGTAGCAGACTTTTACGACACCAGCACTAGTGAGGTGTTGCAACAACAATCAGAGGGCTTTTCTTATGAACAGTTATGCCGCCGGCTTCAGTCATGTCCAAATCCTTTCCATTTGCCCCGCCAGGTAAAGACAAGTCAAACTTGTGCACAACACTTGCTAATGCAAGTTCATCAACATTCATGGCGAAAACGATACCAGGGCAACCCCTCCGACCAGAACCGAAGGGAATCAACTCAAAGTCATGCCCTTTGAAATCTATTGAAGAATTCAAGAACCTCTCTGGTCGAAACTCCTCGGGATCTTCCCATGTTAGTGGGTCTCTTCCAATGGCCCAAGCGTTGGTGATCACTTGTGTGCCGGCTGCAATATCATACCCCATTATTTTGACATCTTGGGTTGATTCTCGAGTAACCAGTAATGGTAGAGGAGGATGTAAACGCATAGTCTCTTTGATCACCGCTTTTAGGTAGTGCATTCCCTCTAAATGATCTTCGGTTATGGCTTGCTTGCCTTTGGCTAATCCTCTCACTTCATTCTGCAGTTCCTTCAAGACTTTCGGGTGTCTCAGGAGCTCAGTCGTTGTCCACTCTAGAGCTGTGAAGGTAGTATCAGTCCCAGCACCAAACATGTCCTACAAAGCATACAAACATAGGTACGAAGCTGAAAATGTCAGTAATGCAAATAGACAACTGAGCCCTGGGTAATTCTATCAGAAAAAAAAAATTAATAAAAATAAAGAAATTTTTTTCCTCAAAACTTGCTTGCAACCGTCTACTTAATTACCAGTGTGTTAAAGAGAGTTCAGGAAAGAATGGAGGATTACTGCTTTAGGTCCTTCAATGTCTAAGAATCCTGAGAAGAAAAAAGTTTGAGGAAAACATTGGGAAAGAAAAGAAAGGCAGAGTCACTAGGCCTTACCAAGATGATCCCTTTGACGCTATCTCTATCAATAGCAAAGCCATTCGTTTTATCTCTTTGATTTTGAAGCAGAACATCCACCAAGTCTTGTCGACCTTCACCATTTCTCTCTCTTGCCCGCAGATCCATATGCTCTTCGACTACACTTTCTAGGAAGTAATCCCACTCCTTGACCAATTTGCCCACTCTAGTATTCAAACCATTCAAATGGTTCACCCATAAAAGCCATGGAATGTAATCTCCAACATTGAAAACGCCCAACAGCTCCCCCTGCTCCGCGAGAAGCTCCTTAAACTTCCTCCCATCTTCCCCTCCACTGTACTTCCTCCCCAAGGCCACTCTACACACTATATTATTCGTAAGTGATACAAACATTTCGCTCAAATTTACCACTGAAGACGAAGAGGAACAAGACCGTTTGATCTCCTCAATCATAAGGGACGTCTCTTCTTCTCTCACAGCACGAAAAGATAGTACCCTCTTGTTACTTAAGAGCTGGAGCACACATAGGCTTCTCATCTGCCTCCAATACTCACCATAAGGTGCGAAAGCCACGTCCTTCGAATCATACGTAAGTTTACTGGCAAAGGTCAATTTAGGTCTGTTTGAGAAGACAAGATCGTGAGTTTTCATGATTTCACGAGCTGCATCGGCAGAGGAGACAACAAGAACAGGCACTCTGCCGAATTGAAGCAGCATGAGGGATCCATATTTTTGAGCTAGTGAATTGAGCGAACGATGAGGGAATAGGCCGATTTTGTGGAGGTTACCAATTATTGGGAGCTTTGAGGGAGAAGGTGGCCTGTTTTTGTAGGGTGTTGGAGCAGTGGACAGCCATTTGAGGAGGAAGGCTAAGAAGAGAAACAGGGGAAGGAGAGAGTAAAAGAAGGGATGCCATAACAACATTTCTTCTCTCTCTCTTTTCAAAATAAAAAATTCAGCTTGATAGGTAGAGTGTACTTTCTAGTTTCTGTTAGAATTTTTATCATCTAACAAGAACAGGGGAGGAGAAGAGTTCTCTACAAAACAGCGTTTTACTTTCTTTGATCTCTTCTTTTTTCTCACCCGATTACAGCAGATACAACATGTATGTATTTATGCACATCAAAACAGCCACACACCAGCTCACATTTCTCCCACATTTTGTACCCCACACACAGAGTTCTGTGCTAGATCTTTGACAAAATCACAGCACCAATAACACATAATTTCTCCACCATGATGTAGATAGACTTTTGTATATTCTAAAACAACGACACCTTGTGAATGCTTTAATTAAATTTGTTTTTACTATTTTTTCTTTTCTTTCGATATACGCATACATCAAAATATAAATTAGAAGCTCCCTTTCAAGGATCTACTTAAGAGGGGGATCTCATGGGAACAGAGACGGAGGGAAGAGGGTTATGGAGTAGGATTCAACTTCCCCTCCTCCAGACAAGAAATCTTCGTGTGACGTATATTAGTAACAAATCTAAAGGTGGGTTAATTGTGGAGTAGGATTTAGCTCCCTTACCAACTTCTATTATCCATTGACAACAAATCTTCATGTGACGAACAGAACTAAAGGTGGGTAATTGTTGACAGGAAAAAACAATTCAAGTTCCTTGTTCATTTTTAAGGTTGGACCATTTACTAAAAAAGAAAAAAGAAAAAAGAACACAAATAACTATTAGTTTCTTGAATGATTATTGATTATAGCCATTGGAATTTATGTATGAATTCAAATTTGGTTATATATATATATACACCTACATACAAATTGTAAGATGCCCCTTAATTCTCCCTCAAAAATATTATTGGTCAATTGTGATTAGGTTGTTGGCTGTTGAGTTGTTTCTTTAGAAATATGTTTTTAGATGTTTAATTCGATGATTAGTGTATGATAAAAAAATTAAAAATTATGGTACAGATCGAGATATTAATACCATATTATGTTGCCTCACTAGTACCTTTAATTTGTGATCTTTCAGTAAAGATTTTGTATTATTCCATGATCAAAATTATGAATATTTTTTGTGCATATAATCCTAACAGAAAGTAAGTACAAAAAATTAGAAGCTATTGCATATCAAAGTGGACAAATCTTTTTCACAAACTAAGGTTGGGTTAAATTTTAATTTATATTTACGCTATTTACAGAAACTTGGATGGCCTTAGGATGGAGAAAATATTGGATACAACGATGGTATTACATCAACGATATAACAAGCCAATAATATATTATCATATGAGTGTTTAAAATTTTAATCATATTATTTAAGACAAAATATTTTAAATTTTAAACTCAGTACTCTTGATAATTAAAATTTACATAATTATGTGATTATAAATTATTGACTTGTTATTACATTAACATGTTGACGTGGTACTATAGTTTTATCCAATATTCTCTCGGAAGATGGATTTTTGTATACAAGTATCTTCTTGCTTGAGCGAAGCTTTAATTGCTCAAGTAAAAGAAAAAAAACACTCGATTTAGGAAATATTCACTTCTCTCATAGGTTGGCATTTGGGAGGTGATTTCAAATGCAATGTTAGTTTTTCTTTTTCTTCCTTTTTATTTTTTCGTTTTTCGCACTTTCTATATATTCAGAGGGAGAGGGTGAGAGTGATTACAATCAAATTGTTATATAACAGTAAATGATACTCTTTTCAATCCTTTTTAAAAGAAGATGTCTAGCATCAGACGACTGACCAACCGAATGCATCTTATCCTAAGATTTTTCCTTTTAAAAACACCTAATGTTAGCAAAACAAATTATTGAAAAAACCAATAATTAGAACTTCTAGAAGCTCCAGTTCTATACAACTGTCAAACTCAAGTACATCAAGAGTTGTGGCAACAACAAAAACAACTTTCTCCTTGTAAGCGTAACAGACGTTATGAAAAGGTGTTGCAACAATAATTAGAGGGTGCTTTTATGAATATAAAGTACAAATATGAAACACCAACGATTTAAAATAAAAAAGGATAGCACGGTGCTTTTATGAATATAAAGTACAAATATGAAACACCACGATTTAAAATAAAAAAGGGTAACACGGACACGACCGGATGTGGAAAAATAGAAAGCTATTTGTTAAATATTTTATTTAGAGTTAATTACAAATAAATTTTATAAATTATAATTTAGTATCACTAAGACTTTTAAACTTTAAAACATAATAATTAATTTTTTTATTATCAATTTATATTAATTAACTCATTTTGTTAGCAATTCATTTGAAAATTAGATGAAAACTTATACATGTTTACAAAAGTATAATTTTATACCTAAATTGATCTTCTCTTGTTATAATAATTACTTAATGACTAGAATATCTCTTGAAATGCTATGTAAATATATAGATAATACAAGAAGTATTCTAGTCATTAGACAATTATCACAAAAAAAAAAACTTTATGTATCGAAATAAACTTTCGTGAACATGTTTAAGTTACATGATGATTTTTCATCTGCTCTTTTAATAAATTGTTAATAGAATACTAACAAAAGAACTTGATTGATATATGTTAATAGTTGAAGGGTTCAATTTAGTACGTTTTAGAGTTTAAGGGGTCTCAATGATACTGAATTATAGTTTAGAGGGTATGTTTATAATTAATCTTTTTATTTATAAGGTATATAATATCAGAAAATTATCAAAAATATTTAAAAAAATTATTAATTCAATAACAAACACTATTTAATTTATAATTTGATAATTATTTAACATAAAACATATGAAAATGAATTTATAAGTTAAAGAGTATAAATTCATATTATTTTTTCAATTATTGAATCAAAAGTTATTTATTTTTAAATTTGCAATGAACTTCATATGAATTTAAATGACAGATACGCGTGTCTCCATATATCTTAAACGTATCCCATTCAAAGTAAACTAAAAACAGTACGATAGGCGTAGCTAACATATTATGGAAAGTGTCCAACGATATCACTGTCCATTACGTATCCGTGTCGGATACGACAGAAAGCAGCAAAGATAGAAAAGCAGCAGCCCGTAGCCAACAAGTAGCACACGCCACAGCCTAGCCTCCATCCTTGACTTCTTCAACTCAAAACACCACACAACACGTAGCGGACTGGACACGTCTTGTACCAATGATAGATGGAATAATTTCTCCTGCTAGAGGATTAGTGAAGTGTCCATTTCTCCTTCTTATGCATGTCATCACTGTTTTTATTTTTCCTTATTTTGGTTTTTTCCTGGAAAAGGGTATTTATTATGACTTCATCACCAATTTTCTTTTTTAGTTTTGGTTTTTCCTAGACATCTAATGTATGTGATGACTCAGATCTTCCCCACTATGGAATAATTCACATGGAACCGGTGGCAGCTCATCAGTTCCATTGAACTAAGCCCAAATTTACTTGTACCTTCACATAGGTACAAGTGATATTACTATTTGTTTGTCATTTTCCCTTAAAGTCTCAATCTTCAGCTGGGTTCAAGGTCAAATTATTTTGAGTAGTAGTACCGTCAGTCGCAGTTGTCCATCACTCGTGAATGGGCCCAACTAAGTTATTCACCTTCAACAGTGAAATACTCCAGAGCTACACACGGGATTGAAATAAGTGCATTAGCAGTATGACATCTAAGAATTTTATTTTCTTTGTTCTCATTCTGAAAGATTAGAGAGAGTGTGTGTAAGTAAAAATTCCAGACAGTGGATCTTAAATGGATCCTGAATTTATTGAGAGAAATGAAAAGAAAAGAAAAAGAAAAAGATGAGTATAAAGAGATTAGAGTTTCCAATTTATGCTCTTGCTTTGTTAAGTTGAAAAAATGAGAAGAAAACTAATAGGCCGCTACCACAAAAATAGGATCTAATGGCACTATTTTAATGGCGTTTTATAGAAAAATAACATAAAAATACATTTTAATGGCGCTTTATAAAAAAAATGTCATTGAACCCCAATAAATTACAATTCTGTAATGACATTTTGCGAGAGAATGTCACTACTTATGTAGCAACAGTGGCATTTCTTTGAAAGGGTTATTGAGCCAAACAGTTGTAGATGCCTTGTAGTGACGTCTGAGTAAAAAATGCCATTAAAAACCTCATTTATATGACATTTTTTGAGGGAACGCCACTACTTATGTGACAGCAATGGCATTTTCCAGAAAGTGCCATTGAACCAAGCAAAGGTGCAAGCGTTTTAGTGGCATCTGACTAAAAAGATACCACAAAAAAAATATAATTTTCATGAAGTTTTGTAAGAGGATGCCACTTAAAAAAGAAAATGATTTACTGGAAATCCAAAGCACCAATTTAGACGCATTTTTGGGTTACAACGGTGTAGTTTGGATGAGTATCTCAAACAGGCGGGATGATTTGAATTGGGGGAAAATTTTCATGCCCAACTTTCCCTTTCTCTTCTCCAAAACCCGATCTTTTTCTCACAATCTCTCTCTCGCAAACGAATACTTGTCCCAGGCTAGGGTTAGAGTTTTTTTTATTAGATAGAGAGAAATGGCGACATCTACTGCTAGATTCACCATTCACATTCTCAGGGGATTCGGTTGTCCGCGTCCTTGATCAACGACTGAACAACAATACGGCATCGCTTTGTTTGCCGAAGTTGAAGAAGAGTGGCAAGAGAGTTTTTGGTGTCGACGGTGAGAGTGGTGGCATGGTGGGGATTGATCTCAGGACGATGAACTTGGCGGCCGCGATAGTCCCCAATCTGAGGGGAAGTGCACGATTCTAAGATTGAATATGTGCTCACGGCACACGCTGCAAAGCGACACTCTGTGATGAACACCGAGAGCTCAAGTATGCTCATTTTTAACTTAGACTTCACGTTTCATGTATGTTCTGATAATTTGTATTAAAAAAATATCAAATATGTTCGTCGGTGGATACTCGAAATTTTCTAGTTTCTGTATCTTGGGGATACCTTTTAGTGATATCCAAACTAATCTAGCTTTTAGTGATGGCTTTTGTTGTTTTCTCTTTAATTGTAGGCAAAAATTAAGGAAGCTATGCCGATTGAAAGACTTAGGTGGTATGAAGTTCCTAAACTTCAGAGTTCTGTGGTTATACCATATGAGCTGACTGGTGAGGAACGTTTTGAGAGCCAAATCCTTATGGCTGTCTGTAGGCAATACCTGTTCTGGTGAACTCCTCAAGCAAGTCCTCTGCTTTCCACGTTGCACCCATGTGCTCTGTGAACATGTTATTACAATTGTTAAGGGGAGATAGAAGGAAGCGAACACTAAGCCAAATCCAAATCATGATATTCATATTAAGGTAAGAGAATAACTGAAAATTGATATTCCCTTGAGTGAAAAAACACTTCTCCAGATGTAATTCTTTTTTTTTTTCTTTTAATCTAACATTACTCTTGTAATGAGTGAGGTAGCATCATTAGAAAGGCCAGTGTGGTCGCAGACTATGTTCTTATGGTTCTTGGTTGAAATTCATTTAAGCTAACGAGTACCCTCGAAAACAAAACATTCATACAAAAAGTTGATTTATCCCCTTTCTGGTTTTCTCTGGATTCTAGATTTTGGGACTTGAAGATTGTGTCGACTATGTTGGCTATGAAATGCTGTGAGGTATTTCTGATGAGCAGAAAAAGCGAGTCACCACGGCTAAAAGCAGGGAGATATTTGAATTTTATGTTTTGGACAAGTTATTATTGTCGGAGAATTTATTTTTTATATTGTTCTTTGCAGAGAATTTTAGCTTGTTTCTAACTTTAAGAAAGACGAAGGCATAGATCTCTTGGAGCACAAACAAGCTCTTCAACATCTAATGCAGGGTCGGTCATCTTTAATACAGAGACAAACGTTAGGTAATAGGTATTTCAGTGTCTTTCAGCTTTATAATCTTAATAAGTCTCTCTATCTCTCTCTCTCTCTCTTAACTTTTTATTGATATAATATTGTCTCTGTTTAGTGTTCCCTTATTACAACCACCATGGATAGCCCCAAACACATTCAAACCAGTCTTACAGGATTGAAGGTTGAGGAATTATACTAAGATCTGCTTGACAGGTTACTAATACTATATCAGTTAAATTTACAATTGGGTGCACTATTACATGTTATCCAGGAGCTAGATCATTGGCTTGCAACTGGTTCTGAACCAATGTGAAAGCAGTCATAATAGTGTTCTTGACCTTCAAGGCTTCAAACACCAGTTGAAACTGCATTGAGGGATGTAAAATTTTTCGAAATTGATTGTTGTTGATATAAAATTAAATACGTGCTTTTGTAGTTACAGTTGAAATTGCAAGTGGAATTTTGCTGTAAAAGTGAGAATAGGATCATTGGGAGTATCAAGTCATCAATTAAAATGCCTGGAATGAAGCTGATCATTGACGGTTCTTTAGTTCTTTGGAACTTTGGCATTGTTATAGTTCCTTTTGTTATGTTTTTGTTCAAGATGTTTCAGTTGTTGTAATTAGTTTATGTTTGTATAGTATTGCTAAGTTTTTGATTAATTTTCCCTTGGCTTTTTTTTTTTGTTTTTTGGTTGTTGCCAAGAGAAGAAACATAGATTTCAATTGAAATAAAAATTTCAGCAATTGCATTTTTTTAAAATATTTTGTGTGTATTTAATGGTGCTTAGAAATGCCAGTAATACAAGAAATAGTGGTCTTTTTCTTCTACAGTGATGATGCTTTTGAGGTACTTTGAAGCTTCCAAAAATAAACTAGTGTGGCTCTTCCCCTTGCAATTGATGGCGCTTCCTGTGGCATTCAAAGAAATAACTAAAAGACGAACTTGTGGCATTTGTAAGTGCAACCAAAAGGTAAGTTTAGTGACATTCACAAATGTTACAAAAATATTCAACTACGGCATTTAAAGTTCCATTAAGGGATCATATAGCATCAATTTTTAAATAGTAATTTTTTTTAATGGCATTTGAAAACACCATCAATAGTGTCTAAGATGGCACTTAAAAGTGCCGTGAAAAACCTTAATGAGTCTATGATGCAATGAATTAATCTCCATGAGGAGATTCAAATTATATCTTCATTTGCTCAAATCCTTGAAGGAGTGAATGAGGAATTATCTTCAAAATGTCTGACATGACTATGTTAGAAGTTGGGTAGAAAGACTTGTCACACACTGGTTTTTTATGAAATTTTTAATGGGTTTGTATGCTTCTGCTTTGCAGTTGGGTTGAGCCTTAAGAGTCACCCAAGTTTTGTAAAAGGGGAGGACCTGCCCAAATTGGGCGTTACTGCACATGCGTGCCTCTTCACCCTGGCCGGTTTGGGATAAATGGTGTGTCCAAACACGGTCTTTTCTGTTTTTGTTACCATTCATATTTAAATTTAAATATTTAAATCGAATAACTGTGATTGTTACAAGACACTGTTCGGCTGGTGACTTTTTTAAACAGACACTTGATGTCTATTTAAACACTTCGTATCTGCATTTTATTTACTTAATTGTTCTAGAATTTTTCCATTACATTAGCCGAGTTAGAGTGAGTACAACACCGTTTTGATCCATTAGGCACACAGATTATAGTATTTTATCTGTGAGATCGCAGATCACTATATTTTGGGAGGTAGACATTCATTCAACTGTAACAACCACTATGTACCAAAAACTTGTCTTGATCATTCTGATAGTTTAAATTCTGCAATTTTATAAGTTCTACATTCTGTAATTCATTGTATTCCAGAATTCTGAAAGTTAATATTCTGATTTTTTGCAAATTTGCATACTTAAATTCTGCAAGTGTGCATTCTAATTTTATTATTACAACAGTAGTTATACATATTTTGGATGACAAAATATCCATTATTAACAAAACAAAAGGGCAGCCCCTAAAGAAGCAGCAACTAGAGGTAGAAGCCTTAGTACTAGAAGCAGCAGTACGACACAACTTTAAAATGCAAAAATACATTCAGATTTGTGTCACTTTGAATTCTTAACAACATAGGAAACACTAACATGTGGGAGCTCATGCGATTCAGCGCCCTGGCCTCTGATGCGGAATACAATAGCTCTTTCCATGCAAGCGTAGCAGACTTCATGACACTAGGAAGAGTGAGGTGTTGCGACAACGATAAGAGGGTTTTTCTTACGGACAGTTAAACCAGTGGCTTCAGTCATGTCTAAATCCTCCCCACTTGCTCCACCAGGAAACGACAGATCAAACTTGTGCACAACACTTGCTAATGCAAGTTCGTCAACATTCGTGGCGAATTGGATACCAGGGCAACCCCTCCGACCAGAACCGAAGGGAATCAACTCAAAGTCATGCCCTTTGAAATCTATTGAAGTATTCAAGAACCTCTCTGGCCGAAACTCCTCAGGATCTTCCCATGACAATGGGTCTCTTCCAATTGCCCAAGCATTGATGATCACTTGTGTGCCAGCTGCAATATCGTACTTGAATACTTGGATATCTTGGGTTGATTCTCGTGGAACCAGTAATGGTATAGGAGGATGTAAGCGCATAGTCTCTTTGATCACTGCTTTTAGGTAGTGCATTCTCTCTAAATCTTCCTCAGTTATGCCTGCCTTGCCTCTAGCTATTCCTCGCACTTCATTCTGCAGTTTCTCTAAGACATTTGGGTGTCTTAAGATCTCTGCCATAGTCCACTCTAGAGCTGTGGATGTAGTATCAGTTCCAGCAGCAAACATGTCCTACGGAGCATCCAAATATGGATAACAAGCTGAAAAAGTCAGTCGAATAGACATATAAAGACCAGGGGCGGCGCCACATTGAGCTTGATGAGGTCAATTGACCCCATCAACTTCCAAACACTTGATAATTTTTTACTAAAGATATTTGTTAAAAATAATTTAATAAAAGTTTGCACCCATTATCTAAAACAATGACCCCAACAGTCCAATGAAAAAAGAGAGAATTCATGAGATACAAAAAAATGAAGAAGAAAGGCAATGAAATCTCTCACTCTCTAAAAATGAATTAAGTACTCTGCGGATATGTGAGAACAATTGTCCATTCAAGTTGAAAAAGAATATTTTTTCACTGTTTATTATTGTTTGTCCAAATACTGCTTACCACTGTATATCACTACTCATAATATGCATGATATATGGTATGTAAAATATATATAGTCATCTATGACGTACTGCTAACTATATATAGTCATCTAGAAAGCAAAATAAATAAATAAATAATGCACACAGAGTCCCTGACTATTTTTGGTACTTGGACGACTACATAGTTGGAGTGTTCAAGGTTGAGAATTCAGGTTTGGGGTATACATATTCACGGATTGATCAGTGTGATTCTTTTTCATTTTTTTTTCCCCTCAAACCTTAAGAAGAAGAAAAAAAGGGAGTGACAATAGGCCTTACCAAGATGATACCTTTGACGCTATCTCTATCAATAGCAAAGCCAGCCATGTTCTCTCTTTGAATTTCAAGCAAAATGTCCACAAAGTCCTGTCGACTTTCATCTTTATCAACACTCTCACCACCATTTTTCTCTCTTGCCCGCTGATCCATATGCTCTTCTACTACACTTTCCAGAAAACTATCCATCTCCTTAGCTACTTTGTCCACTCTAGCATACAAACCATTTAAATGATTCACCCATGCAAGCCATGGAATGTAGTCCCCCACATTGAATATGCCAATCAGCTCGCCAACCTTCCGGAGAAGCTCCTTAAACTCCCTCCCTCCTTCCTCTCCACTGTACTTCCTTCCCAAAGCCACCCTACACAGTATATTATTTGTAAGTGACACAAACATTTTGGTCAAATTTACCACTGAAGAAGAAGAGGAACAAGACTGTTTGATCTTCTCAATCACAAGGGTTGTTTCTTCTTCTCTCACAGCACGAAAAGAAACTACTCTCTTGTTATTTAGAAGCTGGAGCACACACAGGCTTTTCATCTGCCTCCAGTACTCACCATAAGGAGCAAAAGCCACGTCCTTCGAATCATAAGTAAATTTACTGACAAAGGTCGATTTGGGTCTGTTTGAGAAGATTAGATCGTGAGTTTTCATGATTTCACGGGCTGCAGCAGCGGAAGAGACAACAAGAACAGGCACACTGCCGAAGTGAAGCAGCATGACTGTTCCATATTTTTGAGCAAGTGATTGCAGCATGCGATGAGGGAATAAGCCGATTTGATGGAGGTTCCCAATAATTGGGAGCTTTAAGGGAGAAGGTGGTCTGTTTTTGTGAGGTGTTGGAGTAGTGGACAGCCATTTTAGGAGGCAGACAGAGAAGAAAAACAGGGGAAGGAGAGAGTAAAGGAAGGGATGCCATAACAACATTTCTTCTTGCTCTAAGAGTCACAAAATGTTTCAAGCTCTAGAATTGTGTGTGGTAGGCAGAGTGTAGTTTCAACAGAGTTTTCTGTCTTTGCTCTCTTTCTTTTTCTCACCCATTACAGCAAATACATGTATTTATACATATCAAAGGAAAGTAGTATGCATAAATCAATTTCTAACCAATTTTTTTACTCACAAGACACAAAGCACCCATCTAGATAAGAACAAAATAGGTGCGGAAAAAAAATAAGCGCCAAATTGCTTTTCGGAAAGAAAATACTAGTTTAATTAATAAGTAAATTATAAAAATAAATAAAATTTTGAAGACTCCAATTTTTAAAAATAATTTAAATGTTATAATTAATGCCCTATACATGTTCTAAAATTTAATTGAAGAAAAACTCTAATCCAAGTGAGAAAAAAGGGTCCTATAAAAAGAAGACCGAAAATCAACGACATTAGTTAACTTAAAAAAAAAAAAAACAAAACAAAATTGGTTTAACGTAATTCAATAAATTCTAAAAAAAATAAAAAGCCGGAGGTTTTTTAGAATCTTATTTGTTATAGTTAAATGTTATATAATTTTTACATATTTTAATAATAAAAAAAGCCCAAAATCAACACTTTAGTTAATTTCAACAATAATTAATTTAACCCAAAAATATTTTTGTAACTACTTAAAAAAATATAAAAGCCTTATTTAAAATTGCCTCCTTAAGTTACAAATTGTGCTGAGCCGACCCTTGTGCATAATTCATTCCCATAGCACTCACGGCAGAAAAACTCTAGTTGTGACAAGACACACAAAAAACAAATTCAAGTGGAAAATTGAAAATTTGATGTAGACCACTCAAAAAATTCAAAGATGAAAATTCAAAAATTGATGTATGCAAGAAATTTCTCCACTATGATGTCGATAGACTTTCGGGTATTCTAAAACAAGGAGATAGTTTGAATGCTCAACTTAATTCTATTCTATTTTTTCTTTTCTATCTTTATGTACGTGTACCAATTATACATTAGGACCACCCTGCAAAGACCTTAAGATCAGAATAATGCAATTGAAACATAGACCGAGGGAGGGAAGTTACGGGGTAGGATTCGACTCCCTCCAAACTTCTCTCCTCCGTACTCCTCTAGACAATAAATTTCCACGTGACGATGGATGATGTCAATTTATCCGCTGTCACCACGACAACGTCAATTTGTTCTTTATTTTTTTGTCTTTTAATTTTTATTACATAAGTGTTTTCTTGCTCCATTTCACCTTTGAACAAAAGAGCGACGGTTACTGTTTAACTAAATTGTTTTATCCTTTACTTTTTCTTTTTTTTTGTTATTACACAATATTCTAGACATAAGCGAAGTCATGTGTGTTTTCTTGCTCCATTAAACCTTTGAACAAAAGAGCGACTTCTGTTCAAGTTTTTAATTAGACTATTTTATCCTCTACTTTTTCTTTTTTCTTTTTTTTATTTATTACACAATATTGGTGGACAGAAGTGAAGTCATACGTGTTTTCTTGCTACAATAAACCTTTGAAATTTGAATTACCCAAGGAAAAAAAGGGCTCTCCATTTAGAAAGGAGTACCACCATTCCTTGCACGCTGGGGCTATTACCACCGACGACGATGACGATGACGATGACAATGACAACAATAACAATAATTCGTCAATGACAATGACAATGACAACAATAACAATAATTCATTCGATTATTGTGCTTTGACAGATATAGCTGGCCGCTCCTTCTAGAATTCCGTACACTTGATAAAAAAATCCTGCCAAGAAGTGTTTGTATTTCTCGTAGGTTTGGAGTCTCATATGTATCCCTTAATCCTTAGCTTCTTCTTTTGGAACGCTAACATCATCTTTGAATTTCTACCAAAACAAAGGTTGTATTAGACGCCATGGTATTTACTAGTTTATGATCAGGCTGAGAGATTGTATGCATAATGGCCTGAATTACAAAATTATTTGTACTGAAATTGTTAGCAGCAAGTGATAAGGCAAAATAAAAGTTTTACTTCGAATTTCGGACCTCAACATCCTGCTGTTATGTTATCGTTTCTTGGATTAGAATTTTAGAAAGAAACTAAATGAGGACAAATCATATTGATGTTTTGCTATCTCTTATGCTGAAAAAAATATGAAGTGCTACTTTTCATGCACAGATAATTGGATATCCACAGTATTAGAGAGATCGTAGTCGCACCGGCCACTACCGGAGCACAGTATCGAGTTTGCCGATATAAATGCAATATATTTTCATAAATTATGTATATATTTGTATAAATTATAAAGATATAAAATAAAATCTATCTTAATAATTCATACAAGAGTGGTCATGGACTGATAGGCCGCCCATTAATGATAAGGCTTAGAAGTTTTTTTAGTCTAATTATTTTAATAGGCAGGCTTAAGAATTTATTTAAAGTTGCGCACTTGAAATGAAGAATTTGTAGAGTAATATATTTATTTTAATATATCTTATGTATTACATTATTTTACTTTATTTTGGGAGAAGAAAAATAATTATTAAGCGAGAAAATTACAAAATTTTAACACTTAATTTTTAATTTATAAAAAAACACAAACTATTTTAATTAACACATCATTTATATTCAATTTGGGACATAATTTTTACTATTAAAATTACTTTGGGTTAAATGGGCGAGCTTAGACATATTATTTTGTGTAGGCTCGACCAATGTCTATCCTTAGCCTTATACCAAAAGTTGAGCCTAGCAAGATCGTAATAAATTATCACACTTTTTTAGCCATCGTTCATGACGGATCTCACTCTAAGTAGCTTTCACTTTGACAACAAGTAGCATTTTTTTCTTTCTGGATGGCTCAAGCTCTACTGTAAGTACCCCTCTCCTAGGTGCTTTTGGAACCACGACTTCCACTCTAAATAGCTTTCACCATAGTAGTAAGTAGCTCTTTTTTCTTTTTGAATGGCTCAAGTTCTACTAATATAAAAAATATTTTCTCTATAATTCTTTGTGATTTTTGCATATGTTTTATTATATTTCTTGGCAAACCGGTCAGGATGATTCATTCTCCATATTAATGTAACATGAGAAGGGTAAGCACTTGAATTAAATTCTAGAGTCACTCTTATCAATGACACTTTTGTGAGGTACAATAACTTTAAAACAACGATATTGACATGTCCCTCAATCTCACTGGCCATATTTTTCCTATCCTATTTTAGCTTATATATTGTATGTTGTGTTAATTAATTTGTGCTGTTACTTTAAGTGCATGCTAGATTGTATATGTCTAAATACTTTTATATTTTACATATATTTGTGCCGTTAGAGCATCTCTAAGGAGCTTTCTAAAGTCGCTTTCTTAACTATTTTACAGAGTCAAATTTAAAAAATGGCTCTTTAACTGACTCTTTATTTTAAAGAGTCTCATTTTGGCTCTCTAAATTTTAATTCACAAATCTCTCTCAGTCTCTCTCTTTTTTTTTTTTTCTTCTTTTCTTAGGGTGAATGCTAAAAAAAAAAAACCAATTCATGAGGTGTCTAGTTAAAATAAAATGTATTGTGAAAATTTTTTCTAAAAAATAACTAACTAAAATAAAGAATAAAATTTTTAAATAAATTTTAACTAATTATTTTATAAAGTAATTTTACAGATGCTCTTACATCAACAATCCTAAAGTCCTTGTTAGGAAGTTAGGACTTTTGTTATTTTTTTTTTTTATTGTTTTGTTAAACTGACGCTCTCCACAGATTTGAGGATTTGGTGAAGTCTTCAATTGTCGGCTAAGCTACAGTAAAAACAGTAGAACAAAGAAAAAGACACTCTTATTAAAATAACTAAGCCGAAAGGTTATCTGTTACTTGTTCTAGCGTACATTGTTTGCAAATTATTGCCATGTTATGGTTGTTCCGGCACTATGTTAAAGTTTGCAGACTCTTTTTAACTTAATTTAATAATCCATCAATGCAGACTTTTTTTAACTTAATTCAATAACACATCTTGAGCACTCAACACGGATTTTTGAATTAAGTTAAAAAGAATCTGCATTAACTTCAAAATAAGGACTTATCAAGAAAATAAGATACATATTATGCCATTGCGTATTAATTACCTTATTAATAAGATAATATATCATTATTGGGTTTTTTCTTTAACAGTTCAATGAAATTGCGATATGTTTGTTTGGTACAAAAAAATAATTGGTGTACTTTTTTAATAGTGGGGGCCTAGGGGTGCCATAAGTGGAATCAAGATCCTCTATTCCCTCTTTGTGCTATCTTCTCTATCCCATGAATTCTATTGGGTCATATCATCACTGTTAATGACATATTAGTGCATATTTTATATCTACATATTAGCTTTAATAAATATGGCAACAAATCATTTTAAGAATTCTTTCTAAATCAAAATCTCTTCTCTCTAATCTCATGAAAATTTTGTGAAAACCCTAGCTTTTTTGTCTGTCTTCAATGGCCAACCATCAAAGAGTAGCAAAGAATTGGTCTTCACAAGCTTCTTTTGGCTGTTCTTGCTTTATGGGTTTAGGTAGTTTTTATCAGATTGTTTTTAACAGTTTGGAATGTTGTTAGTAGTTTCTTTGAATCGAAATGAAAAGATTCTGCTCGTATTCAAGACATTTATGCAGATTGTTGTTTTAATGGAATGTTGTTTGTAGTTTTTTTTTTTTTTTCAATTTTGATAAACCCTTTTGAGACCCCAACAAATTGATTGTTACAAAAAAAACAAAAAAAAATTATTTTATTCGCAAACCTGAGTTGGCACATTCAAGTTCTCAAGAACTATGTGATTTTAGGCTAAGGAGAAGGCCTTACTCCATCCATGTGAGCAGAGGATGCAACATTTAGATACATGAATTCATTTATATATATATATATATATATAAACTTGTTTGCAAAATATGTAGGGTTTGTAATCTTTTACATACAGATGATATTGATTTATGAAAGATACCAATATCAAGTTTTCTTTTTTTATTTATTTTATTACCTATTATAGTTTATTTATATATTTTTTAAATATAAAAAATAACAATTTTAACATTAATCCTACTATTCATGTTATCACAATTGATAACATGACCCAATAAAATACATGTGGCAGTGAAGGTTGTGGCAGAGAAGGTTGCACAAACAGAGAATTTGGGTTCGCTAGAAGTGTTAGTGCTCATAATTTAAAATTCTACAAATGTTAGGATTGTGTATAATGTTGGCTGGGGAAAAAATAATAAATAAAATATTATCTATTACTTCATATTATGGAGGTTGGAAGATATATATATATATATATATATTGGCAATTTAAGGGGACTCGAACCGGAGCCTCTTTATTCAAGAAATGCAACCTAGGCCACTGGTGGCAAGGGACTGAAATTCCAGGTGATTGACTTTGATCAGTTTTTTTTTTTTTTTTTTTTTTTTTTTTTTTTTATCTCTTCTCATGATTGTAATATAATCTAATCTATCTAATATATAAGTTGTTTTTACCCTAACTTTTTTTTCTCTTTCCTATGTGTCTCTTATCTGGTACTTTCTATGTGACACTAGAGATTGATCCCTCTATCATCCTATTAAGTTTTCTATTATTTACTAAAGTATAACTCTTTCACGTCTACATTATATATATATATATATATATATATATGTATGTATGTATGTGATTGTGATCCAAATATGTTTCCTATTATGTTAAAAATTAAATTTCCTATTATCTTTTGAGTTTATTAAGAGATAACTTTTTCACAAGTATATCTCTTATATATATATATATATATATGTATGGCCCTGAAAGTTAGACACTTAAACTTTTATAATCTTTTAGAGGAAATATTACGAGATACCATTGGCAGCAATTGATAAATTTTAGGCATTTAGTGTCATGTGTACACATTCTAACTCTTTTTCTTTTCACATTTAATTTACTTTGCAATGAAACTCTTCTATTTTTTTTTAACTTCGGATTCATAAAAATTGGTTTGTATTGTTTTTATTTAGCTTTAATTTCAACTTTTAGTTTGAGTTGTGTCCAACTAATAATTATGAAATGTCTTGTGAAAAAATATAATTTTTCGTATATCACACGGGTCAAACAGTTGGTACAGATGTAACAGCCTATGGCTAAGAAGGTTGAAGTTTGGGATTAAAAACAAGAGCTTTGTTAGACGCAATTACGCTTGCGCAACTGCACCTGATTGATGTATTACAAATTAACAGGGTGCGGCGCAGGTGCCTAGACTTCTTCTAAAAACATATTGAGGGTCTCTTTTATCCGATCATGAATTTTGAAAACCTTCGATCTGAGGTCAAACCAGGGTGGAGACTTCGCTTTTCTCCTTCCTAGCTTCTCGTTTTGTCACATCCTTTTTTGGGTTTAATAGCCAAGTGGAAGAAATGTGGCCTCATGTTTGGGTAGCTTCATTGCAAATGTTTGACGTAGTACTTGTGGAAAATTATACTGGAAAATTCAATTCGAAAAACTTTCGTACACGTTGCTGTCGTAGACTTTGTATTTCCACGTTTATATTTCTTATTGGTTGTCAAAATCATGCTTCAAAGCCTCATTAGACAACAGATATTATATATGACTTTGGTTATTCAATAGTTTCCAACTTTTATTTTATGCTTTCACACTAAATTTCAAAGCGATTGAATTTTTCTCGATCACGGGAGTTCCAGAAAATTTTCTTGTATTGTAGACGGAAACTATGTAACAAAATCTTGTCACTGAATTTCAACCACAAAACCGACATCGTAACGCCCAACAGGTACGGAAATTACGTGAGAAGCTAAATAATTATGACAAAAAATACGGTGGAATCTTCACATCTTATGTCTTGTTAGGTAGTGTACTACATGTAGGGCTGACTTGTCCCGTAGGCAAGTGAGAAGGCCGCCTAGGCTCTTAAATTTTTAAGACTTTAAATTTTTAAAAATTTTATATTTTATAATAAAGGTTTTATATATTCTTAATAGATTTCTTAGAAAAGGTCTAGACCTAGATGAAAAAAATATTTTTTTAAAAAAAGTTGAAAATCACCTTTTAGAAAGAAAATACCAGTTTCACTATTAAAAAATTGTACAAAAAAACAAAAATTTGAAGGCTCTAATTTTTAAAAACTTGTACATGCTATAACTAAGGACCTATATAGGTTCTACAATTTTTTGTGAAACAAAAAGCCCATTCCAAATGGAAAAAAAAAAAAAAGCTATAGAAAAAATCAAAAATCAACTACATTAGTCCACTTTGAAAAAAAACAAATTGGTTAACCCAATAAAATAAATTCTACAAAAGAATTTTAAAAACTGTAAATTTTTCAAAACGTTATATGTTATAGTTAAGTCTTATATAGTTTCTACATATTTTTTTGGACAAAAAAGCCTCAAATTAACATACTAGTTAATTTCAGCAAGGGTAAATAATCATTTTGTCGCTCCAATTTTACTTCAGATTCAGTGTCATCCTATAACTTGATTTTTTTTCTATTTAAGCCATTCAACAATCAAAATAAAAGTCAATGTGGCATAATTTTTCAAAGCAGGTAAGAAAATTAAGAATTAAATATACTTTTACTCTCTAAACTATAACTTATAATGTCGCTTTACTAATTATCTTGCTAACTATACTATGAGGCAAAGTTGGAACAATTTAAAATGAAAGCTTTGAACTATATATATATTTGGTTCGTAAAGCTTTAAACTATATATTATGAAGCAAAAAAACCTTATTTAAAATTATCGCCATAAGCCACAATTATCTTGAGCTGGCCCTCACTACGTTTAGTTTGGAAGTGCTTTTGTGACCTTTGAAGTGTGGTTTTTTTTTTTTTTTTTATTCGCTATAAAAGCGTAGTGTCTGAGACAGATAATATTTGATCATTCTACAAGTTTTTTTTGGTAAAATTTAGTCTTCTAACATACTAACTTTCTCGCCACTACTAACTCCCCTCCTTGCTAACGATACTTGTATTTTTTTTTAACCAATCAATTAGAGTGTCTTTTATATGGATAGTTAACCTAATGACTTCCGCCATGTCCAAACCCTTCCTACTATGGCTGTTTAAAAAACCGCCCATTCCAACCAACTCAATTAACCCGACCCGACTCAATTCAATTTTGCGGTTTTACTCATTAGTTTTGAGTGGATGATGGGTGAATTTCGACCAACTCAACTGTATTTGATTCAGGTAACATGCCTTTATTCTTTTAATCCAACCCAACTAACCCCATATTTTTATACTAAAACTTTAATTTTTTTTACCCAATCCAAGCACCCTATGAATCGTATGCAGTTCCAAAATTGTTCAATTTGATTTGGTCGGGTCAAGTTGAAAGTGGGTCAAGCAACGGGTAACTCTCCGACCGACCCGTAATCATCTCTACTCCCTACTTGCTCCGCCGTAGTGACAAGTCAACCAAGTAAAAATCACAAAAAGTAAATCAGCAGAAAAAGTCAACATAAGCTGGTTAAGAAACACGATTTTGAAAAAACCAGAAAACTGATATGATGAGAATACAAAGAAAAAAAATGTCGTATATATTTTATTTATTATGTATATAAATTTAATATTCATTCACTCTTCAATTGAATAATTATTTAACATAAAATAAGATGAAAATTAGTTTACAATTTAAAAATATAAATTCATATTATTTTTGTTTTATGATTGGATCCCAAGTTGTGATTTTTTTAAAATTATAATTTGTTTCGTATAACGTGTGTTTCTTAAGTGTTTGAAATACATCATATTCAAAATAAATTAAAAATAACAATATGACTTGTTTAGATGCATGTTCAACACTTGTCAAATGATATTTAATGAGTGGTATCCATCACGAATACTACATTTTCTTAAAAGTGTTTATGCTTCTCATAAATGATTAGTGAAGCATCCATTTTGCAACAAATTCAGAAGAGAACGAATACTTATGTATGTCATCACTGTAAAATTACTGTTTGTCCTCATTTTCTAATTTCTATGGAAGAGAGTCTTCAGTGGCCTTAAAGTGAAGAATCTTATATGTATGACATGGTTTAATTATAAGAAGACATCAAACTGGTCAAATACTTTGTTGGACTCTAGAGCTGCACACTGGATTAAAATAAGTGTATTAGCATCATTACACTGTTCTTAAAGCTATCTTTTTTACGAGAGAGTATAGCTACAATTCCTAGACGGTGGATCTTAAGACTGGGGTCTAATCAATTGTGCAATTTTCAAAATTGTCAAAACTTTCAGAAGTTTTTCTCTCTTATATCTTGCGACAATGAATGGAGCAGCTCATCTTTTAGTTAAAACGGCTAGTAACTTTGATTCTCAAATGTTGTGAGTAGAGGAGGTTTCTCATTTTTTAGGCCCTTTGATTTCTAATGGCCTTTGCACATTTCTCTAGAAAAAAAAAAGTTTGTGTTTGAATATCAAATTTATTGAGAGAAATGAAAAGACAAGGAAAAGTAAAAAGAAATATGAGATTTTAAATCCATGCTCTAATTTTGTTAAATTGGAAAAATAATCATAAGATAACAGCAATCACTCTCTTTAAACAAAAGCCATTTTGGAGGCAAGTCAGAAAGGGCTACATATATATGCGCAGTGTGATCGGGTTTGGATGCGCCAATATTTATTAATGCTTTCGTTCCGCCCCTCGTTTTGATTGCAAACCTTTTGTTCAGAAGAGGCTACGCAGGGGAATATACATACATATATATATATATATATATTTGATACTTCAGAATAGACAGATAGGTAGATAGATTTATATATTTGTACCACCTGATCACCCAAGTGAAGATATTGGGAGTAGCAGTAAAAATCCTGTACCATGTAAGACCCAAATCCTTTTCATGACTTATATCCCATTCATTTTTATTTACTAAATTACTGTTCATTTTTCTGTGCAACCTCTTTTTTGCCTTTCTATTTTTCTTAATAAATCAGGAATTCAAACACAGTATGAGCTTTCTCAAAATTTGAATGCAAAAGATAGATGCATACCAAACCACATAATTATCTGCAACTTTTAGGATTAACACAAGTTGCTCTTAACCAAATTGGAAAGAGAGTTCTAAATAATTGTTTAAATTGGCTTCGCGGTAATGAAAATGCGACATTTTCTTGGGCAATTACAGGCAATTCATAGCATAAAGTATACATTATTCACAAAACAAAGGGGCAGCCCCTAACGACGCAGCAACGAGAGCATAGCTTTCAAACGTAAAAGTAAATTCAGATTGTGAGAAAGAGCACTTATTTCCTTTTGATTCTTTAACAACATAGTAAATGCTAACATATGGGAGTTCTCGTCATGCCTCTCATACGCAACAAAAGGGCTTTTTCCATGCAAGCGTAGCAGACTTTATGACACTAGCAAGAGTGAGGTGTTGCAACAACAATTAGAGGGTTCTTCTTACGGATACTTATACCGTTTGCTTCAGTCATGTCCATATCCTTCCCACTTGTTCCACCAGGTAACGACAGGTCAAATTTGTGCAGAACACTTGCTAATGCAAGTTCATCAACATTCATGGCGAATGTGATACCAGGGCAACCCCTCCGACCAGACCCGAAAGGAATTAACTCAAAGTCATGCCCTTTAAAATCTTTTGAAGTATTCAAGAACCTCTCTGGTTGAAACTCCTCGGGATCTTTCCATGACAATCGGTCTCTTCCAATTGCCCAAGCATTGATGATCACTTGTGTGCCGGCTGCAATATCGCACTTAAATACTTGGATATCTTGGGTTGATTCTCGAGGAACCAGTAATGGTAGAGGAGGATGTAAGCGCATAGTCTCTTTTATCACCGCTTTTAGGTAGTGCATTCTCTCTAAGTCATCCTCGGTTATGCCTGCCTTCTCTCTAGCTATTCCTCGCACTTCATTCTGCAGTTCCTTTAAGACATTTGGGTGTCTTAAGATCTCCGTCATAGTCCACTCTAGAGCTGTGGATGTAGTATCAGTTCCAGCAGTAAACATGTCCTATAAAACATCCAAATATGGATAACAAGCTGAAAAAGTCAGTCAAGTAGACATCTAAACCCTATCTATATATAGTTATCTATAAAGCAAAACAAATAAATAAATAAAGCACACGAGTCCCTGACTAGCGTTGGTACTTGGATTACATCGTACTTGGAGTATTCACGGTTGAAAATTCAGGGGCTGTAGTATACATATTCATGGATTGATCAGTGTTGTGATTCTTTTGTTTTTTTATCTTCAAACCTTAAGAAGAAGGAAAGACCAAAAAGGAGAGTCACTAGGCCTTACCAAGATGATGCCTTTGACGCTATCTCTATCAATAGCAAAGCCAGCCATGTTCTCTCTTTGAATGTCAAGCAAAACATCAACAAAGTCCTGTCGACCTTCACCTACAACACTCTCCCCACCATTTCTCTCTCTTGCCCGCAGATCCATATGTTCTTCGATTACACTTTCCAGAAAACTATCCATCTCCTTAGCTACTTTGTCCACTCTAGCATACAAACCATTTAAATGGTTCACCCATGCAAGCCATGGAATGTAGTCCCCCACATTGGAAACTCCCATCAGCTCCCCATGCTTCCCGAGAAGATCCTTAAACTCCCTCCCTCCTTCCTCTCCACTGTACTTCCTCCCCAAAGCCACCCTACACACTATATTATTTGTAAGTGACACAAACATTTCGGTCAAATTTACCACTGAAGAAGAAGAGGAACAAGACTGTTTGATCTTCTCAATCATAATGGTTGTTTCTTCTTCTCTCACAGCACGAAAAGAAACTACTCTCTTGTTATTTAGAAGCTGGAGCACACACACGCTTTTCATCTGCCTCCAGTACTCACCATAAGGAGCGAAAGCCACGTCCTTCGAATCATACGTAAGTTTACTAGCAATGGTCGATTTAGGTCTGTTTGAGAAGACGAGATCGTGAGTTTTCATGATTTCACGGGCTGCGTCAGCAGAAGAGACCACAAGAACAGGCACACTGCCAAAGTGCAGCCGCATGAGTGGTCCATATTTTTGGGCTAGTGATTGGAGCGAGCGATGTGGGAATAAGCCGATTTGGTGGAGGTTCCCAATTATTGGGAGCTTTGAGGGAGAAGGTGATCTGCTTTTGTGGGGTGTTGGAGTAGTGGACAGCCATTTGAGGACGAAGGCTATGAACAAAAACAGGGGAAGAAGAGAGTACAAGAAGGGATGCCAGAACAACATTTCGTCTTGCTCTAAGAGTCACAAAAAGTTTCGAACTCAAGAATTCCGTAATAAGCAGAGTGTAGTCTCTGTTAGAAGAGTTCTCAACGACACAGCGCTTTCTTTCTTTGCTCTCTCTCTTTTCTCACCCTATTACAGCAGATTCAAATTATATTTATAGACATCTTTTCTACCACACATTGACAGGTCTCTCCTTCCTATCTCTGACAAAACCAGGCCCGCTTACTCTCTAGGCGAGTGAGCCGGCCGCATTAAGATTCTAATTTTTAAGACTCTAAATTTTTAAAATTTTGAATTTTATTATAAAAGTATTATATATTGTCAATATATTTTTTTTAAAAAAAATCAATCTAGATGAGAAAAAAAATATTCATAAGAAAAAGAAGCCCCTAATCGCTTTTTAGGAAGAAAATATCAGTATAACTAATAAATAAAGTATACAAATATATAAAATTTTGACAGCACCATTTTTTAAAAAAATTTCACATGTTATAATTAAGGCCGTATATAATTTTTACAATTTTTTTGAAGCAAACATTCCAATCGAAATGAGAAAAAAAGAGCCTTATAAAAAGAAGACCAAAAATCAACGACAATAGTTAACTTAAAAAAATAATAATAAAACAAAACAAAACAAAATAAAACTGGTTTAACCAATATAATAAATTATACAAAAAAAAATAAAAAATTTCAATGCCGGAGATGTTTTATAACCTTATATGTTATTGTTAAATCTTCTATAATTTTTACATACTTTATTTTATATAAAAAAAAAAAAAACTCAAATTCAACCTGCTAGTTAATTTCAATAACAATCAATCCAAAAAAATTTTAAGGCACACACTGGCTCACATTTCTCTCACTTTTTTTCTACCAAACACTAACAGTTCTCTGACCTCATTCTCTGACCAAACCACATCATACTTAACCAGGGCCTGTTTACCCTCTAGGAGGTGAGGCGGCCACCATAGGTTTCAAATTTTTTAAGGCACTAAATTTTTAAAAAATTGTATTTTGTAATGAAAGTATTATAAAATATCATTATATTTTAAAAAAGAGCCCCGATTTGGATTAGAAAAAGGAGGTTCGTAAGAAAAAAAAGTCCAAAATCACATTTTAGGAAGAAAATATCAATTTAACTAATAAATATATTGTACAAATAAATAAAATTTTGGAGGATCCAACTTTTTAAAAAGTTTTACATGCTATAATTAAGGCCTTATATAGGTTCTATAATTTTTTTCAAGCAAAAAACTCAGTTCAAATGAGAAAAAAGGTCCTTATATATAAAACGAAGACCGAAATTAAACGACATTAATTAACTTTAAAAAAAAATAGTTTAAAACAATACAATAAATTGGACAAAAAAGTTTAAAACCCGAAGATTTTTTAGAACCTTATATGTTATAATTAAATCTTATATAATTTTTTTATATCTTCTTATAAAAAAAAAAACCCAAAATCAACAAACTAGTAAATTTCAACGATAACCAATTTAACCCAAAAAAAATTTTACAACAAATTTACAAAATATAAAAGTTCTTATTTAAAATAGTTGCCTTAGCATGTCTTGAGTTGGCCTTGTGCATAATGCATACCCATATCGCATACTGTAGAAAAACTTTAGTTGTGACAGCACACAAAAGAAAAAATTGAGCAGGAAAATTGAATATTTGATGTAGACCACTCAACAAGTTCAAAGACGAAAATTCAAAAATTGATGTATGTAAGTAATTTCTCCACTATGATGTGGTAGACTTTCGGATATGCTAAAACAAGGAGATCGTTTGAATGATTAAATTAATTTTTGTTTTCTAGTTTTTCTTTTCTATTTATACATGCAAAGATCTCCTTAAGAGAGGAATCGCATTGACACAGAGACCGAGGGACATGGGCTATGAGGTATGATTCAGACTCTTCACCAAACTTCTCTCCTCCATGCCCTTCTAGACGAAAAATTATTCTATGCTTCAAGGGGCATTGCTCCACTTCTCACACGAAAGGTGGACCCACTTGTTAAGTGGAGTGTGGCCCATTTTTCAAGTGAGAGGTAGAACATTGCTCTAGAGCATGAAAAAATTTCTCCTTCTAGACAAGAAATCTCCATGTAACGTGTATTAGTAATTGATCTAAGGTTTGGATAGTTGTTCACACTAAAAAAATTCAAGTTTCTTATTCAATTTGAACTCTAATTGGGTAGTTGTTCACACTAAAAAATTCAAGTTTCTTATTTATTTTGAACTCTAATTTTCTAAAAAAATAATTAGCAAATAACTATAAGTGTCTTGAGAATTAATGATTATAGTTGTCAGACTTATATTATAGTTTATATATGTAGCACCTTGAGAGGAGATGCATAGAGATGTATGAAGGACTAAGTTCCAAGAGGAGCTGAACCTTATGGGGAGCCATGACCCCTGATTTTTGGAAATTCGTCAATGAATTCAAATTAGGTATACGTGTATATATATATATATATATATGTATATACATACTTACATGATATAACATGGCCTCATAATTCTCTCTCAAAAATATTATCGTCAATTGTGATCAGGTTATTGTACTGTTAAAGTAGTTTCTTTTAGGATTATAATTTTAGTTGTTTCTACGATTAACGTATGGTACAAGAAATTTACTAAAAAAATAAAATAAAATACGATACTAAAAGAGATATCAATACTATATTAAGTTTCCTCACTAGTACCTTTAATTTGTGATCTATTAGTAGGCGATTAGTATATTAAGTTTTCTAGCTAGTACCTTTAATTTGTACTCTATTAGTGGATGATTTTATTTTATGGTATTATCGAAATTATCATAATGGCCCGTTTGGTACAACTTTTTTAAAGTTTTTTTAACTTAACTTTTTTGACTTATAAACAATCAAGTTTTTTCAACTTTTTTATTTTTTATTTTTTATTATTTTTTATTTATCTTAATTTATAAAAGTAACAAAGATATAAAAAAAAAGAATTTTTTTGCTCCTATGCAAAAAAATCAAAATAAAAAAAGACTATATTTAAAATCTACCAAACGAACCCCACATAACAAAAGAGCCGCTTCGATTACTGTCCAAGTTTTCAAGTGGGCTGTTTTGTCCTTTACTTTTCTTTTATTTTTTATTACACAACATTCGCGGACAAAAGTGATGCCATACGTGTTTTCTTGTAAACCTTTGAAATTTGAATTACCTAAGGAAAAAAAGGCCCTTCCATTTAGGAAGGAGTATTATATTATGACCACCACCATTCTTGCACGCTGCCGCTATCACCACCGACGACAATGACAATAACAATAATTCATTCAATTATTGTACTTTGACAGATGTAGCTGGCTGCTCCTTCTAAAATTCCGTGCACATTATTAAAAGAAGCCTTGCAAAAAAGTGTTTGTATTTCTCGTGGGTTCAGAGTCATATATGCATCCGTTAATCCTTAGCTTGTTTTTTTGGAACGGTAGCATCATCTTTGAGTTTCTATCAAACAAAGGTAAGGTTGTATTAGTTTCTTTTAGGATTATAATTTTAGTTGTTTCTACGATTAATGTATGGTACAAGAAATTTACTCATAAAAATAAAATAAAATACGATACTAAAAGAGATATCAATATTATATTAAGTTTCCTTACTAGTACCTTTAAATTGTGATCTACTGGTGGGCGATTATTATATTAAGTCTTCTCGTTAGCACCTTTAATTTATAATCTATTAATGGATGATTTCATGTTATGCTGTTAACGAAATTATCATAATCGCCTGTTTGATATAGTTTTTTCAACTAGACCTTTTTTGGCTTATAAGTAAAAGGGTTAGATTTTTTCACTTTTTTTATTTTTATTTTTTACTTTTTTACTTATCTTAATTTATAAAAGAAAAAACTAAAAAAAGACTTTTGTTGATTCTATGCTAAAAAAGGCCAAAATTAAAAATAAAAACTAAATTTAAATTTTACCAAACGAACCCTATATAACAAATGAGCGGTTTCGATTACTGTTCAAGTTTTCAACTGAACTGCTTTGTCCTTTGCTTTTTCCATTTTTTTTTTCTTTTTCTTGTTACACAATATTTGTGGACAGAGGTAAAGTCATACGTGTTCTCTTATTCCAATAAACATTTGATATTTAAATTACCCAAGGAAAAAAAAGGCACTCCATTTAAGGAGTAGTACGTTATGACCACCGACGACAATGACAATAACAATAACAATAATTCATTCGACTACTGTACTTTGATAGATATAGCTAGCTGCTCCTTCTAGAATTCCGTAGACATGATAAAAAAAAATTCTTTCAAAGAAGTGTTTGTATTCCTCGGAGGTTTAGCCGGAATCGGTTTCGGTTCCGGTTCCGTTTTTGTTTTTCGTGTTCTCAGAATCAAAAAATTTAAGAACAATTCGTTTTTCTTATTCTCAGAAATAAAAAAATGAGACCATCGAAAACACTATCGTTTTCAAATCGTTCTCATTTTCGTATAAAAATAGTTTCGGAAACTTAGAAAACATCTTTTTAATGGTTCCTGAAACTGGGCTGTTTTCTGAAAAATTTTCCGAAAACAAGTTTTGAAACCAATTTACCAAACGTGGTTTCGACGGAAACAGTTTTCGGAACCAATCTGCCAAACACGGTTTCATCAAATTTCAAAAAATAAAAATAGAAAACTGAAACTGAAACCACAACCAAACAGGCAGTCTCATATGTATCCCTTAAGCCTTAGCTTGTTCTTTTGGAACACTAGCATCTATCTTTTTGTATTAGATTCCATGGTATTTACGAGTTTATGATCAGGCTGAGGGATTTTATGCATAATGGCCTGAATTACAAAATTTTCTGTGTTGAAATTGTTAGCAGCAAGAGATGAGGCAAAATAAAAGTTTTACTTCGAATTTCGGACCTCAACATCCTGCTGCTCATGGTGTTATTTATCATTTCTTGAAGTAGAATTTGAGAAAGAAACTAAATGAGGACAAATCATATTGATGTTTTGCTATCTCTTATGCGGAAAAAATATCAAGTGCTACTTTTCATGCATAGATAATTCGATATCCACAGTAATAGAGAGGTGAAAATTTTGAAGTCCTGATAGGAAAAGTTTAATTAAGATGTGAAAATTTAAAGTTGTATTAGAAACTGACTAATTTGTCAAAAGAGAAAGTTTGAATGAAATGTGTGATGTCAATTTATATATTCTATTTATACCGAAATAGTCCAACTTATATCTCATATAGGAGTGGTCATGAGTCTGATAGCTCTCTCATTATTAATAAAGCTTAGAAAATATGTTTAGCCTGATTATCATAACGGGCGGGCTTAAGAATTTGTTTAAAGCTATGCACTTGAAATGAAGAATTTGTAGAGTTGTATATTTATTTTAATATATCTTATGTATACATTATTTTACTTTATTTATGGAGAAGAAAAATATTTATTAAACAAGAAAATTACAAAATTTTAATACTTAATTTTTAATTTATAAAAACACACCAACTATATTAATTAACACATCATTTATATTCAATTTTGAACATAATTTTTACTGTTAAAATTACTTTGGTTAAATGGATGAGCTTGGACATATTATTTTATGTAGGCCCAACTAATATCCATCCTTAGTCTTATATAAAAAGTTAAGCTCACTAGGATCATAACAAATCATCACGCTTTTACAGCTATCGTTTATAATAACTCTCACTCTAAGTAGCTTTCACTCTGACAGTAATTAGTCTTTTTTTTCTTTTTGAATGGCTCAAGCTCTATTCCAGATAACCCTCTCCTAGGTGTTTTTGGAATGACAACTCTCACTTTAAATAGCTTTCACTATAATAATAAGTAGCTCTTTTTACTTTTTGGTTGGCTCAAGCTCTACTCTAAGTAGTCATCTCCTAAGTGTCATCTCCGTCGAACTTAGGATGTGAATGTTGTTCTAATACCCACTATTAATAACTTGACCAATACATAAAAATAAAAATAAAAAATCAAATTCTGAATGGAATATGGGTGAAAACAATTCTTGTATTTAATTTCATTCTAGAATAACCCAACTTAAGCCCTATACCAACAGTTGGGCCGCCAGGATGATAACAAAGTGCCACTATTTTTAGACTTCTAAGCCACATCTTACCTGACACTTGTACAAATTGCATTAGCTAACACTTAAGTCAGCACATTACATCAGTTGCAATCAAACTGCACCAACCAAACCACACATTTTGACAAAATACATTAAGTTCTCTGGCTATGATTCCCCATAGTTCTCTATCAACGAGAAATATCTGGCCATGATTTTCCTTATCTACAACAGGTTGAATATAGCTAACCGAAAATATCTTTACACATGGATTTTCAAAAGTTACAAACTAGAAATTGAACCCCATATCCATATATTGTTTTTAGAGTTTCAAAACTTTTCAATATTCAATTAAATTTTCTATTACATTTTTTAATTCTATTTGTTACAAATTTATTCATGACTTTTATAAACCACTTATATTAAACTTTTATTGGTCATTTGCGCTTGGGCTGTAATATATTTAAATAGATATACACATACCAATAAATATAGGTAGAGTGAGAGACACATGAGACTTCTTCTTCTAATATAAAAACTATTTTGTCTTTAATTCTTTGTGGTTTTTGCATATGTTTAATTATATTTGTTGGCAAATCAGTTAGGATGATTTATTCTCCCTAATAACGTTACATGAGAACGGTAAGCACTTGGATTAAATCCTGGAGTCATTGATATTCAATGACACTTTCATGTAGTGAGGTACAATAATTTTAGGACAGTGATATTGGCATGTCTCTCAATTTCACCGGCCATATTTTTCCTATCTTATCTTTATTTTCTATATTGTATGTTGTAATTGGTAATTAAGTTATGTTGTTACTTTAAGTGCATGCTAGATTGTATATGTTTAGAAACTTCTATGTTTTCCACATATTTGTGCTCTTAGATCAACAATCTAAAGTCCTTGTTAGGAAGTTAGGACTTTTGTTATTTTGTTTTTTTTTTTTTTTGGTTAAACTGACGCTCTCCACAGATTTGAAGATTTGGTGAAGCCTTCAATTGTCAACTAAGCTACAGTAAAAACAGTAGAACAAAGAAAAAGATACTCTTATTAAAAGAAAAAGATACGTTATGCCATTACGTATTCATTACCTTATTATTATGATAATATATCATTGTTGGGTTTTTTGTCTAACAGTTCAATGGAATTGGTATATATTTGTTTGGTGCAAACAAATAACTGGTGTATTTTTTAAATAGTGGGGCCCTGGGGGTGCCATAAGTGCTAGTGCTCATAATTCAAAATTCTACAAATGTTAGGGTTGTGGTCCTTGTCGATGGTGTTGGCATGGGAAAATAATAAATAAAATATTATCTATTATTTTCATATTATTGAGGTTGGAAGAAATGTTTTTCTTTTGGCAACTTAAAGGGGACTCGAACTCGAGCCTCTTTATTCAAGAAATGCAACCTATGCCGCTGGGGGCAAGGGACTTGAGATTCCAGGATTTTAGGAATTTGATGATTGACTTTGAATAGTTTTTGTTTTCTTTTTTTCTTTTTTTTTTAATTATCTTTTCTCTTGATTGTAATATAATCTAATCTATCTCACACATACATATATATATATATATATATAGTTGTATTTACTCTTAATATTTTTTTTCTTTCCTATTTATACTCTCTATGCAACAATCGAGATTGATTCACTCTATCAATTTATTGTTGTGATTCAATTAAATTTTCTATGATCTTTAAAAATTATTAAAATATAACTCTTTCATGTCTATATTATATATATATATATATATATTGTGATTGTGATCCAATGATGTTTCCTATTATGTTTCAAATTTAGTTCCCTATTATCTTTGAAGTTTTGAGAGAACTTCTTCACATGTATACCATTGTCAGCAATTAATGGATTTCAGGCATTAAGTATCAAGTATACACCTTCCACCTCTTGTCTTTTCACATCTAATTTAATTTGCAATGAAACTCTTCTATTTGTTTTAATATCTAATTCATAAAAATTGGTTTGTGTTGCTTTTATTTAGCTTTAAGTTTAATTTTTAATTTGAATTGTGTTCAACTAATAATTATGAAAATTGTCTTGTGGTAAATATATTTTTTCGTGTGATACACGGGTCAACGGCTAGTACAGATGTAATAGCGTATGGCTAAGAAGGTTGAATTTTGGATTTAACATATTGAGGGTCTCTCTTTTCTTAGGGGATTCAAGGAAACCCTGGATTTGACGTCAAACCGCCTTCCTTCTTTCTGGATTCTTGTTCTGTCACATCCTTTTGGGTTTAATAATGGCCGAGTGCAAGGTATGTGGCTTCACTTTTGCATAAGTTTGACTGGAAAATTCAATTCGAAAACTTTCGTACACATCCCTGTTATTCCACGTTTATGTTTCGTATTGGTTCTCAAAATCATGCTTCAAAGCCTTAATAGATAAGAGACATTGTATATGAACTTTTGGCTATTCAATAGTTTCCAACTTCCATTTACTGCTTTCACACCAAATTTCAAAGTCATTGAATTTTTCTCGATCATAGCAGTTACATCCAATTTGAATTACTCCCTATTCCCATTAGCGTAGTTGTAGCAGCTTGCCCACATCGAATTCTAACCACAAAACAACATCTTAATGTTCAACATGTACAGGAATTATGTGAGAAGCTAAACAATTGTGACATGAAATACGATGAAATCTTCACACCTTATCCTTTGTTCGGCATTGTACTACGTTAAAGGTCGGCTAACTACCCTAGGCAAGTGAGACGGTCGGCTTCGGCCTTCAATTTTTTAATATCTCAAATTTTAAAAACTTTTGTATTTTATAATAAATGTTTTATATATTCTTAATATCTTTTTTTAAAAAGTCTGGATCTAGATGAGACAAAAAAAGTTTCTAAGAAAAAGAAGTCAAAAATTACCTTTTCGAAAGAAAATACCAGTTTCACTAATAAAAAATAGTACAAAAAATTAAAAATTTGAAGGCTCTAATTTTTTAAAAATTTTACATACTATAACTAAGGCCCTATAAGGTTTTACACTTTTTTTTAAAACAAAAAGTTCAATCCAGGTGAGAAAAAAAAAGTCCTATAAGAAAGACAGATGATCAACTACAGTAGTCATTTTCAAAAATAAAAAACAAAACTGATTTAACCCAATAAAATAAATTATTCGAAAAAATTTTAAAAGCCGTAGATTTTTTATAACCTTATATGTTAGAGTTAAATCTTATATAGTTTCTACATATTGTTGCAAAAATAAAAAGCCTAAAATCAACAACACACTAATTAATTTTAACAATAATAGATTTAACATAATTTTTTTATAATATTTTTAAAAAACAAAAAATTTTATTTAAAATTTTCGTCTTAAGTCACAAATTATATTGAGCCAAACTGAATACGTTTGGTTTAAAAGTGCCTTTGAAATTTTTTTTTATTTTCCTTCTTTCTCAACCAAACAACTAGAGGGTCCAGTGGCTTCAGTCCATGTCCAAATCCTCCCCACTTGCTCCACCAGGTAATGACAACTCAATCAAGTAAAACAAAAAGTAAATCAGTAAAATATGTCAGCCAAAGTGGGACAAGAAAAAAGGGTGCAAACACGAGCATGGCGATTTTTAAAAAATTAAAAACAAAAATATATTATATTTAAAATCTATGAAAATATAATTCTTTCATGTCTATATATATATATATATTTATTTATTATCCTGAAAGGTAGACATTTATGTTAGTGTATATATTCATCTTCTTATTAATGTTAGATTTGTTTATCCCACATCGGTTAGAATAAGCTTTTTTTTCTTCTCTCTTGTAATATAAATAGACTAATTATATACATAACAAATTATTCAATACAATCCATTCTTTTTTGCTTATCTCTTTATTTCCTTTCTAACATGGTATCAAAGTTAAGAGAAAGTATGTTCTATGATTGCCCTTCGAGGGATTTTTTTCATCAAAACTCCTAAGGTTCTCTTCCTTCTCTCCGGCAGACTTCTAACAACTTTTTGGCAACTTTCCAACCAACTTCTGGTGACCTTCGGGCAACTTCCGACGACTTTTCGGTCAACTTTCGGCGTCTTTCTAGCCAACTTTTAGCAACTTTACAACGTCACTCTGACGCTTCTCCAACGTCTCTCCAGCAGTCCTCTGGCCATTTATCTTCAACTCATAATTAATTTGAGCCTTCTAAATTTGATTCTGACCTCTGTTTCTGTTGGTTCTGCTCTATTTTTGTTATTTCTCTTGCTTTGAAAGATTTTCTACCACTAATCTCTACTGTTGGGTTTTTGTTATCGCACGTCTCTCTCCTATGGAGCGTTCTGAGGTATCTAGACCGATTCTTCTCATTCTGGAGGGTCCTAATTATATTTCTTGGTTTAAAGCCATGTCTAGTTTTCTCAAGGGGAGAAAACTTTAATGCTATGTCACTGAAGATATTCAAGCACCTGTTAAAGGTGTAACTAAAACAGCCATGGAGTTTATTGACCGACTTAAGAAATGGGACAATAAAAATCATCAAATCATCACTTGGTTCCGGAATACGTCCATTTTTTCTATCAATCTTCAGTTTGAGCGCTTTGACACTGCTCACTCCATTTGTGCCTTTATGACCAACTACTATACTACTACAGGCTTTGCTCATCAGTACCAATTTTTGACTTCTCTGCATTGTTTGAAATAGAAATTTGGTCAGTCTATCAACGTCTTCCTATCTCAAATATATACTCTTTGAGATCAGTTGACTCCACCTGAGCCTACTTGGACATGCTCTGCTAATGCTGCTTAGTTTGCCCTCAATCGTGATCAGCAGTGCCTGATTACGTTTTTCATGGCTCTCACTGATGTATTCGAGCATGTTTAAGCCTCTTTTCTTAATCGCTGCCCTCTTCCTACCTTGGAACAGGCTATTTTTGAGCTCTTATCAGAGGAGACTCATCTTTGCTTCACTTAGCCACCGCTTGTGGATACCTTTCTTGCCACATCTAGTTCTCGATTTTGAGGTTTTTCAAGTGGTTCTCGGGATTCTTCAGCTCTTACTGGTTCTCGGGATTCTTCAGCTCTTGCTGGTTCTCCCAATTCTATTTAGCCTTTTGAGCCCTTTTCGAGTCTTGTTTTCAGGTCTGATGCCTGCACATTCTGTCATGCCCCTAACCATTGCCTACTTACCTGCCCTACTCGAATTTACAAACACTATCGTCGACGTGGCCCTGGTCACTTTCTCTCTGATTGCCCAAAAAATCCTTCTCGAAAAGATTCTTACCTTTAGTCTATTACTGTCACTACTGAGGATTCTACTATTCCCTCATCCTCCTCCTCTACAATCGATGTTAGTGATCTTCCTGCACTCTTTCAACAGTTTATGTTTGCCTCTAATAATCCCTCCTCTATTGTCCCACTTCAAGTATTTCTTCGTGGTTCTTTGACTTTAAGTGTAGCAATCATATGACTTTTGACTTGGCAACTATTTCTTTCAAATCTTCCGTGTCTACTCTTCTTGTCATTTATACTGTTAATTGGTCCTCTATATCTATTGATCATGTTAGTCATGTCTTCACTTCCACTCATACTTATTACATTCTTAAATTCACACTCAATCTTATCTATGTTGGCCAATTATGTGATCTTGGCCTTACTGTTTTTTTCTCTTCTATTGATTGTTGTCGCGCCTCAATTTTTCGCACTTGAGAAAATACAAGTGAGAAAAATACGGTACTCTCTCGTTATAACTCATCCTCCTAGAAGGGTGGGTGCGACTAGGTTTGAATTAGAAATTGATTTGAATAAAGACTATTAAAAAAAAGTTTGAAGTCACCACCTAACTTTGTTTAGGTGAGTTAGGTCACATGAAACTAAGTACAATTTGAAAATTAAACTTCGAATTTTTCAAAAAAGTTTTTAAAAACTTCCTTAAAAGAGGGTTTTTAAGAAAACAGGTTATTTAGCAACTTTTGAAAAGATTTAAGTCCTTTTTGAAAAATAACCCCAATTTTTGTTTTTGAAAACAGTAATTATAGGTTCAGAGGTTGGTTACATATAAGGAAGATGCACAAGGCTATCACCCTATCCTGTCCTTGTGGTACCTACATGTCTATTCACCCTAGGTTTACTTATTTGGAATCTTCAATTATCCATTGTCTAATACTATCCACTTTGAGAATTTTAAAAAGAAGTTTGATATGATGCATGACATGCAAGTACAAGAAAATAATTTAATTTTGAAAATAGATTTGAAGAGAGGATTCAAAGCTTAAAAAAGGTTGTGGAATTGGAAACTTGAAAAAGATTGTAGAATTGAAATTTTGAAAAAGGTTGCAGAATTGAAAATTTAAAAAAGGTTGTGACCGCACCAATGAGGGTTGCCTACATATCTTTTTGTTGGGAATCAAGTCAGTCGTAGTTTGGACTCGGGGTCCGATTGAAAATAGACACTTTGAGGTCTTGTTTGATTTCAAAAGACACTTTGGGGTCTTTGAAAAGTTTGAATTAAATTTTGATTGGAGGATTTAAAATTGAACTTTGATTTAAAATGAAGCTTAGAATTGACTTTGACTTGAAATTGAGCTTGAGGATTTGGAATTGAGCTTTAAAGTAGAACTTGGACTTATTATGGAAAGTTTGAATTGAACTTTGAAATCATCTTGACTTGAATTGGAGTTTGAAAACCGTCTTGGTTTAGAAAAGAGTTTTAGCAAAAATAGTTGAAGCTTCCTAACTTTAAGGCTATGGTTGAATTATGGTTTAGACACCTAAGGACTTAGGTAACCTAGGGTTAAAATATGTAATTGAATTGGAAAGATTTAATTTAAAATTGAGAGGTTTGATTTTAGAAAGTTCTGATTTAGAAAAGTTTCAATTAGGAAAGTTCTAATTTAGGAAATGTTAAGGAAGGAGTTGATTTAATTTAGAAACACTTAACTTAAAAAGATTTGTAAAGATTTAACTTGATTTGGAAGAATTGAAAAAGTTAGAATTTGAAAAACTCGAACTTAAGAAATATTTGAATTAAAAAGGTACCATTTTAGGAAAGTTCTACTTTTAGAAAGTTTTCATTTTAAAAAAGAGTTGATTTTGGAAATATTCGAGTTTTAGAAAGTTTGGAATTTAGAAAGATTTGAAATTTAGAAAGATTTGAAAGTTTGAAATTGAGAAAACTTTAAGAATTTAGATTTAAGAAAGATTGAAATAGGGAAAGATTAGAATTAAAAAAGATTTGATAGTTTGAAATTTGGAAAATCAAAATTTGAAAAGGTTTGAAATTATGAATGATTTGATTTCTATTCCCTGACATAGAAGATTGAATTTTATTTCTAAAAATAAATTATTTGCTTTTGTTTCCAAAATTGGAGGATTTGATTTGGATTTCTTAAATTAGAAGATTTGATTTGACATGAAGTTGAAACGATTGAGTTCTGAAAATCTTGGATTTGAAAATCTATGATTTGGTAGGAAAAGAGGTTTTGAAAATCTATGATTTGATGTAGAAAATAGTTTTAGAAACCTATGATTTAAGGCAAAATAGAAAGTCATGACTTCGAGAAAAGAATTAGGATTTCCTAACCATGGATTCTAGGACTTGACTTGGACTTAAAGAAAAAGAGTTTTTAAAAAGTAGATCTTTGAAAATAGTTTTTAGGAAGTAGATTTGCAAAACTATTTGGAAAGAGGCTTAAATATAGATTTTTGCAAGTCTCTTGAATGTCTCACTTTCTTAAAACGATTCTAATCATGGGAAGATTAAAACCATTCTAGGATTGTGATTTTGATAAAAACAAATAGGGTTTGAAATATAGATCATAATGATCACATTAAATGTAACACTTTTTTAAATCAACCCTAACCATGGAATAACTAGAATCATCTTAAAATTGTAGTTTTCATAAAAATAATTTAGGGTTTACACCCAAAATTTGGACCTTCATGGTCACATTGATTGTAACACTTTCCTAAAACAATCCTAACCATGAAATGGCTAGAATTATTCTAGGAGTGATTTTCAAAACAAGTTTAAAAGAAGGAGATTTTGAATGCAAGTTTTGAAAGAGAATTTTAATGTAAGTTTGAAAACAATTTTGAATGAAATTTTGAATGCAAGGTATGAACACGATAACCATAATGCAATAGGGTCGTGAACATACAAGGTCAGGTTTCACCACATAATCAAGTGAGCCGAACCCACATCATTTAAGGTTGAACTAGAAGAAAGCCCCCAGTATGGTAACCTTCAACAGTTCTTCCTAAGCATGAATCGGAGAGTCCCGTGTTTCAAGCATACAAAAAGATGAGGTAAAAGATGAGGATTAAAATGGAAGAAAACTCAAGTGGATTAAGTGACAGAAGAGAGAGAGATAGATTACATAAAAGTAAATAGAAAACTAACCTTATATTCTTCTTACTTTGATTGCTTTGTTTGCTTTACTTGACTTGAACTTTGAGAGCTTTAAAGATTCAGCACTTGATCTTCAACAAATGTTTTGAGGGTTGTATTTGAGTGTATAAGGTGTATGGAGGCTAGGGTTTGAAGAGGCTTAAGAGAATTAGGGTTTTGGAGGGCTTGGAGCTCTGTGTTTAGAGAGACAAAGTTTTTAGACTAAGTTTGCAGACCCTTTTTACTCAAGAAGAAGTCTATATTTATAGGCAATTAAAATGACCTTAACGCCTGTTGCAGTGATGTAAGGGTAAAGTTTCCATTGGCGTCACTCCTAGTGGTGCCAGACCATTTATTGGCTTGGCACCACTACTAGTAGCGCCATCCACTTAGGAAAGTTTTAAAGTGGCAAGAAATGTATCTTTTGACCTTTGGGATGTAAGGCAAAAGATTTAAGCGCTTGTCCTAGTGACTACCATGTAATTTTTTGCTTGGCTTCACTAAGAGTGACTCTAGAAGGTCTTGAAATGATCCAAAAGGTCGGGGATGGACAGGAACCCTTAAAAGAGTATCCCAGAGGTAACAGACTTAAGAAATAATGTTGAAATATTTAAAAAGGTTGACTGGCCCACTAAGGGTAAAATAGTCATTTAGATCGGACAAACACCAGAATAGACTCAGAGTGACCCGTGAGAAGGCTTGAAGGTTAGAAACACTATTAAGAGTGTTCCGAGAGATTACCGATTTGATACCCACAGTCGGTGTGGTTGGAAAAGGTGACCGGCCCACTAGGGGCAAAACCGTCATTTTAGAATGGGCTTACTAGAATAGGCTTGGAATGATCCAAAAAGGTGTTGGAGGGTTGAGAATACTATTAGAAGCAGCCTCAGATGGTAACCGGTTTAATACCCAGATTCGGTGTGGTTCCCAGAGGTGATTGCATGCCTAGGGGCAAAATGCTCATTTTGACTAGATGATCTCGAAATTGATTCGGAACTGATTGGAAGGCACTTGAACATGCCGGATTGTCTTTCAAGGGTGGACTTACCATTTTGAGGACTTAGGTACTTTCTTGAGGACTTTGGTCATTTTTCACTAAAGTGGGCTAGTAGGCACTAGTGTTGACCTAAGTTTTGAGCGTTTTCGTCACTCTGACGGTATCCGGCGAGTTAGTTTCTATAGGTATCCCGTCCTTTGATTATCGTGCCATGGCCAAGAGACATGCTTGGTCCTATGACAGAGGGATTTTGTTGGCAATTCCCAATGTTGACCTGCTTGCGAGTGTTTCGTCACTCTGACAGTATGCGTTCATTCTAGAGACTGCCTGATCTTAAAAAGCTACTAGATGGTCTTATCGTCTGAGGGATCAACTTTCTTGAAAGACGTGCTGAATAACGAATATTTTATATTGGCGGGCTAACAAGTGCCAGAAGTTCACCGTTCTACCATCTCAGGGACTTGAGTTCCATCTCGGTTGACAAGTTTGAAAGGACTTCCTGTTCCGAGGAGTTTTCTCAGTAAACGTGCTAGACTAAATGGACTTACCATTTAAGGGATTAACTTTCTTAAAATACATGCCAGATTAAGTTTGATTGGTCTGGATTGGAATTGAAATTGAAATTGAAGTTGAAATATGAACTTACCATTTTTAAGAAGACGTGTCAACTGAAATTGGACTAAGCAACGTTGTAAGGGCATTTTGGTCATTTTGCCTCTATTGGGCCCGATGGGCCTACGAAGCGATTGATTGATTGGATTGAGCCTAAAAAGCTGATTTAGAGTTGAATGTGTCTGTGTCAGTTTGAATGCGAGTCCGGTCAGGCCGGACAGTGCCAAGCTAGCAAAAATTGGGTGCTTACAGTTGTGTTGTGCAGGATCCGCAGATGGAACAAACTCTTGGGATAGACTGTAAACATGGTCGCTTGTTTCAACTTGTTTATTTTCACCTTCCTATTTCGACTGCTGATGTAACTTCTTTTTTTGCTGTTACTTCCTCATCTCTTAGACTTTAGCACTCCTGTTTAGGTCATGTTTCCTTAGGTCGTTTACATTTTCTTTTGTCTAAAGGTGTGTTAGGTTATGTCCCTAATGAACACATTGATTGTCAGTCATGTTAACTTGCCAAACAATCGGCTTTATCTTTCAATAACAGTGCTTCTTTTTCTTTGGCTCATTTTGACTTGATTTACTCTGATATTTGGGGGCCCTCTCCCACTTCTACTATAAGAGGCTTCTAGTGTTTTGTTATATTTTTTGATAATTTCTCTAGATATACTTGGTTTAATTCTTGTAAAATTGATTTTAACTTCAACAAACCTATTATGATTCTGCTCGCATGATCAAAACTCAATTTTCTCATGGTATCAAGGTCTTTAGGTTTGACAATGCTGAAGAATACTGTGATAAGACATTTCTTGCCTTTCTACGTGAGCATAACACTGTTCCTCATCGTTCTGGTCCCAGTACTTCATAATAAAATAGTCGTGCTGAATGAAAATATCGCCATCTTCTTGATACTACTTGTGCTCCTTTTATCTCTACATCCTACCCTGAATGGTTTTAGGGTGAAACTGCTCTTACTAATACTTGCACCATTAACCGTGTACCTTCTGCTACCTTTGGTAACCTCACTCCCTATGAGCGTCTGTATGCTACTATCCCTGATTATGCTCTCTTTGTGTTTTTGGGTGTGCATGTTTTGTCTTACTTTAGCCTCATGAGCATACCAAATTGGAGCCTCGAGCTCGTTTTTGCTGCTTCTTAGGCTATGTGATTGAGCACAAAGGTTATCGCTATTGGGATCCTCTATCTAAATGTCTTCGTGTTTCTCACTATGTTGTTTTTTGGGAACACAAGATGTTCTCCTCTTTATCTTCTATCTATTTATCCTCTCCTTCCGTTTTTCCTTACTTCACTGATCTTACTATTGAGCTCTTTCCTTAGGCTGTCACTGCCCTGATGTTGTCCCTTCTGAGGATGTCTACGTCCCTGATACTATCACACTTATTGTGCCTCCTGTTACAGCCTATCTTGTGGAGTCCCCGTCGGTTGGTCCTACACCTCTTGCTGGCTCTTCGATCTCTAATCCTTCTCAGCATTCTTCTTCTGATGAGCCTATTGTTTGACGTTCTACCCGGGTAAGAAATATTCCTCCTCACCTTCGTGATTATCACTGTTTCTCTACTATTCTTGCTCAACATGAACCTCGCAATTATCACGAGGCTAATTCTAATCCTCTTTGGCAGCAAGTAATGGATAATGAACTACAAGCTCTTGCCAAGACTTTCACTTAGGACTTCGTTAATCTTCCTCCTAGTAAATCTGTGATCAAGTGTTGTTGGGTCTACAAGATCAAGATCCGTTCTGATGGTTCTGTGAAATGTTACAAAGCTCGTTTAGTTGCCAAGGGCTTCATTCAGGAGTATGGCATTAACAATGAGGAGACTTTTGCTCCTGTTGTCCCTCTCACCTCTGTTCAAAGTCTTATTGCCGTGGTTGCTGTCTGCCAATGGCCCTTATATCAGTTGAATGTCAAGAATGTCTTCCTCAATGGTGATTTCTCTGAGGAAGTCTATATGCAACATCTTCTAGTTCTTCTCATTCTTCATGTCAAGTCTACAAGCTTCGTCGTGCTCTCTATGATCTTAATCAAGCTCCTTAATCCTAGTATGCAAAATTTAGTTCCACCATCAGTAACCTTGACTTTTGTTCTAATGATTATGATTCTGCTCTCTTTGTTCGCAAGTCTTCACACGGCACTGTTATGTTCATTCTTTATGTGGATGATATGATTCTTACTGGTGATGATGTTCATAGCATTTATGAGCTTAAGGAATTTCTTAGCAGCCATTTTGCACGTATTCTACTTCTTTGGTTTTGATATTCAATACATTTTGCAATGGAACTCTTCAATTTTCGTAACTTCTGGTTCATAAAAATTAGTTTGTGTTGTTTTTATTTAACTTAATTTTAATTTTTAGTTTGACTATTGTCCAACTAATAATTATGAAAATTGTCTTGTAAAAAATATAATTTTTCGTGTGATACATGGGTAAACGGCTAGTACAGATGTAACAGCCTATGGCTTAGAAGGTTGAATTTTGGATTAGTAACATATTGTGGGTCTCTTTTTTCTTCTTTGTTGATTCAATTCAAAAACATTGTTACACATCCCTGTCGTAGACTTTATATAAGTTCCACGTTTATATTTCTTATTGGTTCTCAAAATCATGCTTCAAAGCCTCATTAGACAAGAGACATTGTATATGAACTTCGGTTATTCAATAGTTTCCCAACTTCCATTTAATGCTTTTACACTTAATTCAAAGTCAATGAATGTTTCACGGTGATAGGAGTTTCATCCAAGTTGAATTACTCCCTGTTCCTATTAGCATAGTTGTAGCATACTAGCAGTTCGTGGACAAGTATTTAGAAAATATTGTTGTATTGCAGGCAAAAAATATATAGCAAAATCTTGTCACTTAATTCTAACCACAAAACAACATCTTAATGTTGACATCGTCTAAGAAGTGATCTTCTCTAACTCTAAGCATAGGACTGGTGAAATAGTATAAATCCGATGAATCCGAGGTCAAATTCCATGAGAAACGAGCTCAATATGAATTATAGGCTTCCGCAAGCATCCATCTCTCTCAAGTTCACAACAGCACAATAGAAATATTTTGAACGGCAAACAAAAAATTGATTGATTTTGAAAGGTTGAATTATCTAAACTAAAGTAATATCTAAACAATTAAACTATGAAGAAAAAGGTCTTGGATTCAATTGATCCAACCACTCAATTTATCCAAGGTTTCAATGAGATTTAATAATTTAAATCATTGGCTTCATTACGAGCCTTTGATTCGGAGAATTTCGACGATTAAAACAATAAAATCAATGATAATCAACTTTAGATTTATAAACAATGATATTCATGCATTCATACTATCGATCTTACCAACTCCCATATCCAATTCAAGATTAGTGCATGGGAACTCAAAAACTTAGTCACAAATACAATATTTCAATAAGATTTAAGGAATGATTATCATAAATTTAATTAAATAGAAAATTGAAGTTAAAATTACAATAAATTAAAGAATAATAGACTACTGCCATCGATTTGTGCAATTACAATACCAATTATAGAATTGTGCATTAAAATTACTAAACATAATCAATAGCCAATATGTTCTTAGATATCTAGTATTCAATTCTTAAGAATTTAAGATTTAAGAAAATAGAACAATAAAATTGTGTTTTACCTCAATTCATAACACTCTTCACTTTTATTCGAATTATGCCCGAATTACTCCAAATTAGGCTCACATCCTCTATAAAACAAAATAAAGTAAATTAATATTAAAATCTAACTAAAAAAGTATATAAACTCCTAAATTAAGGCTAACAAAACACAAGTTAAAGAGTTATAATTACACTTTTAAAGCACAATCACACCGCTCAACTAACTTTTTGCTAGTCCCTAGCAAAATACTAAAACTAACAAAATAATATCTACTTTTATAGCAGTCACAGATGCATTTAGCCTATAAACTAAGCATTTAAACCCCTAGTGGACGAGTAGTATCTCGTGAAGGCTTACATAGATGACACCCATAAACAATAATCAAGATCATTTGTTTACTTAAAATTGTTTGATGTTATGCTCAATCTATCCAACATAAAGAATTAGAAACGTTTAACAATAAACACAAATACTTAAACTTTAAGCTCTAAGAGTAGTTTCAAACTCTATCCCATATATTGAAATATTTCAATCATGTTCAAAAGTCAATGTGTGTGAATGAATAGCCAATATAAACATAAAGTTCAATATTTAACGCAAGCAACCCAAACTCTATCGGAGGTAAACTTTGACTCAAACCTCACAAAGGAATTTACACTCAATAAATAAAACTCTCAAGCACAAGGTGTAAAATCCCTCCTCGTACTATATGTGAGCTGAAGCAATGCAATACAAAACAATATATCTCATATATGACTCATCATGAAAAATACATCCAATGAACATTTGGAACTTGGCATAGTCTCATGAATGCTTTTGTTGATAAAACAATATAATCATCATACTTATCATCCATTTCCTTCACTTCCATTTCAAAATCACGTTATTCTAATATCAAATAGGACTTTCTTTCGGTTATAACTTGGTTTTGGGACAAAGCTTAATAAAGAGACGCATGGATAACACAACAATTGTCAAGAGAGCAACTAATTAAGAGCATAAACTATAAGTCTCAAATTCTACATTTCAAATTTCTTCGATTGTTGACTTCTTCTTTGTCTTTCTTTCTTTCTTTTTTTAAAAAGCTTTCCTCTAGCACATAATCGTTTCTTTGATACCCATATCAAGCACATAATCTTTTCTTCAATACCCATATCACTTTGCCTTTATACAACTCATTACCAATTCAATCTCAAGACAACAAGAGCAAGAAAATATTAAGTTCAGCTCAATTCCTAACTTGGAATAGAACAAAGATAATGGGCCAACAAAGAACAATACATATCACAGCTCAACTTGGATTCAAATGAAGATATTGTATGAAAGAATAGGTTTAATGCTCAAATATATTCAAATATGGCCTAAAATCATCTATCATAAATCATGTGATTCTTCCACTTCCATGAAAAAAAAAAGAGAGTCAAAAGTATGACAACTCATTCATAATCTCAACAACAACTAAGACAAAACATAATGAGACTATTCATCAAAACAAAGTTGAATGAAAATCTTCATAATGAGTAAATAGATTGAACCCTCCAAAGAAAAGAATGGCTTTAGACTTCACAAAGATCACAAGTCTCCACTAAGTTCTTTAAAGATTCATGTTACATGCACACTTCAACTAAACTTTATATACATATGGCCATTGTGAAAGTGCAAGAATTGAGCTTCAAACAATTAGGAAACATTTCATCAACAAGATAGAATGAGAAACTAATGCTTAACTTTGTCGAAACATCCAAGTTACATGCTAAAAATCTCATCATCCAAGTATTGAACATTTGAAACATTTATCTATCAATTCAAAGGAAAGAAACAAATTTTTTGTTTTTTTTGCTATATTAAAAGCAATAGAAAAACTAAGCTAAGGTAACAACCCCATAACTCCCAACTTATATAAAACATTGTACTCAATGTGAAAAATAGAACAATAAAGCTCAAAGGGCATAAGAAGAGACAATAGAGTTCACCTTAATGAAGAAAAATCTAAAAGAACTAACTAGAAATCTGTAAAAGAGTTAGCAAAAACAAAGCAAAGAATAATAGAAAAGACAAAATCAAAACACTACTAATACTGATCATATACACTAATATAGGACAAAGGGTTGACTAGGAAATCACCCAACACCATATGGTGGTATTTCTTCGGATGGTGGCCACCATTCATCAACCATTAACACTTGTGATGGGTTCACCAAAAAATCATTTGCAATTTTTGAATTATCATTAACTTAAAGCACAAAGACATCATCAAAGCAAATTTTTACATAATTGAAAAAGTTTTGAGAGTTTTAGTGGATCATTTACAAATGTTGATTCATTCCATAGATCTCATTGTCATCATTGATCCTTACCCCAAATGGTTTGCCAATGTTAAAGATATTCAATTCCGAGGTCATATTACCAATAAAAGCGACAAGTCACCACTCCTACAATTAATCAAAACATTACAAGTAACAAGGAATTAACGACCTAAAATGACCAAAATTAGAGTGCTAGCATTCTCGATGGGATATGAATCCAAGACAACAAAATCAACTGAAAAATAAAATTAATCCACTTGGACCAACACATCCTCCACTACTCACTTAAGTATTTTAAGAGATCGGTCAGCAAGTTAAAGGGAAATCCTAGTAGGATTAAGCTCACCAAGACCGAATTGTTCATACACCGAATAAGGGGGTAGGTTCACACTAGCCCCTGAATCAAGTAAAGCTTGTTCAACTTTGTGCTTCCCAATAATATATGACATATTTAGCCTCACCTCAACTCTATCAAGAGCCCTTTGCCTATCAACAAGCATCACAATCACTTTATCACTACCAAGAACCCTTTGACCATTATCAAGCTTCACCACTAATTTATCCTTACCATGAGCATATTGTATATCCCTCTCAAACTAATGAGTCTCTTATGGAAGATCCCTAACTAGCATCTTTAGAACGGACACAAAGCATGTTAGCCAATGTAAAGGGTCAAATGATCTTATTAGTAGAAGCCTTGAATGTCCAAGAGACAACACGAACCATGAAAGATTTAGTGAAGCCCACCCTAATTTTAACCCCTCCAATAACAAATCCATCCCATCTCTACCCTTAAAAGTGAGGACATCATAGAACACATTATTCTTTCCCAAGATTTTGAGTCTAGGGAAGATACTCTTGAGGTAAATGAGAAAATTATTGAAAATCTTTATAGGAATGAAGACCTAGAGAGAGAGGAGTCCGAAACTAAGGATTCCGAGCAAAAAAAGGAGGAAAAGGTCAATGATAGGACTAGTAAGAGAAACGAGAAGCCAAGGGAGGTTGAAAGTGAGTTAGACCACGAAACGGACCATTTAGAGATAACCCTTACCCTTAGTGAGAATTGTCTATGGGTCATGAGATCCATACCTTTCCACCTCTATCACCTAGTCCTAAACTAACGGACCATGTAGAACTTCATGCCCCAACAATAGAACCAAATATCCTTCCCATTGTCGACCAATTAGAGGAAGGGGAACATAAAGTGGTTCATGACTTGAGCTTACTTGGCACCTTTGTACATGATTATTTTATCTTTTTTTACCTTCTATGACCCTTTTTATCCTTGTGTGCTTCAATATTATATCCTTGAGTTCAACAAAGATGTTGAAAATTTTCATTATTATCCTTGTTTGAACTTTTCACAAATTTCAAGAGTGGACCTAAAGGATGATAGCAAAATTTTCACTTAAGGGTATTGGGTGATCCTCTCTCTAATTGTGTAAGAGTATGAGTAGTTTAAATAGTTTTTGTTATTGCTTTGATTTTGTTTTATTAGTTAGGCTTTCATTTTAGTTGGGGGTGCATTTATGCACCTTAGCTCCTCTTTTTTCACCTTTTCATTTCATTTCGTGTTTTGTCTTTATGCATTAAGGACAACGCATCATTTTAGTTAAGAAGGAGAGTAGTTATAAAGGCTTAACCTCTAATTTTTGCTTTTATTTTATTGCTTTTTGCAAAAAAATTTAAAATTTTTAAATCAATGATGATGATTTCCTCTAGTTAGAGGTAGAGTTTAAATACCATCTCTATATGCATATATTCCATCATTTGTATCTAAAGCTCTACTGTTCATGGTGGATGTCATTTTTTAATTTCATTGTTATATCTCTTGTGTTATAATTTGATCTATGGTTTATTGATTATTCTCAAGTATTACATTGAATGATGATCATTCGACTACTTGGGATTCTTAGTAGAGACTGAAGTATCTTATGGTTCTGGTACTTTACTTTTTTATTTTTAACACGTTTCCATATCCTTCATCACTATCCCTCATTATTTATGGTGGATATGTTGATGCTTTATTTTCGAAAACCATAGCAATATTTGTGAAAATGCAAGAGTAGAAGATAGAAATTTATGTATGTATCTTCACTCAATTTGATGTTGATTCACTCTTTACACCTAACACATTGTGGGGTTGACTCATTCATGCATCAGTAGAGGGAATTACATCATTGCACATAATCATGCTTTATAACATCATTTGTGTTATCTCTTGCATTTTCATTATTATATTAGTGAAAATTTCTACCTTATGAGCTTTAGAACATTTATCGTCTTTCGGAGCAATTACATTTACTCAAGAATTAATTCTTTATCTTCATTTTCTTCAATAACTTCATTATACTTGCATTTGATTCATAAGTTAAGTATTGATCTTTATATTTACACTTAAGCTCTATGACATGCTTTGGGCAAGTACTTTGGGATATGATTTTAAATCCTTATTCTTCACCATAAGTTTCCCATTAGAAAGCCATATATTTTCCTTGACCCTTGTTAATCCTTTTTCTTCCTTTTTTTTGTTGTAATACAAAGTAATACTACTTCCTATCTTGTATTTGTAAAGTGATGCCTTTGTTGAAAAGATTATATTATGTTGAGGCAATGAAGAAAGAAAGAAAACAAAGAAAAAAAAAATTAATTGGGGAGTTCAATAGAAAAAGAGCATATTGTGAAGTTAAAAATTGAATGTAAAAAGGAACATCAAAAGAATGGAAACAAAATAAAGAAAGAATAGAAATAGAAAGAGAAAGAGAAAGAAAAGTCACCGAGTTGAAAGAAGTATGAAGAAAAGAGCAAAATGCTTAGAAGAATGTTTTCAAATTGAAAAAGGAAAGAGTTGAAGTTGCTTAACCATTCATCATTTTATGTCTTGATCACACATGATTTGGATTTTTTCTATCTTCCTTAACTCTTATCTCTTGTACCTTTTAAGCTACATTTCTACCCAAAAAAGAGCCTAGTTGATCCTAGCTGTTCTTGATTGAGGATTTCATTAGAATATAAGTCATTACTTGCCAACTTCTTTGAATCAATGCTCAACTATGAATGTTCTTTTATGAAACTATGTTAGATTGATACATTTATATTTTTTCAGTTTTTGTAATCAGTATATTCACTTGATTTCCTTTTACATTTACTCTATTATTGAACATGCCATTATGAGAACCATGTGGGTCTTTATTTGTAAGTGTATATTTGATGAGTTATTGAATCAAAGATTAAAGGTTTGGGTTTGCATAAGTGTGTTTCATTTGAGTTATTTAGCATGATTCTTTACCCACACACTTAAACATCTCTTTTGTATGAATGATTGCATATTTTTGCATGTGTTAAGGGATAAGAGTGATATCTAATATTTTCTTGAGATATATTATGCATATTCTCCTTATTATTATCTCTAATTGCAATTCACAAAGGGATGTTTATAGGTATCATCATTGGAAACTCTCACATGACATCACTCGTCCACTAGGGATAACTTAAGGGTTTAAAAGCTTAATGCATAGGCTAAATGCATCCGTGACTACTACGAAAATGGAGATCAACTTTTTGTACATAATTGCTTTAGTTGTAGATTTTGTTAGGGATTAGCAAAAAGCTAAGTTTTTTTTTTGGGGGGGGGGGGGTGTGATTACACTCTAAAAGTGTAATCTCAATCTCCTAATTAGTGAATTGATAGCTCTAGTTTAGGTATTAGATTAGTATTTTATCCTTAAATTGTTCTAAACATGCCTTTTTAATTTAATTACAGGAAATGGAGCTTAATTATAAAAGAAAAGGGCCAAAAAGTGCATCACCGAATGATAACTGAGCACTTGTCTGAGTGATCGCCCAACTCATCGAGCGATCTCCCAACTCACCGAGCGATCACCTAACTCACCGAGCGCTCGCCTAACGCTCAAACGTCGAAAAAATGCACTACTACTAGATTCTACAAGCCATTTTCGCCATTTGGTTCAGAAGTGCTAACTTCAGAGGATTGTTTTTACCGTTTGATTCAGGAGAACTAACCGAGCATTCAGCCGAGCGCTTGATCTCTTGGGCGAGCGTTAGCCGATGCTTGGCCAACGATGAATCTGCTGGCATCACAGAAGGTTTTAGCGACGACACAAAAATGGTTGCAAATACCTTTCATTAGGTAACAAGTCTTTTACGACCGCTATAATGCCGTCGCTAATAACTTTCGTAGGTAAAGGTCCCTATTAGCGATGGTTTTCTGTATTTTTAGCGACGGTAAAATGTCGTCACTAATACCATTTTTAACCAAAAAAAAATCAATTTTACATTCAAATTACAAATAATTTTTGTAATTTGTTGGCACCTAATAAAATCTACATTTAACATGACCCAAAAACAAAATTCATGCATTCATTCAAATCAAAATACTTACAAAAATAATTAACCAAGTTAATATACTTTTTAAACATCCATCCAAACAACAAAATTATTTCCCATCAAAATTCATACAACAAAAATATATTATATAGTCTCTCGCAAAATAACTCTAAATTCAAATCCATAAAACGAAAACAAATTGCATAGTCTATCACAAAATAAGCCCATATAGAAATACTATCGACACATTCTTTAGGAATAACCTGAAAAGAAAAAAAAACATATAAATATTATATACAATAATGAATAATATAAAGATAACTAATTCATATGCATGTAAATATATAGGTTTATTTAAACAAAAATGCAATTTTCAATACATGTCAGTCGACAGATTCTCTAATAGTTTTAATATCTTGGTGAGATATTTCTAAAAAAGCATTAGTTTTTCGAGCAATTTTAACAAAAACTTTGTAAATATTTGGATCTGATGGTTGTCCATCAACTTTTGTCAATGGGTCATGTACTAATAAGAAGTCATTTGACTAACTTGAGTTTCAAAAGATCAAAACTAAGTAAAGAAAACATTTACTCCATATAATAACAGTACAATATTTTAAAAACATGAAATGAAATAACTTATATATAATACAAATAATAAAATAAGAATGTCACAACTCTCACCTTGGGAGTTCGACAATCATACCGTTTATTCTCACACGTCACTCGTACTTAGACCTTGGTACATGTCAAGTTTGATAGGCTTTTGAGGCCGTTTGGGGATTTTTGTACCCTAACGGCTGGAAAAACTAATTCTAAGATAAAGTTAAGGAAAAAAGAGAAAAAAAACCTCACAACTCTCATCTCGAGAGTTCGACAACCATACTGTTTATTCCTATACGTCACTCATGTCTAGATCTTGCTACGTGTCAAGTTTGATAGACTTCTGAAACCGTTTGGGTGTTTTAGTACCCTAACGACTCGAAAAAAAAAAAAAAAAAAGGTTTTGAAAAAGTTGATGGAAAAAAAGAGAAAAGAAATCACAACTCTCATCTCGGGAGTCCAACGACCATGCCGTTTGTTCCCACACATCACTCTTGTTTAGACCTTGTTACTTGTCAAGTTTGAAGGACTTTCAAGACCGTTTGGAGGCTTTAATATCCTAACTGCTCGAAAAAATAGTTTTTGAAAAAGTTAAGGTAAAAAAGAGAAAAAATGTCACAACTCTCATCCCAAGAGTCCGACAACCATATCGTTTGTTTCTACACGTCACTCGTGCCGAGACCTTGCTAAGTGTCAAATTTGAGGGATTTCTAAAAATATTTGGGGTTTTAGTACCGTAACGGCTCAAAAAAAATGATTTTTAAAAATAGTAAAGAAAAAAAAGGAAAAAAAAAATGTCACAACTCTCACCCCAGGAACTCGGTGACCTTGCCGTTTGGAGGATTTCCGAGGCCGTTGAATTGTAAGGAAAAACTAGTTTTAAGATAAAGTAAGGAAAAAAGAGAAAAAAATGTCACAATTCAACCCCAGATTCCAATCAGGTTAGAAAACATTTCAAATTGGCTTATCTTAACTCAACAATAATCGCATAAGTTGAATTGTAAGAAATATTAAATCAACCTCAAATTGCCGATGCAGCAGACGAACACTAGGCCCAAACTTCTCAGTAAAAATATATACCACACACAATTTACTCACAAATTTAATGGTTTTTTTTTCTTTTAAGAAGAACAATTCTTTTAGTACAAGCATGAAAGGGAAGAAGAAAAGGAACCAACTAAGAAAACACAAAAATCCACATGATGTAGTCAACAATAAAATACACAGAATGTATCAGAAAGATTAACCAAATATAAATAAAAATCACAGGCTTTTAAGAAAAATAACCAACTAGGTTCAGGGAATTATAACCCATAGGTAGCTACACATACCCGTAGGAATCAATATGAGAATATGAACTGAAACTAAACAAATAAAAAATAGAACTCAGAATATAAATAAACAGAATGGATATAAGAGACTCACGTCATGGTTGACTATGATCTTGCTGCCATGAGGGAGGACTTTGGTGGGTGTGGCGCTAGCTCATCCGGCGTTGCTGCCATGGTCTTCTGTCTCTCACTACAAAAAAGGTACCCCAAGATATGATGAATCTCAAATCACTCCAAATTGCCAAAAAAGACTTCCATAACCAAACAGAAGGATACATGGCAAATCTCCCCGATTGGCAATACAATGTTTATGGCACCCATCCATATACATTGTATATGTAAAGGAAGCTTCAAAATGTTGTTTGGACCTCAAACATGAGTTGTATTGGCAAAAGTGATATTTAGCATTCATCTCGAAACAGGTCTTAATCATCCTAAAATGGTCATTCATAAAACATATCTTGGTTTTTCAACTTTCACAATGCATTTAAATTCCATGTGACCAGCTGCTTCCAATTTGAGGTGTTTAGGAGGTTATGTGAAGTGAGGCATATGAAAACTTTTCTTCTTATTAATATACTTTTTTTTTTCTAGGCGAACAATATGAAATCAATACCTAAGGATTTCGTCACCTTGTAATGTCCAAACACATTGATAATCTGACCAACTAAAAAAACATGCATGGACATGCAACCTGCATCAGTCAGGGGAAGGAGGAACTCAAGTGCATAATGTAAATAGAGGAAGATAGAGTGGTCCAAGAGAATTTCCATGGGAATAAAAAAAATTAATGGGCACCTTTAGTCATTCCTTTTTTCAATTTTTCGTTCATAAGCACACTAGTACATATGTATGGAAGCATCTTTAACTCAATATTCAACCCAAAACTGATTGTAATATGACAAAGCATTAAGAAAATCAAAATTTAGAATAGCAATAGTACTAAAAATCTAAGATAAACTCTCTAACTACCTGCAGAATAGAGTGGGAGCGAGAAGAAGTTTCTTTTGCTCAAGTTGGTTAAGTAGTTCAAGTTTGATTTTGTTGTTGAACCAATGCCATGACCTGTCACAATTGAAACATTTTCTGTCGGTGCATATGACTGTAACCAAACATGCCATAGAGAAGAAGATCTGGAAATTTTCTTCATGTGTAGAATAGGCTCTATTTGGGTAAGACCTGCTGCCATGATCTACTGAAATATTTGAGCCATTTTTCTCTCCATTATCATTCAAAAATTTAATAGCATAATAAAAGTGAGGGAAAAGAATTCCATCAAACCCAACTAGAATTCCATCACAGAAATAAAAGGAGTAAAGAGTAAATAATTGCACATAGATAATTCTCTAAAACTACATCTACCATAGAAAATTATGCCTGCTACATAGACCATAAATTAAAAGAAAATATCAAAATAACACTTACTAACAGAAATCTAGAGTTCAGTAAGTAGTTGAAAAAGTTCCAGTATTCCACAACTTACAGCTAGTTATAAATGATTTCAACAATGAATTTCCCACAAGTTTCTGGGACAGTATAAACTTTTGTGGGCAGGTTAAACCAAAGACAAACAATGCCAAATTACTCGCCCATTTATATAATTCCCTGATTTTCACTTTTCCATTCAGAACCCTCAATAACATCTCCAGCCATATTTAGTTCTAGCATTCTATGATGGTTCATTTATTTTTTATTTTTTATTTTGATAAGTTAGGTGATTGTTAATAAATGGAAGTAGGAAACGAGGGAATTAAACTGCTCACCCCACAGCCCCTGGAGATTCGGCATCATCACCGTGAATATCTAGGCGGTTTAACAGAAGAAAAGTGTTCTGGCTGGCCGGAGTCGCCATGGCTGCCTCGCTTCGGCTTGACGGAGAGGCAACGCTGCAACTCGTGGACACATATTGGCCCTAAAGGATAGTGCCCCAAGACCTGCTAGCTCCTCCTCTTGAAACGGCGGACTGGTTCTTCTCCCATAAGGTTTAGACTCAATTAGGGTAGTGCCCCAAGACCTACCTGGCTTCGTTTTTTTTTTTTTTTTGGAGCTTTTCGCTGCCCCGAACCCCGGAAGTCAAATCGGACCTCCTAAGCTCGCTTTTCCGGTCAGCGACGGATTTCGGGTTGAAGAGAGATAGAGAGAGAGAGACGCACAGAGAAACTGAGAGACAAAGAGGTAAAGAGAGAGAGATGGAGGCTTCCCTGCTGGGTGCCAGAGTTGGGTCAAACTGATGGCGAAAGGCAGCAGCAGACGGTGGCAACGCAGAGAAGGCTGAGAGATCGTGAGGGAAGGTTGGGGCTAAGAGAGGCAGATCCTGCAGCTAACTTAGGGCTGAGGGAGGAAAGATGGAAAAGGGCAAGGGGAGATAAATTTTGAACACAAAAACGACGTAGTTTAGTCGAATTTTCATTATTGAATAAAACAACGTCGTTTCAATAAAATTTTAAATAAATTTTTTTATCTAAAATGACATTTTGTAGAGAATTAATTACGTCGGAACTTAGCCATCACAAATTACCCGTTGCAAGAAGGTCGGAACGCATTTGTGTAGTCGAAGCAAGACCTTTTGACTTACCATTAGGGATGGTTTTATAAGCCGTCAGATAAAAAGTTTCTTGCGACGGCCCTCTTACCATTGTTAATAGTAGTATTAGCAACGCAAAAGAGCCGTTGCAAAAAATAGTGTTCGTCACAAATAGCATATTTTCTTATAGTGGTAGTTCAACCGATTCAATCACTTATAAAATAATTAAATAATAAAAATAATATTTAAAAAAATTATTAATGAGTTAAATGATACACTTTTCATACAACAACCGTAAAGCAAAGCAAGTTAAAAAAAATATAAGAAAAAGTATAAAAAGTAAATAATTTTAAAAACATTCAATATAACTTTTTCCTCTCTCAAATGTAATATTTTTTTTATTTAATTCTGACTGGTACTTTTTTTCCTCCTTTTTATTTTATTTTATGATTTGGTTTTATTTTAAAGTTCTCACTTTTTTGTCCTATTTTTTATCAAAAAAACACAAAAGACATGTTTCTAATAAACAAAAAATTTTAAATCGTGTGCAATTTGGGCTATTTTGACTTTTTTTTTAATTTATAAACACTATCCAATTCACTATATATCGGCCTATTGATCGGTTTTTTGAAATACCGATCGGTGCGTTCATTAACATTTCTACTAAATTAATCAAACATACCCGATTCATAATTCGGTTCTTAATTCAACTGATTAAACTGAATAATTCAGTCTAGTTCTGATAACTATGCTAGATGGTTTTTTTATGGACAGTTAGTCAAGTGGCTTTAGTCATGTCTAGGGATGGTCATGGACCAAGTTTGGGTAGAGGCCTCCTGCTCCACTTTTGCTCTACTTTTGCCCCGTTAACGAAAACTCTTTCTAAATCCGAACCCGAACCCGATTACTCAATACCCCGCTCCAACCCACTCCACAATTGCGGAGCCCCGATCGCCCCAATCAACCCCGAAATATGCAACCTCGGTCGCTCCCCAACGAGCTATTCTCTGCTGTCGTCGTCAACAACACCTACTTCCCTTACCACCTAATCGACTCCATTACCGTCGGCAACAAGCCTTCGTAGAGCCACCACATAATATAAACACACCATGAGAACAAATCCACAAAGAATGCGAGGAGTTTAAAAAATTGCAGAGAACAAACCCATTTCTCTCTTCTTCCATTGCACAGGCAGCTGAACACTCATCTATTGTTGTCTTAATTTCTCTTCTCTCTCTTCCATCACTCAACCACTTCACCTAACCCCACCTCTCTCTCTCTCTCTCTCTCTCTCTCTCTCTCTCTCTCTCTCTCTCTCTCTCTCTCTCTCTATATATATATATATATATATATATCATTGCATAATATTCTAAAATTAAATGATAGTTTGCATGTCACTTGTTTTGAACACTTTTCCCAAGCAACCGTTTGGGATATTGAAAATAAAAACTTTTTGCCTTCTCTTTTCTTATTAATTTTTATTCATGAGAAGCATCAATTTACTTTATTTCTTGTCGTCGCCGGTCACCCACATTTAACAGTTCACCGTCGACTGATACCTTTGCCATCAACGATACTACTCTTTTCCTCCTCCTTAGAAACGGGCACAAACTCGGAAGATAGATCACCTGAATTGGCCTTAACATCCTGAGTGTCGTCGGACTTGAACATCCTCAACTAGATCAGTCTTCCGTCTTCGTCAGCTTATCAGCAAGTTCAATGATGGAGAAATCAGGTTGGTACGGGACGGAAGCACTATTCTCCGAACCCGACCCTAGCTCAATCGGGTTTCAATCTTTATACTCCAAACTCGATCCGACTCCGATACCAGCCTTCTGAACCCGTTCTGTTCGAGTCGGTCCAGGACGGATACCCAAGTTACCCTTTTTTTGGCCATTCCTAGTAATGTCCAAATCCTTCCCACTTGCACCACCAGGCAATGACTAGTCAATCAAGTAAATATCACAAGAAGTATTTACGGACAGTTAGTCAATTGGCTTTTGTCATGTCCAAATCCTTACCACTCCACTTAAACATCACAAAAAGTAAATCAGCAAAAGAAATTTGTTTTTTTGTTGGTAATGATAAACACTGAAGGAGAAAAACAGTAACGGACAGGACCATGCGATTTTTAAAAAATCATAAAACTGATGCAACGAGAATATGAAAAAAAAATTTATTATATATTTTATTTATTGTGTATATAAATGTAACATATAGAAACTATTAAAAACATATCAAAAATCATACTAATTCAACAAGAAAAAAACATTCAATTTATAATTTAATAATTATTCAACATAAAACAAGAAAAAAATTAGTTTACAATTTAAAAATATAAATTCATTTTATTTTTGTTTTCTTTTTTTTGAACAATAAAAGAATAATGTTATTACTATTTCAAGAAGTACAAACAAGGATTGGACCCTAAGTTATTGTTTTTTTTTTCAAATTTGTAATATATTTCACATGATTTTAAATTATGAACACATGTGTCTTTTTAATATCCCAAACGTAGCATGTTTGAAATAAATTAAAAAAAATAATAAAACAGTTAAACGCGTGTCGGACGCTTGTCTAATAATATTTAATGAGTGTTAACCGTCACGAATACTGCATTTTATCTTCTTACAAATATCTAGGATTCCCAAGAAAGCAAACAAGAAAGAAAATCAGCAGCCTTAGCAGCCAACCCCGTTAACTAACACGCATCACCCAACAGCTCAGCCTCCATCATTACTTCTTCAACTTCTGACTAACAGAGGGCCAGCAATAGGCCTAGGCAAATTTTCTAAGACCCTCGTCCAATTTTCTAAGCCTTTCAAATTTTGAAATTTTACATGCAGGTCTTATGTAATCTTTTTAATTTTTTTTTACAAAAAAAAGTCTAATTTTGGATGAGAAAAAAAAATTATTAGAAAAGAAGACCCAAAATTAACTACACTAGTAAATCTAAGAAAAAAAAATACTACTTTAACTAATAAATAAATTAAAGGCCTTAAAATTTTTTAAACTTTACATGTTATAAGCTTGTAAGGCCTTATATAGATTCAACAACCAAAAAAAATTTCTAAAAAAAACGTTTCAGCCTAGGTGAGAAAAAATACCCTATAAAAAATAATTCTAAAATCAACTATATTAATTAACTTATATAGGAAAAAAAAAAAACCAATTCAATCTAAGAAAATGAATTGTATAAAAAAAATTTAAAGACCTAAAGTTTTTAAATCTTATGTATTATGATTAAGGTTCTATATAGTCTCTACATTCTTTTTGAAAAAAAATGTATCTTCTAAATAAAAAAGCCCTGTTAGAAAAAGGCCAAATTAGCACACTAGTGCATTCTAGAAGCAAAAATACTGATTTTATCAAAAAAATTATTACAAACTAAAAAGGTAAAAATCGTCCTTTAAAATTGTTTGCCTTGGACTTTAAATTGTCTCAAACATCCCTAACTAGCAGCACACAACACAGCCGACGGGATACATCTTCTTTCTGTCGTAAATGAAATAATTTCTCCCTCTAGAGGATCAGTGAAGCATCCATTTTGCAAGAAAATTCAGAAAAGAAAGAATACTTATTTATGTCATCAGTGTGAAATTACTGCTTGTCGTCATTTTCTGTTGAAGAGAGTCCTCAGCGGCCTTAAAGTGATGAATCTTATACTGATGAAATGGTTTAATTATCAGTAGACATCAAACAGGTCAAAAACTTTGTTGGACTCTAGAGCTGCACACTGGATTGAAACAAGTGCATTTGCATTATTACACTGATCTTAAAGCTATCTTTTTCATGACTTATTTCTATTTTATTTTCAGTTACTAAATTACTCTCCATTTTCCGTTACTACCAAGTAATTTCATTTCTTTGTCCCTTTCTATTTTCTTAATAAATTTAGGATCCAAATACAGTGACAAACTTTCTCGAAATTTGAATGTAGAAGATAGGTGCATAGCAAAACAAATAATTATCTCCAACTTTTACGAGTAATTGACACAAATTCCTCTAAACAAACTTGAAATGGAAAGTCTAAGTAATTGTTTAAATTCACTTCGAGGTAACGAAAAAGCGACATTTTTTGGGCAAGTAAAGGTAATTCATTAACATAAAATATATTATTAACAAAACAAAAGGGCAGCCCTAACGAAGCAGCAACGAGAGGCATAAGCCTTAGTACTGGAAGCGGCAGTCCAAGATGTTGAAAAGTAAAAACGAAATTGTAAACTTAACTATCTAGAAGGAACCACCATGGTTGAAGAGTACCTACCACTATTAAAAAGTACCTATCATGGAAGCAGAAATTTGTTCCTTTCACATTCTCCATTCACACTATAGCTTGTATCTATAAATAGGGAGTGTCATTTATGGCATTGTATCAATTAAAGAAGAACGAGGAGAAGTGAGTTAGAGAGAGAAATAAAGAGGGAGAGCTCTTTTTAAAATTTAAAGTTGAATAAAAGAGTGATTCTTGATTGTGTTTTACACCTTTGAGTGTTTATAATTCAATCACCACAAGTGGTTGAACCTTCTCCTCCACCCAACAGTGGTATCAGAGCCAAGGAAAAGTATGCTCTGTGGTTACCCTTCGAGAGATCTTCCACATCAGAACTCCTAAGGTTCTCTTCCTCTTCTTCGATCGCCACTCCGGTTGTCTCTCCATCTAATTTCTGGTGACCTCCCAAATTCAAATTCGAAGTACTGTTTGAGATATTCAAAACCAAATGGCGAATGGAACTACGCAGGCCCTCATTCAGAAGCTCACAAAGGAGAACTACGACAACTGGTGCATCCAAATGAAAGCTCTACTTGGCGCTCAATATGTCATGGACATCGTGGAAGATTGGTATGAGGAAGCCCAATCCAAAGAAGCCGAGGCATCTATGTCGGATGCTCAGAGAACAATCCTCCACACCAATCGAAAGAAGGACTGCGGGGCCATATCTATCATCTACTAGGGCCTTGATCAGGCCACGTTCGAAATCATCGCCTTTGCCAAGACGTCCAAAGAAGTTTGGGAGACTCTCCACCGAACATACAAGGGTGCTGACAAAGTAAAGAGGATTCGCCTCCAAACCCTACACGGTGAATTCGAATCTCTACAAATGAAGTCTACTGAGTCCATTGTCGAGTATTATACTCGCGTAATGGTAGTTGCAAACCAGCTAAGAAGGAATGGAGAGATTCTTGTAGACATGAGAATATGTGAGAAAATTTTACGATCTTTGGATCCAAAATTTGACTACATAGCAATTACTCCAGAAGAAACCAAAGATCTGAAGACCACGTCGGTAGAAGAGCTTGTGGGGTCGCTACAAGCTCATGAGCAGAAGGTCAATAGGAGAAGTAACGACAAAGCACTGGAGTAGGCCCTACCGTCAAAACTATCTTTGACTGATGGAAGAAACGAGCAAGGGTGGACGTCACACAGAGGACGAGGGTGAGGTTGAGGATCTCGCGGATCTGGGTATTTTGAATCCAAAGGCAGAGGTAGAGGCGGACAAACATCCAGTAGAGGAGGACGTGGATAACAGAATAATGTCCCGAGCGGAAGCGGATGTGAAAGAAGAAGCGGTTACAATAACCGTTAAACCATTGACAAGAGAAACATCGAGTGCTATAGCTGCCATAAGTTTGGGCACTATAGCAACGAGTGTTGGTCAAGAACACTGACAGAGAAGGTTAGCGAGGAGGCTAATCTTGTAGAAGTCGAACCAGTTGTCGGAGAATCGTTGATGCTGATGGCACACAACTCAACCCAAGACCAAGATGTTTGGTACCTCGACTGTGGAGCCAGTAACCACATAATTGATAGAAATAACCTGTTCACCGAACTTGATGAGAAAGTTCAAGGAGAGATATCATTTGGCAATCTCTCTAAAGTTCCAATCCGAGGGAGAGGCAATGTTTTGATCAAGTGGAAGGCTAGAGATCACGTTTTCATCTCCAATGTCTACTATGTGCCAGACATGAAGACCAACATCTTAAGCCTAGGACAGTTCGTGGAGAAAGGTTACCAGATTAGCCTTAGAAACAAGCATATGCTGATCTCAGATGCTCGAGGGAAGTTGGTCATTCGAGTCACTATGGAAAAGAATCGGAAGTTCTCTCTTACCATCCATCACGACACACCAAAGTGTCTGAGTGCGATCATTAACAACAAAGACTGGCTATGGCATCTGAGATATGGACACCTAAATTTTGAAAGCTTGAAGTAGTTGGGAAGCAAGAAGATGGTGTACGGCTTACCCAACATTTACCATCCGAATGAGAAATGTGAGAGCTGTGTTCTGAGCAAGCAATATAGAAACATCTTTGGAAAGCAAGTTGACTGGAAATCTACCATGTCGCTCCAACTAGTGCACACAAACGTATGTGGTCTTTTGAAACCAGTTTCAAATGGACAAAATCGATACTTCCTCACCTTCACCGATGACTATAGCAGGAAGACTCGGGTCTACTTCCTGAAAAGGAAGTCAGAAGGGTTCGACAGATTCAAAAGAGTTCAAAGCTCTTGTGGAGAAGCAGAGTGGCTACCACATCAAGTCACTCCGATTAGATCAAGGTGGAGAGAATACGGTAGAAGTTTTTCAAGAATTCCTTAGACAACAAGGAATTCAAAATCAGTTCACACCAACCTACACTCCCCAACTGAACGGCGTAGCTGAGAGGAAGAACCGCACTATCCTTAACATGGCCAGAAGCATGCTGAAGGATAAAAATATGCCCAAAGATTTTAGGCAGAAGCGGTGTTGTGTGCAGTCTATCTACTCAATTGGTGTCTTACCAAGAGTCTTGCTACAAAGACACCACACGAAGCTTGGAGTACTCATAAGCCTAGCGTGAGTCATCTCAGAGTGTTTGGCTCCATAGCCTACACCAAGATTCCGGAAGCAAGACGGACAAAGTTAGATGACAAATGAGAAAAAGGGATGTCATTTTTAAAGAAAATGAATCCTGGAATTGGGACCAAACTGAAGCCTCCAGAGATGTAGAATTAACACTTAAGGAAGATTAAACTGCACAAGCAAGAGAAGTGGCTATCGAGCCGCAAGTACCTACAGATCAGCAGACACCTCCACAGGTTTCCACTCACCACGGAGGAATGAAACTCCATCACCAATCGAGCATGAATTTTCAGACATGAGGCCCAGAGGAGCTCGTACCCAAGTTGATTTATATGAAAATACAGAACCAATAGAAGAGTATATCACTCTATACTGTTTGTTACTTACCAGTGACCCAGTTAGATTTAAGGAAGCTAACGAAGAAGACAAATGGAGAAGTGCAATGGATGAGGAGATTCAATCCATTGAGAATAACAGAACTTGGGAGTTAACTACTCTCCCGAAAGGCCGAAAGACCATTGGGGTGAAATGGGTCTACAAGACCAAAAGGAATGTTGAAGGAGAAGTCCAGAGATATAAGGCGAGACTTATTGCCAAAGGCTACAATCAGAAGGAAGGGATTGATTGTGGTGAAGTCTTTGCCCCAGTTGCCCGACTTGAGACCATTAAATTGTTGATTTCACTAGCTGTACAAAATAGATGGAAGATTTACCAGCTAGACGTGAAATCAGCATTTCTGAATGGCTTTCTTAAAGAAGAGATCTATATTGATCAGCTACCTGGATATGTGAAGAAAGGCCAAGAAGATAGAGTGTACAGGCTGAAGAAGGCACTCTATGGGTTGAAGCAAGCTCCACGTGCCTGGAATATAAGGATCGATGATTATTTCCAGGCGAATGGTTTTGAGAAATGTTTATACGACCATGCCTTATATATGAAGATGGAGACAGATAACAGCATGTTGATTGCTTACTTATATGTTGATGATTTGATCTTCACTGGCAATAATCCAGTGATGTTTGATGCTTTCAAGAAGAGCATGGTCAAAGAGTTCGAGATGACAGACATAGGCCAAATGGCTCATTTCCTTGGCATAGAAGTTGTGCAAAGTGAGAAGGGAATCTTCAACTCCCAAAGCAACTATGCGAAAGAGATCCTACAGAAGTTTGGAATGGAAAACTACAACTCTGTGACAACTCCAGTTGAAACAGGATTGGAGTTGAGAAAAAACGAGTAAGGAGATGTTGATCTTACCTATTTCAAGAGCCTGGTTGGAAGCTTGAGGTACTTGACTTGTACGAGACTAGATATACTCTATGGAGTTGGACTAGTCAGCAGGTACATGGAGACTCCTGACTAGTCCCATCTGAATGCAGCGAAGAGGATACTCTGTTATATCAAGGGTACCATCCGTGATTGTATGTTCTATTCATCAACTAGAGATTGCAGACTTATTGGCTATTCAGATAGCGATTGGGGGAGAGATCTTGATAAAAGAAAGAGCACGATTGGATTCACATATTTTATGGGAGCTACAACATTTACATGGTCATCAAAGAAACAACCCATTGTAACATTATCATCATGTGAAGCTCAGTATGTTGTTGCCAGCTCAACTGTTTGTCATGGGATTTGGATTAGAAATATTTTGAAGTACTTGGGATTTCCATAAGATGATCCCACAGAGGTCTACATAGACAATCGATCAGCGATTGCTCTTGCGAAGAATCCAGTCTTTCACGAGAGAAGCAAGCATATTGATACTCGATATCATTTCATCAGGGAGCATGTCAAGAACAAAGAAGTGAAATTGATTTCTTGCAGGACTTACGATCAAATAGCTAATATTTTCACAAAGCCATTCAAGCATGATAACTTTGCAATACTAAAGACAATGCTCGGACTAACAAAGGCGGTCAGTTTTTGTGTGATGTTGGAGGATTAGGAAGCCATTTGAGGAGGAAGACTAAGAAGAAAACAAGGGAAGAAGAGAGTAAAAGAAGGGATGCCATAACAACATTTCTTCTTGCTCTAAGAGTCGTAAAAAGTTTCAAACTCAAAAGTTGTGTGTGACATAGTTTCTGCTCATAGAGTTCTCTTTACTTCATGTATTTATACACATCAAAGCTCACATTTCTATCACATTTTCTGCTGTCTACCTCTTACATAATCACAGAATACATAGCACATGCTGTAGAAAAAAATCTAGTTGAAATAAGACTCAAAAAAATTCAACATGAAAATTGAAAATCTAAGGTAGGGCAAAAATTGCAAAGATGAAAGTTCAAAATTTGATATAAGTGTTGGCCCTAAATTTATTCAAATGAAATTTTATATATGATTTTAATAATAACTTACTTTGATTTATAAATGTTTTCTTAATTAAATATATTCAATACTTTTAATCTTTGGTCTAGTTGGTGTAATAAAGTTTTGCAGGATTATGAAGCACTTGAAACAATAATCAAAACTTGAAAAATTATATCTAAATCCTTGAGAATCATATTTTAAGGAAACTTGATTCAAGGAAGAAAATTAGAGGACACAATTTTCTTCTAAGGTTAAAAATTTGATAAAACTATATCCTATGATATAGCCATAGTAGTTTGCTCATATCTTTTTATCTAACTAATGGATTGATCTGATTCTTGCGGGGCTCGAAAAAATACTAAAATGTCTAATTACGATGTTTTATAAAACTTTCATGAAAATAACGTTTTATATGACAAAAATGAGCTAAAATGTGACTTATTAGATTTGAAATTCAAAATATGGCATCTTGGAGACTGTCATGATTATTTGACCATATCTTTTGATTCAAGAGTCCGAATGATCTAATTCTTGTGGCTATTGAAAGAACACTTATATATTTACCATATCTCTCTTATATGAAATTTCAAATTCGAATGTTATCTGCATAAAAAAGGAGCATACGTCTGACTTAGTGCTGTAGAATTCAAAGATGACAGCTAGAGAGACAGCCTGAGTATTTCACTCATATCTTTTTACTCAGATATTCAAATTCTTTGATTCTTGAAGATCTGAAAATATAACGGCCATATCGACATTTCATATCTTATAGAGATTTTTAAAATCAAACGTTTTCTATATGAAAAAGCTTATACAAGTTGACATAGTTGTGCAAAAATTTAAATATGCCATTTGGGAGACAGCTCGAGTATTTTGATTATAACTTTTGATCTGACCATTGGATTGACCTAATTCTTGAGCTTTTGGAAAGCTGACTTCCATGTCCACAACGTGTCTCTTATAGCCATTTTCAAATTCAAGCATTATCAAGGAGAAAATTGAGATGAAAGTGAAGGCATCTAATCTGAAATTCAAAACCTGTCCAGCAGCAAGTAGCTCAACTGGAATAAATGTCTTCAATACTCTCCAACGGCTATAAACTCATTTGAAATTACAAATTATCCTCCTATTTTCATCTATAAATAGAGATATATTTGAGGAACAAAAAAAGAACAATAAAAACAATAAGAGTTTGTGCATCAAAGTGTTATTCATCCTACCAAATTTTTTAGAGTTTCATTGTATTTTATCTTGTATTGTTTTAATAGCTTCATTGGCATAATCATTTTTTTAGAGAATTTATTTGTAAGTAAGAGTGGTTGTACTCTTATTTTTTTCCCTTGTAAGGAAAAGTCTAGCTACGAAAAATAACTAGGGGTTAGGTGTGACTAGCATCTGTATAAAAACTAGTTAGAATGAGGGATCACTTAGTTGGGTGTGACTAGTACTTATATAAAAACTAGTTGAAGGGATGTAATTACCATCTGTGAAAAAATTAGTTGTAAAGGAGGACTAGTGCCTAGGTTAAAATGCTAGTGGCTAAATCTACGGTTTGAATATAGTGGAGAAAAATCTCAAGAAATGAGTCTTGGGGAGTGGACGTAGACTTTGAAGTAGAAGTTGAATCACAATAAATCTTGGTGTCGTGTTCTCTTCTCTCTATCTCATTTACTTTATAGTTTGAATTAGTTGCATTTATTTACAATATATTATTGATTGATTAATATTTGTTTGAATATTTAGTTAGAATTTTTAAATCTAAAATTATTTATTAAATTATTATTTAAACTCAATTCACCCCTCTTGAATTGCCACCTGAACTAACAGTAAGCAAGTAATTTTCCCAAGGTGATGTAGGTAAAGTTTCAAATATTCTAAAACAAGGAGATCTTTTGAATGCTCAAATTAATTTTTTTTTTTACTTTTTTACTTTTCTTTCTATACATACGTTTATCAAATTTTATATTGGAATCTCCCTGGCAAAGATCTCCTTGAGAGAGGAATCCCAATGGAACGGAGACGGAGAGTAGGGGATTATGCGGTGAGATTCGGCTCCCTCCAAACTTCTATCCTCCGTACTCCTTAAGACTAAATTTCCATTTAACGTGTATTAGTAACAGATTTTCAGTTGGGTACGTAATTATCGACACTAAAAAATTAAAACTCCTTACTCATTTTGAACTCTAAAAGTTTTGCTTAAAAAAAGATAATTATAAGTTTTTTGGGAATGCGTTGATGAACTTAAATTAGGTAATGTATATACACCTACATGATAAAAAGATGGCTCGCATAATTCTCTCTCAAAGATATTACCTCAGGTTGTTGGACTATTAGTTATTTTTTTAGAATTATATTTTTAGTTGTCTATATGATTAGTGTATGGACCTAGCTAGACATTTACTCGAAGAATAAAAAATATTGTATGAATAAAGATATTAATATCATATCAAGTTGCTTCACTAGTATCTTTAATTTGTGATTTATCAATGGATGATTTTATGCTATTCCGTTATCAAAATTATGAATAAATTTTGTGCATATAATCTTAGCAAAAAGTAATCACCAAAAATTTGAAGCTATTGCATGCCAAAGTGGACAAATCCTTAAGAAACTATGGTTATGTTAAATTTTAATTTAGATTTATGGTTTTTCTCATAGGTTCAGTGTTCAATAAGTATTCCTTTGGAGCGTTAGCATCATCTTTGGATTTCAATCAAATAAGGGCTAGATTAGACTCCATGGTGTTTATAAGTTCATGATCAGGTTCAGAGATTATATAGACATAATAACTGGAATGCCAGAACTATCAACATTGGAATTGTTAGTAGCAAGAGATGAGTCAATTGCATCTACTTTTACCTAATGATATGGGACGATGTATGGTACCACTCGACGCTCGCCCAAAGCGGGCAGAGGCAAATAAAAAATTTCGCCCCAGATTTCAGACCTCAATTAGTTATGTTGCTCATGGTGTTATTTTATGGTCTTTTAGATTAGGAACTGAGAAGAAACTACGACAAATCATAATGATGTTTTGCAATCTTTTTTGAGGAAGAAATATCAAGTGCTATTTTCAATGCATAGATAATTTGATATCCATAACATCATTTGGCCAAGGGTGTTCGTATCAGTTTGAATACATCTCGACTAATTTGTTTTTTAATTTGGTTAAATACAGACTATTCATGTCGGAGCTAAGATATTTACAATAAATAAATTTCATGCGGTCAACTCTTACAATTGACAATAGTCGAATTCTTAACCTCTCAAAGAGATACCAAGAGTCGTGTTAGTCAACTAACATGTTTATGTTTTCTATTGGTTCTCAAAACTATGCTTCAACGTCTCATTAACAAGATATTTGGGACTCGGGCATTTCAATTGTTTCCCAGCTTCAATGTTAACACCTTCGCTCTCAATTTCATGGTCATTGAATTTTTCACGACGATTACATCAAAGTTCGTCACACCCAAGTTGAATTACTCCCAATTCCCGTTAGCACAGTTGTAGCAGGTGGGAAGAAATTATTTTAACAAAAAATTGTTATATCTTTACTGGAAGTGTATAGCAAAATTTAGTCACTCATCCGCTTGATTTGACATAAATATTTTTTTATATTTTTCTAAAAGATTTTTTACTCATTTATCTTTTTTTGAATGAACGAAGGTAAGGCAAATGTTTTCGGGTAAAAAATTTGTCAAAAGAGCAAAAATGAAATATGTTTAAAAATTCTTTTTAGCTTTTATCCATTCGAACATTTAACACTATTTCAATTATTTTGTCACCGCCACTCACCACCACCACACGCCATTGCAACTCACCACCACCACCATCACCGTATTCTCTGCCACCCATGCATACAATAGTCTTATAAAAAAATTCTTAGAAAACAATTTTTAAATATCAAACAAACACTAGAAAATAGAAAGGATGATAATTTTTTGAGTAAAACTTTTTTTACATGTAAAAATCACAAGCTATGGTGAAGAAATGATAGTAGCTCGTTGTTTTATAGGCTTTATCATATTCAGTCGGAAGAGTTTAGGTAACATTTCAAGTGACTTCCATTGTAAAACATTTTAAGTCACATCATTCGAAGCTTGAATTCCGGCAATAAAACTTCTTAATGTCCCACGAATCCACGATTAAAAAAATGTTGGTAGCTTAACAATTGACACATGAAATACGAGGTGATTTTCACATCTCATGCCGTGCTCGGTATTGTAGTGCCAAAAAGCACCTTCACAACTAAATTAAGGCGGTTTAGTAGGAAAACAAAAAAAAAAAAAAGAGGATTCTAAAGTGCACCTCAATTGTAGTAACCGAGCATTACTACCAAATCTCTATACATCAGCTTCTCTTTTAGAGAACTGTTAATTTAATAACACTATTTTTTTTTTTTTTTTTTTTGTGTATAGCAACCTAAGAATAATCCATAAGTGGATCTAATATTTATGGACACTTTAGAACCATGCCCATTTGGTTGGGCTTTTTTTGAACTTTTTTGGTTTGATTTTTTTGTTTATAAGTAGGGATGGCAATGGACAAGGGCGAGACAGGAATTGGGATCTCCATCTTTGTCTCTACTTGAAAAATTCACCTCCATCTCTGTCTCCACTTGCCTCTACCCCCGCCTTGAGCCTAAATCCAAGTTTAAGTCCAAGCTTTTTTTACCATTTAATTTATTTAAAAACGACTAATTTTCAAAGTCCAAGCATTGATTTCATGATTGAAAATTACTGAAACCACTCCATTGTCTAATATATGATTTTCTATTACATTTATTGTTGTGATAAAATTAATGACAAAAAATTTAAACTCTTAATGTGTTATTGGAGTTCAATTGTAGATTATACTTTGTCACTCGACGTCCAAAGAGGCAAAGACTTAAAAGAGTAAAGCAAATATAAAAATAGCTTATATAAAAAAAATAAATAAATTAAGCCTAAAAATGGAGCTGGACAAGAAAAAACCTTGGTTTATCCCCGCCTCCATAACCATATGGATTTTTATTTTAACATTTATTCTTGCCTCCATCCCTGTTTTGAATCTTCCATACGCTCTCCAAACAGAGCGGGTTCAATCGAATGTCTATTTTCTTTCTGTCCACTGTCATCCCTACTTATAAGCAAAAAAAATTAAGATTTTAAAATTTTTCTGCTTATCTTATGTTGTTAAAAACAAAAAAATTAAAAAAAATTTAACTTTTTTATTTATAAATCAAAAAAATAAAATAAAATAAACTCAAAACAATTATACTAAACAAGCCCTAAATACTCACTCATACGGTCAAAACATTTCTCACGTAAGACACCAGTCCAAAACGCAAAGGAAGAGACAACATAAATATATATTAACAATGATTTACTTAATTGTTGGCATATAATTACAACTCCCTGCTAGCTCCACCAGGTAATGACAAGTCAAACACGCGCGCGTAGAATAAGAAAATTAAAAAATTAAATCAGCAAATGAAAGTCAACAAAAGCAGTTTAAGAACTATTAAAACTAACACGGGTATGAGCACGGAGTAAGACAAAAAAAAAAAAAAGATAAAACATTTAAAAGTAAAAATTTATATTGTTTTTGCCTTACCATTAGACCTTAAGATTTTTTATTTTTCAAATTTACAATTAAAGTGATGTTTGACACACGTACTCCGAATGTTCAAAACGTGCTAGATTAAAAATAAATTATAAAATAATAAAACACGTTGAGATACATGTCGGATACAAAAGACAAAAAAACAAAGAACAACTAGCCCGCGGGCGAGAGGCAGCATCCAACTGCCCAGCACCCAACGAGGTACATTTTGTATCTATCATTAATTAAATAATTTTTTCCGTCCGAAGGACTAGTGGAGTATCTATTTTCCATGAAAATTCAGAAGACAGGGTATCTATGTATGTCATCACCGTTTTTCTTTCTAATTTATTTGGTTTATTATCTTTCAGATATAAATGTGATGGCTAGATCTTACTTAACATATATGGACCATGTCTACCTCCACTGGACACCGGGTGTAATTATCAGTGGACATCAAACTGGTCCGTCAAACAGTTTACTGGATTGAAATTTGAAATAAGTGGATCATGATTAAGGTAATGTTATAAAAACGTAAAATTCACATAAAATTTTATACAAAATAAAATTTTTGAATGAGAGTCTTTCACTTTAAAATCAAACATTCACCATAATAATTTTTAATTACAAAGCTGTCAGTGCTATATTATTTTTGTTTAAATTTTTTGCACAATTTTTTGGTAAGAATAGTATGTCTCTTACCATTAGTACACCTAAGAATTTTATTTTCTTTTGCTTTCTCTGTTCTTAAAGCTCTCTCTTGTAAGAGCGAGTGTGTGTGTCAGTTAAAATTTTCAAACGGTGAATTCAAAGACTTTGTTTGGATCATGAATTTATTGAGAAAAATGTTAAGCTACACAGAATTAGAATTTGTGTGACCATAGCAATCAGTGCAGCAAATTAGAATTAGTGTAGACTTCCTGCAATCAAGAGATCTTGATTGCACTTAGCATCATGGCTCAGTTACTGTAAATCTCCTTTCCTAAGGGATCACTTCGTGATTGTTGTCAATCTCTACAATCAAGGGATCTTGATTGTCTAAGCTTTGGCTTTTCTTGTATATAAAATATTTTACATTATAATGAAAATATACAGCAAATTCTCTCAAACTTCACATGGTATCAGAGTAGAAAAATTCTACTAGCTTCATTAGTTGTCCATTTTTTTTTTAAAGCAACCTAGATGAATATTTTTCTTGCAAGCGACACATCTTTGTCCTTTGTTTTCCTTACAATGACAACCCACGGAAGTAATACTTCGGCTCCTTCAACTGAGATTCCCACCAATACTGATTCTTTTTCGATTGCTGATATTTCAAACCCTTATTTCCTTCATCACTCTAATAATCCTGGAATTGTTCTCATGTCACATTCATTGACTGGAGACAATTATACCTCTTGGAGTCGTGCTATGCTCACAGCACTGAACGCAAAACAAACTTGGATTCATTAATGGCACCTTATTGATACCACCTCCATCATCATTTGCTAATCAAGCATGGACACGCTACAACAATATGGTGAAATCTTGGCTAATCAATGCACTTTTAAAAGAGATCTCTGACAGCGTGATGTATGAACCACTAGTTTTGAGAAAATGAAATGATCTAAAAGAGCGATTTGCTCAACCCAATGTGCCTCGTATGTTTGCATATGTTCAAATTGCGACGAGACATTGCTCTTCACTCTCGGGAAACTCTATCCATCTCTGCATATTTCACCAGGTTGAAATCACTTTGGGATGAACTCTATTCCTATCTTCCACTTCCTCTTTATCATTATGGTTCTTCCAAAGCTCTACACAACTATTAGCAACAAGAAAAAGTAACTCAATTTCTCATGGGTCTTCATGAATCATTTAGTCACATTCGTGGACAGATTCTTCTCATGGATCCTCTTCCATCGATCAACCGTGCTTATTCTCCTTTCCTTCAAGAAGAGAAACAGAGACAGATCACAACAACTAGTGCAACTCCTGAGTCTGCCGCATTTGCTGCAACCTTCCATGCACCTGTTCATCAATCCATATGTCATGAAAAGCCTCGTGAGCGCCAACCTCAACCCCAAGTGTGATCATTGCATCTGGGTTGGTCATACTAAAGAGAATTGTTACCTCATTGTTGGCTACCCACCGGGCCATCGTTTGCATCAACTAGGGAAACAAAATTTGAGCAAACCTATTTTTGGAGAGAAAAGTGCAGTAACATCTCCTCAAACTAGAGCTCCTAATGCCAATCAAGCTACTGCCAGCACTTCGCACGCACCATCATCATTTACACCTAAACAAGTTGAGCAACTCCTTACCTTGCTTCCAGATAGAAGCACACAACCCACTGTGCATTTTGCAAGTACCTCTTTTTCTGTCCCACAACACCAACCCATCACTTGGATTGTCGACACAGGTGCATCTAATCATATGATCTATGATCCTTCACTATTCATTCTTCTCAACCTACCACTACTTCATCTCTAGTGAAACTACCAAATGGTGCAAATGCAGAGGTCACCCATATTGGAGAAGTTTACTTAACTCCAATTAAACTACATCATTTCTTATGTGTTCCCTCTTTTGGCTTTAACTTACTTTCCATCAGTAAAGTCACAGCAGCAAATCCCATTTTGGTTGTTTTCACTCATGATTCATGCCTTTTTCAGGACCAATCCCAAAAAATGATGATTGGAGTAGCTAAGCAACTTGGGGGACTCTACTATTTCCAATCTTTTAAAAAATCCAGCATCGTTTTAAATTCAATGTTATTAACTTTTGATTTATGGCATTGGCGCCTTGGACATGTATCTTTTACTCATTTGAATTTATTATCTCAACTGGTTGATGGCATTTCTATTTCCAATTCATGTCACTATGATATCTGCCCTTTAGCTAAGCAAACTAGATTACCCTTTCCATGTAGTGTCTTTTTTTCCACTGCACCCTTTGATTTAATACATTGTGACATTTGGGGTGGTTACTCCACTCCCACTCATTTAGGGGCCCATTATTTTCTCACAATTGTGGATGAATTTACTCGTTATTTATGGGTTTTTCTTATGTGACAAAAGGCTGAAACTTCTCTCATGAAATATTTTTTTGCCTTTGTTAATACGCATTTTTGTTGCACGATTAAACAACTTCAAACTGATAACGGCCTTAAGTTTTTTTCGAAATACATCAGTTCATTTCTTCAAGAGCATGGCATATTTAATCAAAGTAGTTGTATTTGCACCCCGCAACAAAGTGGGGTTGCTGAGTGTAAATAATGCCATATCCTTGAGATTGCTAGAGCTTTTCGTTTTCAAGCCAATCTGCCTCTTTCATTTTGGGGTGAATGTGTTCTCATAGCAATTTATTTAATTAATCGCTTACCATCCTCCAAACTCTCTAATCAAACTCCATATGAGATTCTCTTTCAAAAGCCAGCTACTTACTCTCATCTTTGTGTGTTTGGTTGCCTTTGTTATGCAGCTTTCCTACCTCGATCTTGTGACAAATTCAGTCCACGTGCTCGACAGTGCATATTTGTAGGATATCCTATGGGTCAAAAAGAGTATCGAGTCTATGATTTGGTAACATATGATTTTTTTACGAGTAGGGATGTTAATTTTCATGAGCAGATCTTTCCTTATCTAGGAACAACCTTTTCACAATCATCCACGATTGTTTTACCACTGCCCATTGCAGACACCTATCCTCCTCGTGCATTTGACTCCAACTCTAGCCCTAATGCCCTTGAAGCTCAAGAACCAAATTTGGTTGTTCCCTAGCATGACCAGTCTCTCCAACTCCAAAATATCCCTCCTGATACTTGTGATTTGGGTGAACATCCACCTCATCGATTTTCACGCTCACATAATCCACCTACTTATCTTCAAGACTTCTATTGTTCGTAAGCCCAGTTGCCTCCTACTCTGATTTCATCCTCTATGACTAAGTCTACTGGAGATACTCATTATCCTTTATCTTCTTCCATCTCTTATAAGAACTTGTCTGTTTATCAAAACATTTTGTTTCAGTCGTCTTTTCTACTATAGAACCCACTTCTTTCCATTAAGCTGTGCAATATTCAAATTGGTGAGATGCTATGACCTATGAACTTTAGGCCTTTCAATAGAATAACACTTGGACCTTGACCACCTTACCGCCAAAGAAAAAGGCCATCGGATGTAAATGGGTTTACAAGATCAAATATAATTCCGGCGGGTCTATTGAGCGATACAAAGCTCTATTAGTTGCCAAAGGATACACACAGTTTGAGGAATTTGATTATCATGAGACTTTCGCACCTGTTGCCAAACTTGTTACTGTATTTTGCCTCATTGCACTTGCATCTGCTTGCTCTTGGCCTCTTTACCAACTTGATGTGAAAAATGCCTTCCTTCATGGCAATCTAAATGAAGAAGTATATATGCAGGTTCCTCTGGGTCTTACCAAATAGGGGGAGACTCGAGTTTGTCACCTTCGCAAGTCCCTATGTAAACTGAAATAGGCTTCACGACAATGGTTTGCCAAATTTTGTACTGCCCTCCAAGAAGTTTGTTTCATCCAATCTAAAGCAAATTATTCCTTTTTCACTCGCAGCCAGAATCATGAGTTGACAATTGTGCTAGTTTATGTTGATGACATAATTGTCACATGTAATAATCTGGAGTCAATTTCCTCGCTCAAAGCCTTCCTTCATCAGCAATTTCATCTTAAAGATCTTGGCCTCCTTAAATATTTTCTCGGTCTTGAAGTTGCATGGTCCAAACTGGGAATTTTCCTTTCACAGCACAAATATGCTCTTGAGATCCTCCAAGAAACAGGTTTATTAGGTGCCTATCCTGTTCATCTTTCCATGGAGCAGAACATGAAGCTCTCTACCATTGAAGGTGATCTCCTTCCAGACCCCACCACTTATCGTCGTCTGATAGGATGCTTTATTTACTTGACTATTACTACATCGGATATTGTTTATCTAGTTCATGTTCTTAGCCAGTACATGGGAAAACCTAAAAAGCCTCACCTTGATGCTGCACTTCGCCTAGTTCATTACTTGAAGCATGCACCTGGGCAAGGAATTTTCTTACCTACAGATTTAGATTTAAGTCTTTGTGTGTATTGCGATTCGGATTGGGCTAGTTGTCCTAATACATGTAGGTCTACGTCAGGTTTTTGTGCTTTACTTGATACTTCTCCAGTTTCATGGAAAACGAAGAAGCAACATATTGTCTCCTGTTCCTCTACAGAATCTAAATATAGGGCCGTGGCAATGGCTAGTTGTGAAATAATTTGGTTACGCTCTCTTCTCAAAGACTAGGGTATCTCTATCATGCAACCAACAACTCTTTTTTGTGACAACCAAGCGGCTCTCCATATTGCTACCAATCCGGTTTTCCATAAGAGAACGAAGCACATAGAAGTTGATTGTCACTTCATTAGTGACAACTTCGCAAGGGACTTTTTTGTACTTCATACGTACCTACTGCTCATCAACTAGCAAATGTTTTTACTAAACCCTTTGGGAAAGAGCAATTCAAAGTACTCATCCACAAGTTGGGTGTTCTGGACATTCACACTCTTAACTTGAGGGGGAATGTTAAGCTACACATAATTAGAATTTGTGTGATCAGAGTAATTAGTGCAGCAAATCAAAATTAGTGTAGACTTCCTACAATCAAGTGATCTTGATTGCACTAGAATCATGGCTCAGTTACGGCAAATCCCTTTTCCTAAGGAATCACTTCATGATTGTTGTCAATCTCTACAATCAAGGGATCTTGATTGTTTAAGCTTTGGCTTTGCTTGTATATAAAATATTGTACAGTATAATGAAAATATACAACAAATTCTCTCAAACTTCACAAAAAAATAAATAAAATAAAATAAGGGTATAACGAAATGAGAGAGATTCAAATTTGTACTATTGTTTTGTTAGTTTTGAAAAAATTAGAAGGAAATTAATAAGTATTTATCAATACATTTATGTAAATTTCGTGTAATATTGACCACTAGATTACTGCAATCACTCTCTCAAACCAAAAGCGATTTAGCAGCTAAGTCAGACCACTGTCTTTTTTCAATTGGCTCAGAAGGGTCTACACGGTAATATATATAAATTACACATAGGTGGATAGAGACATACATAGTTGGGAGTAACAATAAAATCTTATGTCATGCAAGACCCAAACCCTTTTCATGACTTATTTTCTTTTATTTTTATTTACTAAATTACTCTCTACTTTTTCTTGCAACCAAATAGCGACAAATAATTTTGTTTCTTTGTCCCTTTCCTTTTTTTTCTTAATAAATTGTAATCCAAACACAATGTAAGTTTTCCCAAAATTTAAATGAAGAAGATAGGTGCATATCAAAACAGATAATTATCTCCAACTTTAAGAGTGATTAACACAAGTTCCTCTTAACCAAATTGAAATGGGGAATCTTAAGCAATTGTTTAAATTCAGTTCAAAGTAATGAAAAAGCGACATTTTTTGGGCAAGTATAGGTAGTTGATTAACATAAATATAAGGGATTATATAACAAACAAAAGGGCAGCCCTTAAAGAAGCAACAACTAAAGGCATAAGCCTTAGTACTGGAAGCAGTAGCAATCCATACAGCTCTCAAACGCAAAAGTACATTCAGATTTGAGTGAATAAGCAATTATTTCCATTGAATTCTTAAACAACGTAGCAAACGCTAATACATGGGAGCTCCTGTCATTCAGCCTCCTGGCATCTCATGCGGGACAAAACAGATTTGGATTCTCTCCATTTCATTGATTGAGGTGTTGACACGTCAGCTACCATAAAAATAAATGATTCAGATGAGTTGACTTAAAATTTATTTAAATATAAATAATTTTATAATTATATATAAGGAAATAAATTTTAATATAAAATAACATAATTTTAATAAAATATATAATAAAATTACATCTAAGCCATTAATTATGAAATAAAAATCTGCATTCCAATCTATGAAATGGAGAGAATACAAATATGGACAAAACAGCCTTTTTTTTCAAGCAAGCGTAGCAGACTTTATTCCACTAGCAAGAATGAGGTGTTGCAACAACAATTAGAGCCTTTTTCTTATGGACAGTTAAACCCGTGGCTTCAGTCATGTCCAAATCCTCCCCACTTGCTCCTCCAGGAAACGACAGGTCAAACTTGTGCACAAAACTTGCTAATGCAAGTTCATCAACATTCATGGCAAATACGATACCAGGGCAACCCCTCCGACCGGAACCGAAAGGAATTAACCCGTAGTCATGCCCTTTGAAATCTATTGAAGTATTCAAGAACCTCTCTGGCCGAAACTCTTCAGGATCTTCCCATGTCGATGGGTCTCTTCCAATTGCCCAAGCATTAATGATCACTTGTGTGCCAGCTGCAATATCATACCCCATTATTTGGACATCTTGGGTTGATTCTCGAGGAACTAGTAATGGTAGGGGAGGATGTAAGCGCATAGTTTCTTTTATCACTGCTTTTAGGTAGAGCATTCCCTCTAAATCTTCCTCGGTAATGCCTGCCTTGCCTCTAGCTATTCCTCGCACTTCATTCTGCAGTTCCTTCAAAATTTCTGGGTGTCTTAAGATCTCTGTCATTGTCCACTCTAGAGCAGTGGATGTAGTATCAGTTCCAGCACCAAACATGTCCTGCAAAGCATACAAATAAAGATTAAAAAGCTGAAAATATTGGTTAAATAGACAGTTGGGACCCTAACTATTCTCATCTGAAAAACAGAAATATACAAAAGAATAAGCAAATAAAGATATTACTTTCTTGAAAACTAGCTTCCATTTGTCTATTTACCAGGGGTGTTATAGAGAGTTGAGGAAAGAATTGAGAGTTACTCCTTAGGTCATTTAAACTTTATACTATGTTTGAAATCCGAATTTATGAAAGAAAAAGAAAAAAAAAATGAGAGAAAAATATAAACAAAGTGAAAGATTTTAAATTTTTATTTATTTTTTTATATTCTTTTATCAACCACATTTTCTAACAATCGGACATACTATGTGATTTCATATCCTTGCCTTTTCTTTTTCGGTCACCAAATTCTTATCTAAACACAACGTTAAGAATCTTGAGAAAAAAAAGAATTGAGGAGAACATTCGGAAATAGTTTCACAGGCTGTTGAAGCATAGTAGTGTTACACAAACAAAAAGTTTGCATCATACTTGGAATATTCGTGGATTGATCAGTGTAAATTCTTCTTCAGACCTTAAAAAGAAGAACTAGAAATAAAAGAAAGGGAGAATCACTAGGCCTTACCAAGATGATACCTTTGACGCTATCTCTATCAATCGCAAAACCAGCCGTGTTCTCTCTTTGAATTTCAAGCAAAACATCCACAAAGTCCTGTCGACCTTCACCTACAGCACTGTCACCGCCATTTCTCTCTCTTGCCCGCAGATCCATATGCTCTTCGACTACCCTCTCCAGAATACTATCCACCTCCTTTGCTACTTTGTCCGCTCTAGCATACAAACCATTGAAATGGTTCACCCATGCAAGCCATGGAATGTAGTCCCCCACATTGAATTTACCAATCAGCTCCCCAAACTCCCCAAGAAGCTCCTTAAACTTCCTCCCTCCTTCCTCTCCACTGTACGTCGTCCCAAAAGCCACCCTACACACTATATTATTTGTAAGTGATACAAATGTTTCAGTCAAATTTACCACTGAAGAAGAAGAAGAAGAAGAACAAAACTGTTTGATCTTCTCAATCATAAGGGTCGTTTCTTCTTCTCTCACAGCACGAAAAGACAGTACCCTCTTGTTATTTAGAAGCTGGAGCACACATAGGCTTTTCATCTGCCTCCAATACTCCCCATAAGGAGAGAAAGCCACGTCTTTCGAACCATAAGTAAGTTTACTGGCAAAGGTCGATTTAGGTCTGTTTGAGAAGACAAGATCGTGCGTTTTCATGATTTCACGAGCTCCATCAGCGGAGGAGACAACAAGAACAGGCACACTGCCGAAGTGAAGCAGCATGAGCGGTCCATATTTTTGAGCTAGTGATCGGAGCGAGCGATGAGGGAATAAGCCGATTATATGGAGGTTGCCAATTACTGGGAGCTTTGAGGGAGAAGGTGGTCTGTTTTTGTGGGGTGTTGGACTAGTGGACAGCCATTTGAGGAGGAAGACGAAGAAGAAAAACAGGGGAAGAAGAGAGTAAAAGCCGGATGAAAACATTTTCTCTTATTGCTCTAAGATTTCTTCTTCTACTTTGCTAGCTATTATATGGGCGTTATTTGTAACGGGTGGAAGAGCTACCAATCACACAACAGACGTGTCGTGTGAGGATTAGTGTTGGTGCAAGGATCGGATTTGGATTCTCTCCGTTTTATGAATTGGAATAGAGGTCTCTATTCTATTCATTGAGATGTTGATACGTCAATTAACATAAAAATAAAGGGTTCAGATGAGTTGACTTAAAATTTATTTAAAAATAAATAATTTTATAGTTATACATAAAGAAATAAATTTTAAAAGAAAATAACATAGTTTTAGTAAAACATGTGATAAGATTACATCTAAGCCATTAAATATAGAATAAAGAGAATCCAAATCCCAAGGATCCAGCAATTTCACAAAAGGAGGCGAAATTAGAAATAAGATTTAGTGGTACTATTATACCAACTATCAATTACTGTTACTTAGATTTAAGCTATATAATAAGATATTTATTAAATATACCGTAAATAAAAATCGTAATAAATGTGATACTCAAAAATAAAAATCTCTACTTTACACTAATTTTTTTTTGGACTAAGGGGGCAAAGTTTAATTATTTGAATTTGGATGGGTAAAGATAAAATTACTTAAGTTTTGGAAGACAATATATCTATTTTATTATAAAAACTCAAAAGTATAATGGTCTAAGAAAAAAATTTCAAAATTTGGAAAAGCCATATATTTATTTTATTATAAATATTAAAAACATATATAGGCACTAATATAATTTTTTTAAACTTGAGAGAGGTTTCGGCTCCGGCTTGCCCCTTGTGGGACCCACTGGGTGCACTTGGAAGGAGCGTAGAAACGACTATTAGAGGTATTTGTGGGCTGTTTGATCGGTAACAGATGAGCACTTGAATAGGAAACTACGAAGAAGAACAAGAAAGTAACTAATCCTTTGAACTAATTCTTTTAATTCATCAAAAGCTGCTTAGGACAAACGCCTTTTCATTATATTTATAAGAAAAATAAAATTCTAAACCTAATTGAGTTGAGAAACAATAAAAATTAGGTAAATACAAAAATTTACCAAAAATAAAAAATTTAAGTTAAACCCAAATTGAATACTAAGGCTCCTTAAAAAAAAACTTGTGGAAAAAAATTTAAACCAAATCGGGTTCATATATGCAAGCAAATTAAATTATTTCAAAAATAGCAAAATCGCTATTTTTGAGATCTAAACGGTGAAATTTTGCTTCAAAAACAACACAAGTCATGACATAAGAGTGAGTCGTATTTATTTGGCGGCTTCGTATCATAGTGGAACCTTTCAGGTTAATGGGGTATTTGGATCATTGACTTATAAGTCATAAGTTATAAGCTATAAGTTATTTTTAAAAAATTACCTTCAAAAATAATTTTTCTTGAAAAATGTGATTTAGACATAAGCTGTTTTTTTAAGCTACTCATCCAAATATATTTTTAAAAAGTCATAAATATAAATCATAATTTATTAAATAAGTTACGTCCAAACACCCCCTAATTTTACATGTTGTCAGACCGGACCCAAACGTATTACGATACTCCAAACAGTAAATGACTATACAATCTACAACAAATAAGAACATTGCTTCTTTCCACGACAGCTTTATCTTTCCATATTAGAAAATGTGCAGTTTCTACTTTCTACTTGAAGAGTATACGGATTATCTTCCTAGATTGAAGTTCTCCTTTTATGGCACTTTAGCATGGAACTCATGCTGCTAATTTCTTTTGTTTTGATGCTACGGAAATACCAAATAGAAACAAAGAAAAAAAAAAAAAAAAACCTGAACCGGAGTAGAAATCATGCTACACCACACAACACATGCTATTAAAGTATCAGTAGTCCTTACTCCATCAACGCCAACTATCTCCTATTAAATTAGGTTGAATACTCTATCTAACATGTGAATGACCCACTTTTATATGAGTAAAAAAGCAAAAATAATTGGTGATCTAGGAACACTGAATAATTTATCGTATAAGCAAGTGGTTGTGTATTTGACATCACGATCAAAATTTTCAACAGAGTGGAGCAATTAGTGGAAAATTTTTTAGGACCGCAATTATAACACTTGGCTAGTAATATTGAAGATAACATGCATGGACTTCTCATAGACTAGTAGTGTAAATCAGGCTTACCTAACCTGAATCTGACTCGGCGACCAATCCGCTAAAGATAAGCTACCGAGCGCGGGGAACGTCCCTCATGGACCTTGACATCGAGAGTCGTGCCTCTTCATCACCCATTATATATGAAAAATATTATATGTAATCTTATTTTTTAATTTTTGTTTCTATTGAATAAACACAATAGAATGGGATCCACAAAAATTTATATGAGTCCAACATTTTTGTATATAAGAGTGAAAAATGTAATTGTACATGACTGCTACTCATTATATATTGTCAGTAAACTCGTGCCAAGACAGAGGACACTAGCCGCACCATTCTTTGATGAGCGGTGTCACCAAAGCCTAGTGAAAAAGATTTTTTTTTTTTGCTTTTTTTGCTGTATAAATTTTATGTCTAGGAAATATTGAATCCAGAAAGGTTTGAATCCGTACATGAGCTAGATCAATAAGTCTTAAAGAAAAAAAAAAATCTAATAAGTTGGTAATTGCAATTAATTGATTATAATCTAATAAGTAAACTTTCTACGCGCGGTAAGATATAAATAAAGATAAAAACATATTATTCTAGAAGTGATAAAGATGGAACTCATATGGCTCTAAGAATTAAAGGTAGATTGGATTTGAGTGGTGATTTCAAATGCAAAAAGTCCTAGTTTTTCTTTTCCTTTATTTTTTTTTTTCACGGTTTCTATTCCTTTTAGGAGGGAGAGAAGGATTACACTCAAATTGATTGAGCTTTCAAGTTGAACCGACCAGTCAGACATTCTGAGCATAGCATCAGGCGCCTTACCAGCACATCCTAAAATCCACACTTACAAATCAGCCACCACTCCTTGACTAGGGGCACCATTACACCCATGATGCATGCAGCCACTATTTGAGAATTACTCCAACCTACACTGGTATATAAAGAGGACTTTACCACCTTCATAAGTACACATAACAGAATCCCTTGCCATTATTCTGTCCACATTTTTCTAAATCGTTTGCCTAACTTTGGCATCGGAGTGTTCTTAGTAGGCACCATACTGTTGTTCATAGTCCAGAGACGGCTTCCCACCAGATAAGTTCATCTGGGCCTGAAGCAGATCATACAAATTTACTGCATCATCAGTTAGCGGCATTTGTGTAAACAACTTTCTTGTTGTTTTCATGATCTTAACCAGGTCCAACACAACTACACATCGGCAAACAGCTATGAAGGATTCAAACAGAACCATGATGACAGCTTGGAAGCAGCAGATCGCTAACATGATGGCTAGCATGTAAAAACTAATCACACAGAACCAGGAGTTACTTTAGATGATTCCTGCTCCTCCACCTGCTCCTCTTGGAGGAAATCAACAAGCAGATGGAAATAGAGTCGGGACGATTAACCAAGGAGATGACAGTCTTGCCAGAACTAAAGGCGGTGCACAGCAGGAAAATGGAGTTTGGCTAGAGGAGGAATATAGCCACACCGTCCAATCTCAGCTATGACCAATTCCTCAAGCCATAAAAGGTGTCCGAGAAAGGATGGAGAATCCCCCAGCCTGGGATGAGCAGATCAGGGTCGTGCAAACGCAAATAGCAGGAGCCTTGGAATTAGTCAAAACTAAAACTCCCAATACTGTCGAAGAGTTGGTAAGCTGAACCGACTCGCCATTCACCAAAGTAGTCATGGAGGAGCCCCTACTGCCAAAGTTCAATATGTCAATCCTGGAGACCTTCGACGGGTCCAAGGACCCCTGGAATCACTTGGAGACATACAAAGCCTTGATGCACCTGCAGGCAGTGCCTGCCGAAATCATATGCCGGGCTTTCCCAATCACACTTAAAGGGTCGACCAGGGTGTGGTTCAACACGATCAAGCCAGGAACGATCGAAACTTTCGTCCAATTAAGCAAGCTCTTTATCAGTCATTATATAGGTGGGCAAAGGTAAAAAAGGCCTGCCACTTATTTGCTGACCATGAAGCAAGGAAGGGACGAGTTCTTCAGGAACTTTGTGACCAGGTTTAACTAGGAGACCTTCAACGTCAACAATACAAACGACAAGGTGGCGATCACAACATTCATAAGCGGCCTCAAAACCCACAAACTTTTCTACTCCCTAGTAAAGGGGCCATTGAAGGATATGACAGAACTTATGCTCAGAGCTTAAAAGCACATGAATGTCAAAGACCCGATTAACACACGGTACAATAATAACGCGGAGACTAGCTCATGTTCGGACGGTAAGAAAAGGTTAGGAGAAGGGAAAAGCGATCAGGAAATGAAAACCCCAAAGTATTTCAATTTTGGTTCTCGAACAGAAGGAAGGGACGGTCAACTACCCTTAATCACAACTTCACCCCCCTCACAGCCCCGCTGGAGCATGTTCTGTACGATATCCGTAACTATCCAGCTTTGAAGTCACCTAGCAAGTTGAGAACGCCTCCCAAGAAAATATCCCAGAAGAAGTATTGTCGTTTCCTAGACCATGGCCATGACACTGAAGATTCTTCGACCTCAAGTTACAGATCAAAAACTTGATCAATAAGGGGAGGCTTAGAAGATATGTTATTGGTCGAAGGCGAGAATAACCTAGATAAGCAGAACAAATGAGTCCTACACGGGTTCAACAGGCTCAACAGCCACTACGAGAGCTCCAGGTAATAGCTAGAGGGTTTGCCAGTGGAGGTGAGTCATCAATGGCTCGAAAGAAGCATGTCCAGGAAGTGAGGCAGTTGAAGGAAGTTCTGGCGACCGAACTGATTACATTGTAAAAATATAATTACAAATTCTTAACTTTTTGTTTGTTAGCATTAAAATAATTATAAATAGTTTTAATTAATTTACTTTAAAGCTTAATAAATTTTGTTGAGCAGTTTTGTAGACTTTTAAATAAAAGAGGGAGCAAACCCACATAGAAAGAAATAAGTCTTCATTGATTGGAGCCTACCCACATGGGCAAACATTATTTTCCAACAACTCCACCAAAACAAGCAAGGCACGTTTTTGCTTATGGATAAAAGAAAGCAACTCACATGATAATTGACATGAAAAGAAGGCCATTGACATGAAAAGATGACAATTGACATGGAAAGAAGGCAACTCACATGAAAATTCACATGAAAAGATGGCAATTAACATGAAAAGATGACAATTAACATGGAAAGAAAGCAACTCACATGAAAATTCACATGAAAAGAATGCAATTGACATAGAAAAAAGACAAAAGAAAAAATTAATAATTAAAAAAATGAATAATGCATCATTGTAGGGAATGGATGGCTACATCTTGAGAGTCTATATTACAGCTCTTATGGAGCTTTATGCATATAAAAGAATTTTGACGAAATATGCATCGTTCTGTCACCTTTTGATGTAGCCTCCTATAATCTTTACAATCATTATCTTCATATAATATTATCGAGGATAATCTACAACTTTCTTGAATATGTTGAATCATAGATCGTAGCCAAATGCACTCTCAGCTTACTTCATGATTTGCAATTCTCTCAGAATAATTTGAAGAAGTTGCAGCTAATGTCTTGTTCACTGATCACCAATATAGAGCAATGTTACTCTGAGTAAACACATAACCAATTTGAGACTGAACTTTATGTGGATCAGAAAGATAACCAACATCTGCATAACCAATTAATTCAGGTTGTGGCTCCTGTGAATAGAATAAACTTGTATCAATTATCCTTTGTAGGTAACGTAGTATATGCTTAATTTTTTTCCAATGTCGTTGAATTGGTACAGAAATATATCTTGCCAATAGGTTGACACAAAATGCTATATCAGGTCTTATACCTTTTGCAAGATACATAAGAGCACCTATTGCACTAAGATATGGTACTTCAAGACCAAGAAGTTTGTCACTATCTTCTCTAGAACAGAAATGAGCTGTCTTGTTGTACATCAAGTGATTAGATATCCATTAGAGAATTTTATTGATGAGCTGATTCAATATAACATTTTTCTGTATATGTCGACTGATGAATAAAAGTACTGAATCTGCAAGACAAGATAATAATTTGTTCTCCTAAGGTATTTAAGTTTTCAATAACTAATAGTTTTTGTAATATCTTGAAAAGTACCAATAATATCCAATAGCATCAACATATATTGCAATACTCATCAATTCATATTCTCATAAAAAGGCATGGACGATTATACTGTTCACATATCCTTCTTTCAATATTTCTTTGAAATTTGATAGAATATAACTTTCGAGGTATCTATTTCAATCAGTTTTAAATTCTTTAAGAATTTTCATATGTATATCATTAATTGATCCACCATAAGAATAGACTGTTATACATTCATTAGATGTATATCCAATCTTTTTGAGATTGACAAACTAATCAATAATATGAATATAAATGTATCCTTATAGGATAAAATTTCTCATTATAATCAATACCAAGACTATGCGAAAAACCTTCTGGTACGAGTCGTGCTTTATATCGTACTATTCTATTTTCTCATTGTACAAATACTCATTTGTATCAAATCAGTTTTTCACCTTCAGGTGAGTGGACTACTGGTCCAAATACTTTACAGTTTCTAGTGTTTAAACTACAGGTCCAACATCTATTGGTGTGTGGATTATAGGTCCAATATTTTTATTTTTTGGTGTTTGAACTACAAGTTCACATACTTTACCTTATGCTAATGAGTTTAATTCTAACTTAGTAATTTCTTTTTATTTTGATCAATCAGATTATCGACATTTGTCGACTATCTGTGGTTTAGTCTCTGCATTACTTTTAGTAATTGTATTTACATAGATATCATTTCTATTCCATTATTTTTTTGTATTCACATTATTGTTCATTGAGATCTCATTATTTTCAGGTACCGTTTCCTCTGTAGGGGATATCTCTTTAGGAGATTTCTCTTCTAAAAATTCTTTTATAGAAGTTTTTTTTTAAAAATTTAGATGATGAAGATTTCTTTTTTAAAAATTTATTTTCTTCTTCAAAAATTATAGACATAATTTCTTATCTCTTAAAATATTTATTCGATCACACTACTTTATACGCATTTAAAATGACATGAAAAACTTGAGAATTTGAATCCATCATGACATGAGCCATGAGCTCACAACAGCATCAAGTTTTAATCCTTGCGATGGAAGTTTGGTCGCTGTAGTTTGTACTAAATGAAAGAGACAACATAAAAATTTGTTAAAGAAAGTCAACAAAGCAGGTTAAGAAGTATAAAAACTGACACGAATATAAAATTTTATATTGTTTTTGTTTTATCATTAGACTGTAATATTTTTTTTTTTCAAACTTACTATTGAAGTGATATAGACACACGTACTCCAAATGTCCAAAATGTGATTGATTAAAAATAAATCATAAAATAATAAAACTAGATATGTCCCAGACACAGAAAAGGAAGAAAAGCAGCAGCCCAAAGTCAGCAAGCACCCAACTGCCCAGGCCTTGACTTCTTCAACCTCTTAACACCACACAACACAGCCGACGGGATACATCTTGCATCTATCATTAATTAAATAATTTTTCCTTCCACAGAATCATAGAGGTATCGAGTGGTTTTTTAAACAACGTGATTTTTAAAATTTATTCTTAAAATATAAAATTTTAAAAAATAATTCTCACAATAAAATAAAATACAATTTTGGAGACAACGATTGCGTTACAATCTCGAAAAAAAATTACGTTTTCTGGAATGTTTCAAATTAGATTTTTTTTTAAAACTTAATTTGAAATCCCTTTCTGAATTGCGGCTTTCTCTATGTAAAACCCTCCTCTCTTCTGTTTCCTTTTCTCTCTCTCTCACATTCTTCCGCAATTGCGGCTCTCTCTCTTTCTAAAACCCTATTCTCTCTCCTTTTCTCTCTCTCTCTCTCTCTCTCACTCACTCACTCACTCACTCACTCTCTGTCTTCCGCAATTGCGGCTCTGTCTCTACTCTCTCTCTCTAAAACCCTTCTCTCTCTCTGTTTTTCTCTGTCTCTCATTCTTCAATTGTTCTTCAATTGCGGGTCTCTCTCTCTACTCCCTAATTGCGGGTCTCTCTACTCCCCTCTCTCTATTGCGGCTCTCTCTCTCTCTCTCTCAAACCCTCCCTTCTCTCTCTCTCTCTCCCATTTTCTCTATCCCCTCTCACTCTTTATTTTATAAAAATTATACATAAAATTATAATATTTTTAAAATTTTTATTATTTTTATTTTAAAATTTCAAAAAAAAAAAAAAAATGTGATTCTTTAATTGCACATTTGATATTTCTAACCTCATTTTATTTGGTTAAAAAATTTATTTTTTTAAGTTTTTAAAATAATTTTTACACATACATAAAGTATTTACTAAAACTATAATACTATAATATTTTTCGTACATATTTTATATATGTACAAAAATTATCTTAAAATTTTAAAAAATAAATCTTTTTAACTAAATAAAACGAGATAAAACATTAGGTGTAGAATTAAAAATAAATCTGATCACATTTTTTATTTTATTTTTAAAAAATTTTAAAATAAAAATAATAAAAATTTTAAAAATATTATAATTTTATGTATAATTTTTATAAAATAAAGAATGAGAGAAGAGAGGGAGAGGGGATAAGAGAGAGAACCACAGAGAAGTAGAAAGAGAGTCGCAAGAGAGAGCGGAGTAGAGAAAGAGAGCCACAGAGAAGTAGAAAGGGAGCCGGAAGAGAGAGGGAAGTAGATCTCTCTCTCCTTCTCTCTCTCACTCTCTTTCTCTTCTCTCTACGTAATGTAATTTGAAGCTGTGTTTGTTTTCCGAAAAAAACGTAATTCAAAATTATGTTTTATCTTATTTATATTTTAAAATTTTATATTTTAGAAATAAATTTAAAAAATTACATTATTTTGAGATTTGTATCACAATATTGTTGGTTTTAAAAAAATTTCTAAACTAATGTTCTTCTCAAACTATTTCTCAATCAAGATTAATTTGGTCACATCACATACTAGCATGAGAGAAGGAACAAATAAAAAAAGAGTAATGATTTAACGGTGACGTGCTAAGTTCAAACAACAAACTTGGGTAAAATTATTTGATTTTGGCTTTCCAATTTATATCCACTAAGATGACTCTTTCTTGTGAAGGTAGTCTCTCTGTATCACTACATAATCTCTTGCTCTCCTCTCTTGGTTTTTTTTTTTTTTTGCCTCGTTAACAACCATACAACACAAAAGCAAAGAAAACACTCTAACCAAAGGAGGGGAGGAAGGAAGAAGATCTGTAGAGGACTCCATAGGTAACCAATGAGAACTGCCATTAGAGTGGTGACCACACCAATCGAAGCTCCAGTTCCAACCTTGATAGACGTGCATTTTTGCATAAGGTGAAGAATGCAAGGGGTGAACAATATAGCAGGGTTGTTGGGGAAAAAAAGATGAGAAAGCTGATAAGCAATGTAATTCTTTCAAAGAGACCAAATTTAACCCAATTTCTGTTTGGCGGTTATGCCTAACAGGGATCCTAAAAAATTGTCAAATAATTCTTTTATTGAATGCCAATGTAATTGATTGAACGGACAACTCATTTTTCCTTTGGATTTGAGATAACAAAAAAAAACATTGTTCCAGTGAAATAATTGAAAACAAATTTGAGTGTTGGCCAGAAAACGATGATTACGAAAAATAAATTTTTTTGTGAAAATCTTTCATTTTTTTCTTAGGTTTTCATCCTTGACAATAATCTTGCATCACTAGCATTTAGATACTTAATTTTCTCATCCCTTTTAAAACTATTCTTTTGATGAATGTTTGAAAGGCTTGTTTAAGAAATGTAGTCTCCAGTAGTTGGAGAAGGGCTCAATAGCTAGAATTTTTTGCCATTAGCATGAATTACAGACGTAACAATAGGCCCATAAGATTATTAACTTAAGAAAACACCAAAATCAACCAACTCAAAAATTTTCCACATTTAGAATCGAATCATATAATGCCGAAGATGTTTGACGTAGCCATTCTCAAAAGCTTGGGTTTTATCAGACTAATGAGAGAGAGAGAGAGAGAGAGAGAGAGAGAGGAAGGGGATAGGCATGAAACTCTAGTTATGAACGATAATACTAGTTTTTAGAAAGAAAAAAAGGGTTTATTTAAGCCTCCATTTAAGGTATTTTTTGATAATGTTTTGATTTACTTATTCTCTCTCCTATTCCTTCTCTTTCATATGTGGCATATGATGTGACAAAATCAATCTAGATTGAAAAATAGTTTCAGAAGAATATTAGATTAGGAATTTTTTTCTAGAACTAACAATATTGTAATGAAAAACTCCATTATTTTGGGGAAAAAAAACGCTGAAGTATCCATTTTGCATGAAAATTCAGAAGACAGGGTATCTATGTATGTCATCACTGTTTTTATTTTTAATTTATTTCTATTTTTTTTAGATATAAATGTGGTGACTAGATGTTACGTCACGTATATGGATCATTTCTACCTCCACTGGACACCAGGTTTAATTATCAGCGGACATCAAACTGGTCCATCAAACACTTTGTTGGATTATCATTAGAGTAATGCTATAGAAACAAAAAAGTCACACAAAATTTTTATACAAAATGGTGTCTAAGTCTTTCACTTCAAAATCAAACACCCACTAGAATGATTTTTTATTACAAACTGTCAATGTCATATTATTTTGGTTGGAAGTTTCTGTACCATTTTTCTGTAAAAGAATAGTATGCTTTTTAGAGGTTTTTTTCCCAAAATAACGTGATTTTTTAAATTTATTTCCAAAATCAATAATTTCAAAAGGTATTTTTCATAATAAGGTAAAACGCAAATTTTCCTTTCCAATTCAAGATTGCATTTTCTTTACCCATGAGAGAGAAGAAAGAGTAGTACTCTCTCTCCCTCTCTCTCTCATTCTTCATTTTATTTTTTGAATTTTTAAAATAAAAATAATGAGAATTTTAAAAGTATTATAATTTTATACATGTTTTTATGTATGTGTGAAAATTGTCTTGGAAATTCAAAAAATAAATTTTTTTAACCAAACAAATTGGTTGTATGCAAATTCCTTTTAAAATTCTCATTATTTTTATTTTTAAAATTCAAAAAAATAAAATGAAGAATGTGATTGAATCTGTCTTTAATTCAACACCTGTAAATGGTGTTTGATCCATAATGCCAATTATTTTACGAGGTCAAAAACGCCAAGTATGGAATTAAAGATAGATCCGATCACATTCTTCATTTTATTTTTTTTGAATTTTAAAAATAAAAATAATGAAAATTTTAAAAGTAATTTGCGTACGACCAATTTGTTTGGCTAAAAAGATTTATTTTTGAAATCCCAAAATAAGTTTCATGCGTACATAAAACATGTATGAAATTATAATACTTTTGAAATTCTCATATTTTTATTTTTAAAATTCAAAAAAATAAAATGAAGAATGAGAGAGAGAGAGAGAGAGGGGAGTAGAGACTACTCCCCTCTCTCTCTCTCTTTTCTGTCATGAACATAGTTATCAGAATCGAACCGAACGTCAAACCGATAAATGCTTCAATTCACGATTTATTGGTTCAATCGATGGTTCAACTGGTTCAACCTATATTATAATATGCCATGTATTTTATTCATTCATGTAATATTTCGTTATATAATATACAGGACAAGAACTAAACACAATAAATGAAGTGGCCTGGTGGTTGCACAGAAATCTTCGCATAAATTTTGAATTTTTGAAGTGCTACAGTGATTTTACCGTTACTGATGCTTGAAATTCTAAACGATCCAACAATTTAGACCGAACTGTCGACTTTCCGGTTTAACCAGCTGCGCCAATCATATCCGATTTTGATAACTATGCTCATTGGTAAAAAAAAATGCAATCTTGTATTCCGTTTTAAGAGAAAAGGCAATTCAAAATTAGTACACCTAAGAATTTTATTTTCTTTTGCATTCTCTGCTGTTAAAGCTCTCTTTTATGAGAGACACATGTCGGTTAAAATTTTCAGACTGTGAAATCGAAGACTTTATTTAAATTTTGAATTTAATGAGAAAAATAAAAAAAAACAAAACAAAAGTATAAGGAAATGAGAGGGATTCAAATTTGTATTATTGTTTTGTTAGATGGAAAGAATTAGAAGGAAATTGATAAGTGTTTATCAATACATTTATGTAAATTTCGTGTAATATTGACCACCAGATTACTGCAATCACTCGCTTCAACCAAAAGCAATTTTGCAGGTAAGTCAGACCACTGTCTTTGTTCAATTGGCTCCGAAGGGGCTACACTGGGGAATTTATATATATATATATATTATACAGATACGCAGATATATACATAGATACATATTTGTATGAACCGAACCCAGTGAAGATGTTGGGAGTAACAATAAAATCTCATGTCATGCAAAACCCAAACCCTTTTCATGATTTATTTTACTTTTATTTTTATTTATTAAATTACTCTCTACTTTTTCAAACCACCAAACGACAAGAAATAATTTTATTTCTTTTGTCTCTCTTTTGTTTTTTAATAAATTTCGTAATCCAAACTCAATGTAAGCATTCCCAAAATTTGAATGAAGAAGATAGGTGTATACAAAAACAGATAATTATCTCCAACGTTTAAGAGTGATTAACACAATTTACTCTTAACCTAATTGATGGGGAGTCTAAGCAATTGTTTAAATTCAGTTCAAGGTAGTGAAAAAGCGACATTTTTTGAGCACGTACAGGTAGTTCATTAACATAAATATAAATTATTATATAACAAAACAAAAGGGCAGCCGTTAACGAAGCAACAACGAAAGGCATAAGCCTTAGTACAGGAAGCAGCAATCCATCCATACAGCTCTCAAACGCAAAAGTAGCAAAGGTTTAGTACAGGGGAGCTCTTGTCATTCAGCCTCCTGGCCTCTCATGCGGAACAAAACAGCTTTTTTCCAAGCAAGAGTAGCAGACTTTATTCCACTAGCTAGAATGAGGTGTTGCTACAACAATTAGGTGTTTTCTTATGGATCAAACTTGTGCACAAAACTTGCTAATGCAAGTTCATCAACATTCATGGCAAATACGATACCAGGGCAACCCCTCCGACCAGAACCGAGAGGAATTAACCCGTAGTCATGCCCTTTGAAATCTATTGAAGTATTCAAGAATCTCTCTGGCCGAAACTGCTCAGGATCTTCCCATGTCAATGGGTCTCTTCCAATTGCCCAAGTATTGAAGATCACTTGTGTGCCAGCTGCAAAATCATACCCCATTATTTGGACATCGTGGGTTGATTCTCGAGGAACTAGCAATGGTAGAGGAGGATGTAAGCGCATAGTTTCTTTTATCACTGCTTTTAGGTAGAGCATTCCCTCTAAATCATCCTCGGTAATGCCTGCCTTGCCTCTTGCTATTCCCCGCATTTCATTCTGTAAAACTTCTGGGTGTCTTAAGATCTCTGTCATTGTCTACTCTAGAGCTGTGGATGTAGTATCAGTTCCAGCACCAAACATTTCCTGCAAAGCTTACAAATATAAATTAAAAAGCTGAAAATTTTGGTCAAATAGACTCTTGAACCCTAACTATTCTTATCTGAAAAACAGAAATATACAAAAGAATTAGTAAATAAAGATATTACTTTCTTCAAAACTTGCTTCCATTTGTCTATGTACCAGGGTGTTATAGAGAGTTCAGGAAAGAATTGAGAGTTACTCCTTAGGCCTTTTAAACTTTTAAGTTATGTTTGAAAACTGAATTTATCTTAGCAAACCCTACAACTAAAATAGATATAGAGTAAATATTCGCCCGCAAAAACTTGATTTAAGGAAACCGAAAAAGAAAATAAAAAGGAAAAGCAGAGAGAAATATGAATAAAGTGAGGAATTTCAAATTTTACGTCACCAAATTCTTAATCTAAACACGGCGTTAAGAATTTTGAGAAGAAAAAGAATTGAGGAGAACATTCGGAAATAGTTTCACAGGTTCTTGAAGAATTGTAGTGTTGTACAAACCAAAAGTTTGCATCATACTTGGAATATTCATGGATTGATCAGTGTAAATTCTTCTTCAGACCTAAAATAGAAGAACTAGAAAGAAAAGAAAGGGAGAATCACTAGGCCTTACCAAAATGATACCTTTGACGCCATCTCTATCAATAGCAAAACCAGCCGTGTTCTCTCTTTGAATTTCAAGCAAAACATCCACAAAGTCCTGTCGACCTTCACCTACAACACTATCACCACCATTTCTCTCTCTTGCCCGCAGATCCATATGCTCTTCAACTACCCTCTCCAGAATACTATCCACCTCCTTCGCAACTTTGTCCGCTCTAGCATACAAACGATTTAAATGTTTCACCCGTGCAAGCCATGGAATGTAGTCCCCCACATTGAACATACCAATCAGCTCCCCAAGAAGCTCCTTAAATTTCCTCCCCCCTTCCTCTCCACTTTACGTCCTCCCAAGAGCCACCCTACACACTATATTATTTGTAAGTGATACAAATTTTTCAGTCAAATTTACCACTGATGAAGAAGATGAACAAGACTGTTTGATCTTCTCAATCATAAGGGTCGTTTCTTCTTCTCTCATAGCACGAAAAGACAGTACCCTCTTGTTATTTAGAAGCTGGAGCACACATAGGCTTTTCATCTGCCTCCAATACTCCCCATAAGGAGAGAAAGCCACGTCCTATGAACCATACGTATGTTTACTGGCAAAGTTTGATTTAGGTCTGTTTGAGAAGACAAGATCATGAATTTTCATGATTTCACGAGTTGCATCAGCAGTAGAGACAACAAGAACTGGCACAGTGCCAAAGTGAAGCAGCATGAGCGGTCCATATTTTTGAGCTAGTGATTGGAGCGAGCGATGAGGGAATAAGCCGATTTGATGGAGGTTCCCAATTATTTGGAGCTTTGAGGGAGAAGGTGGTCTGTTTTTGTGGGGTGCTGGACTATTGGACGGCCATTTCAGGAGGAAGACGAAGAAGAAAAAAAGGGGCTGATGATATAGTGAATTTGTTCGATCTTCCCGACCTCAGATGCAGATGGTTGAGGTGATGAATCCTCCTGCTTGGGACACTGGTGTGGTGCATGCCAAAGACACTCCGATGCCAAAGTTAGGGTAGAGATAAATGGACAGAATAACAATGCTTGAGAGTTGACGTGTTTTCGTACCTTCATTGGAGATGATGACTGCCCTTTATATAGAGGTGTGAGCACCGAGTATGGATTTGATTGTGGACACCTTAATGGGAGAGATAATCGTGTCCTCATATTGCGCACCAAGGATCGTAAGGGCGTACCGTGCCTTCATGTTAGGCTTCATGGATCATGCCCCCAACCGTGGGCGGAACCATCCTCATCATGGGATCGTGGAGGCTGATCTTCAAGCGAGAATCTCAGAGTACCGTAATGATGGCGCCTGATGCGATGTTGGGGCTCGGTCCCTCCAGGTTTGTGGGCACACCTGGTCAAGAGCGTAGCTCAGGGAGGTTGGTCTAGAGACCCATGATTACTCTTAGAAATAGTAATCTTTTGGCTTAAATTGTTATTTGATTAGTTGAATTCCAGTGTTAATTTAGTATTATAACTCTCAAAATGCATTGAAACTCCTTTTGTGCACTTTTTACATGAATTGGAGCTTAAACTAAGGCAAATGGGCAATCTTGAGGATGACCGATCGATCGCCCGATCGAACGGTCCACGGAACGTTCGATCGGCCGATCGATCGGTGATCCTGCGATCGATCGGTAATGCTTTGTTCGACCTTCTGCAGCAAACTTCAGAGAGGGCGTTTTTCCGATCGATCGGGCGTTCGATTGGTGACGTCGGAATTCCCTCAACAGACTACACAGAAGCAAACTTCAGAGGGGTCAGTTTTGCGATCGATCGGGTGTTCAATCGCCTGGACCAATCGATCGGTCGTACACCGATCGATCGGTGTGTACAGGCTCTGTTTTTCTGCAGAGTATAAAAGTTTTTGTTCGAGACAAAAAGAGTTATAGGTCATTTTCTGCAGAATCTGGACGAAGAAGAGGCTCCAAAAAGTGGATTTTTGTTATCTTGTAAGGTTTTTAGTTAGATCTTCTCTTAATGCTTTGTATTTAATGTCATTTATTGCTTTTGGATCATTGTAAATGAATGTTTGATATATATATATATATATGAAGTGAATGATTTTCTCTCATTTTCTTGCCACTTTCTCTCATTTTCTTAGCAACCAAACACTAATTCTATATAGTTTAATGGTAGATTTGTCTTATTTTATGCTCTTTGACATGGATTCTAGTAGCTAAATACCTCTTGGATGTGGTTGTGAAGATCCACCAAGGATCTTCAAAGGGTTGAAAATGGGTTGTATGAACTTTAGAGTCATATCCTCAAAATTATATGGTTTCATTTGATTTAGCATGAGATTCATTAGAAAAACTTAGATTCATAACCCTTTGGCAATATTTATGCACAAATCAATATTTGGTATAGGTATTGCACATGTTTAAGGTTTGATTCTAGGGTACCAATTATAGATTCCCTCTTTATGCTCAATCAAACAAAACCCACATTTTTATAGTCGACATTTTCCGAATCAAGAATCCAAGGTGTGATTCTTGATTTGAGTTATAAACCTCTCATTGGAAACCCTTGTTGTGAATTGGTGGATCAAAACAACCATGTCCAAGCTTTTCTCCTTAATTACATAAAACTAGCTTTTGTTGTCTTTATTAGTCACTAAATTATTGCATGAAGCATAGAACCACCATCATCTCAAAACCAAAATATTTTCGGTCTCTTTTATGTTAAGAAAATATAAGAATTTTCATTTGCAATCTATTAAGATAAGTACCCGTGCTAGTTGAGCTTTGTTGCTATATTTGCAGAATTCCCTTGGGAGAGAACGACACCGGATCCTCCAGTTTTACTACAAGCGCGACCTTCGTACCCTTGCGAAGTAACTCCAGTTGAAGCACATCTGGAGGCGTGTTAAGTTTTGGCACCGTTGTCGAGGAATTCATAGGCAAAAGCTACACCAGATGAAAGCTAAGGATTGCGGAATAAAATTGAAAAAAAAGAAGAGCAAGCAAAAAGAAAAAAAAACACACAAAAAGGGTGGATTTCATCACCACCCCCAAGGGAAGCATCTACGGGCTTCGGGCCCCGGTACACTCTCACTTCCCTTAAGGTGTTTTATTTTTAGGATTATTTTTATTTCTTCTTTTCTCTAGTTTCTTTTGTTTGATATAGTATAATTGCATTGCATTTTTGTTAGGAAATTATCCCTCTTCGGGAGTATTTAGTGGAGTTAGGATAGTGTGTGAAAGTTTCAAATTGGTGGTACGCTTATTGTATGTGGAGATTGGAGGTACGGAGTTGAATTGAGAAAAAGCCGTTGTCCGGCCTAGAATTGAAAAAAAGGCATTGTCCGGCCTAGGGAATTGTGTATGATGTGCTGAACGACCCTATTGGTCCAACCTTATGTGTGCATTCATTCTTGCATGTCATATTTCACGCGGGACGAACATCATCGCCTTGTGAGGATTGAGAGCATTGAAAGCACAAGCACATCTTCACCAACACCTAACTTACCTTTAGTGGTTGACCTAGGTTTCATTCCAATGGTAAATCCCAATGAACCCGGCTTACCTAACATTCAACCCTTGCATCCAAATGTCCAAATCAACCCGGAAGGTCATGAGGAGTTTAAAAGAGGGAGCCATCATGGCGACGTGGCGGCTCCCCCTATACGGACTCTCCGGGACTACCTAAACCCACCAAGGCAAGCACCAACATCGTGCATTGTTTTCCCGCCCCATCACAACACTCTAAACATTAGGTCGGGAATGATGCAAATGTTGCCTCAATTCCACGGGATGGATTCGGAACAACCCTACATTTTTCTTAAGGAATTTGAGGATGCTTGTTCAATTGCTATGGACAACTCATGTCCAAGGGAAGTATTTTTGTTGAAACTCTTCCCATTTTGTTTGAAGGACAAAGCTAAGCTTTGGTTCAATTCCTTGCGACCCATGTCCATCCATTCTTGGGCTACTCTCCAAGGGGAATTTTTGAGCAAATTTTTTCCCGAAAATCGAACCGAGGCCATTCGAAGGCAAATTTCACAGTTTTCTCCTTTGTTGGGGGAAACTTTCTTTCAATGTTGGGAGAGGTTCAAAGACCTCTTAAATTCTTGCCCCCATCACGGTTTCGCCGATTGGCACGTCATCAACACATTTTATTCTTCTTTGACACCCCAACTCAAGCAATTTGTCGAGTCCATGTGTGCGGGGACGTTTTTTGATAAGCAACCCCATGAGGCATACGATTATTTTGATAACTTGGCAAATAAGGCTAGAGATTGGGCACTTATCGGGACCCAAAATCCCGAGGGTCGCTCAATCCAACAAGGGGTGGGAAGATATCAACTCAAGGAAGTTAATGATGTCAATGCTAGGGTGGCTACCTTGGCAAGAAAATTAGAGGCTCTTGAGGTGAAAAAAGTTCAATCGGTAGAGAGTGAGGAGTTGAGAGAAGTATATTGTCTTGTGTGTGAAACCTCGGACCATACCACCGCTTCATGCCCAATCATTCCGGGTGTGAAAGAGGCTTTGCACGGCCAAGTTAACGCAATTGGCCAATATTCAAGAGGAGGGGGTAACCCCTATTCAAACACATACAACCCGGGGTGGAGAGATCATCCCAACTTTGGGTGGATGAACAATGAAGGGACTTCAAACTCCCACCACTATCAAGGAGGGTATCAAAACCCTCAATCATACCAAGCACCTCCACCCCCACAATCACTTCCACCACAACATCCACCTCCACAAGCACTTCCACCACAACATCCACCTCCACCTTACCAACAAGCACCCGTGCCCTAATTCCAAAATCAACCAAGGCCATACCAACCCCTCCATAGGAAGCCCATAGAGGACAATGTTTACCAACTTGCCAATGACATGAGGGGGGTTAGTTCAAGGGTTGATAAACAAGAGAAAGTGCTAGACCAACACTATAGGCTACTTGAGGACATTCAAAAGCAAATGTCTACATTGACACAAGCTTTGACCCAAAATGTCCAGGGAAGATTCCCGGCTCAACCTCAACCTAACCCGGTGGTTAGGCAAGTGCACATAACTGAGGGTAAGAGTGACCCTAGTACGAGTCATGACCAAGTGCAAGCCATAACCACACTTAGAAGTGGCAAGACCATTGATAAAACTATCCCACCTCGGGATGAGACTTCTAGGAAGAGTGTTGGTCAAGAAAAGAGAGAAAAAGAGAAAGAGGAAAAAGAGCCGAGAGAAGAGGGGGAAAACTTAGCCAATCCCATCGAGATTTTGAGTGAAAGTGAGAGGGATAAGAGAAGGGACATAGTCAAACATACTCCCTTCCCGCAAAGGTTGACCAAACCAAAGAATGAGCTTCTAAATGCGGAAATTTATGAAGTGTTCAAACAAGTAAATGTCAACATCCCTATCCTTGACGCAATTAAGCAAATACCTTCTTATGCTAAGTTTTTAAAAGACTTATGCACTTTTAAGCGAAGGTTGCATGTCAAGGAAACCGCCATGATGAATGAAAATCAAAGTGCGATTTTGCAATGTAAGACCGTACCGAAATTCAAGGACCCCGGATGTCCTACTATTTCTTGTACCATTGGGAATACCAAGATCGATCGTGCCTTGTTAGACTTAGGGTCTAGTGTCAACCTTTTACCCTTTTCAGTGTATAAGGAACTTGGCCTAGGAGAGTTGAGCCCTACTCGTGTTACCTTGCAATTGGCGGATCGTTCTATAAAGGTTCCAAGAGGTATCATCGAGGATGTTCTCATCCAAGTTGATAACTTTTGCTTCCCGGTCGATTTCATTGTCCTAGACACCCAACCTGTTGAGAGTTGCATAGCTCACAACCAAATTCCTGTGATCTTGGGACGCCCTTTCCTAGCTACTTCTAATGTCATCATACATTGTAGGAATGGGTTAGTGGCAACACCACCTTCGAGCTTAACATCTTTTCGGTTGCCAAACAAAAGGGGGAATGTGAGGATATCCGGGAGGTAGATATCATAGAGAGCATAGTTCAAGAACACTTTGAGCGGGAGAGTTTTGAGGACCCTTTGGAAAGGGCATTAGTGAGAAGTGAACCGCATGCTTCACTTGATAGTGAGGGCATGGCGTCAAGTGAATTGTCTCGTTTAGAGGGTGAGAGAGAAGAGTGTTTACATGTGGGTCAATGGACCCCTTCTTTTAAACCCCTCCACCCTAGTGCCGAGAAACCGATCCCTTCGGAGGAGAAGCCCCCCATTCCCGAGAGGAAGCCTTTGCCTTCCAATTTAAAGTATGCATTTTTAGGGGATGGGGAGTCATACCCGGTTGTGATTTCCTCTAGCTTGTCTGGGAGCCAAGAGGAAGGGTTGATAGCATTGCTTAGGAAACATAGAAAAGTCCTAGGATGGACTATCGCCGACCTTCATGGGATTAGTCCTCTCGTGTGCACTCACCGCATTTTTTTAAAAGAGGAGGCTAAATCCATTCGTCAAATGCAAAGGCGATTGAACCCTAATATGAAGGAAGTGGTTAACGGTGAGGTTTTAAAATTGCTAGATGCGGGTATCATTTACCCCATCTCCGATTCGAAATGGGTTAGTCCGACCCAAGTGGTTCCTAAGAAATTGGGTGTAACGGTGATAAGAAATGATAACAATGAGTTAGTGCCAACCCGTGTGCAAACTGGGTGGCGAATGTGCATTGATTATCGCCGCCTCAATAATGTGACCCAAAAGGACCACTTCCTTTTACCCTTCCTTGATCAAGTCCTAGAAAGGGTGTCCGGTAAGGCTTTCTACTGTTTTTTAGATGGATATTCGGGGTACAATCAAATCGATGTAGCCCTTGAGGATCAAGCCAAGACAACATTCACTTGTCCGTTTGGCACATATGCTTATAAACGTATGCCCTTCGGGCTATGTAATGCACCGGCGACATTTCAAAGGTGCATGATAAGCATATTTAGCGACATGATTGAGCAAATTGTCAAAGTCTTCATGGATGATTTTTCCGTCTATGGGGATACTTATGAAGGTTGTCTTGGTAATCTAGGAAAAGTTTTGATGAGATGTGAGGAGAGTAACCTTGTGCTCAATTGGGAAAAATGCCATTTTATGGTTACAAGTGGTATAGTTTTGGGGCATCTTGTGTCGGCCGAAAGGCTTGAAGTTGATAAAGCAAAAATTGAACTCATTCAAAAATTGCCTGCCCCAACGTGTGTGAAGGAGATTAGATCATTTCTTGGGCATGTCGGTTTCTATCGGCGTTTCATTGAGGGTTTTAGTGCAATCTCTAGGCCCATGTGTCATCTTTTGTCCCAAGATGTTCCCTTTGAGTGGACATCTTCTTGTTAACAAGCTTTTGACAAGTTAAAGGGACTTTTGACCACCACCCTAATTATTCGAGCACCCAATTGGTCTCTTCCATTTGAGCTAATGTGTGATGCCAACGACTATGCCGTGGGGGCTGTCCTAGGACAAAGAGTTGACAAGAAGCCGTATGTCATTTATTATGCTTCTAGAACTCTCAATGAAGCTCAAATCAACTATACCACAACCGAGAAAGAACTCATTGCGGTGGTTTTTGCACTTGATAAATTTAGGTCTTACTTGATTGGGTCATTAGTCATCATCTACACCGACCATGCGGCCCTAAAGTATCTCCTCACAAAACCCGATGCAAAACCGCGCCTCATTCGATGGATACTTTTGCTCCAAGAATTTCATATAGAAATGCGTGATAAAAAAGGGGCTGAAAATGTAGTTGCGGACCACTTGTCTCAACTTCCTTTAAATGGGCGAGCCATGGACCCAACCCCTATCAAGGAGCACTTCCCGGATGAGCATCTCATGCATGTGAGTGTCGTTGAGCAAGTTTCAACCCCTTGGTTTGCGGACATTGCGAACTTCCTTGTCACCGGTGAGGTTCCTTCCACATGGTCATCCATTGACAAGCGTAAATTCTTCCGGAATGTGTGCTATTTTTCGTGGGATGATCCTCACTTGTTTAAGTATTGTCCGGACCAAATCATTCGCCGGTGTGTCCCAAATCACGAATTCCAACAAGTGATAGAATTTTGTCACTCTCATGCTTGTGGAGGACACTTCTCCTCCAAGAAGGCCACTGCCAAAATTTTGCAATGTGGGCTTTATTGGCCCACCATGTTCAAGGATGTACATACTTTTTGTCTAGCTTGCAATAGGTGCCAACGGTTAGGAACACTTTCTAAGAGGCACATGATGCCTCTTCACCCCATCACTATTTTGGAAATATTTGATTGTTGGGGGATCAATTTCATGGGACCGTTTCCTAACTCGTTTGGGTACCTTTTTATTCTTGTTGCGGTAGATTATGTCTCTAAGTGGGTAGAAGCAATTGCCACCCGAAGCAATGACCACCAAGTGGTCTTGCAATTTTTTAAAGAGAACATTTTTTGTAGGTATGGCATGCCTCGTGCCATGATAAGTGATGGCGGTTCACATTTTTGTAACAAGCCCTTTGCGTCTTTAATGCGTAAGTATGGTGTGGTCCATAAGGTTGGATTACCATACCATCCTCAAACGCAAGGGTAAGTAGAGTTGGCCAATCGGGAAATTAAGTGCATTCTAGAGAAAACCGTCAATCCAAATAGGAAAGATTGGTCTCTTAGATTGACCGATGGGTTGTGGGCATACCGCACGGGCTATAAAACCATTCTTGGCGCATCACCCTATAGACTTGTGTACGGGAAGGCGTGTCATCTTCCCGTCGAAATTGAGCATAAAGCATATTGGGCGATTCGTCAATGTAATGAGGATATTGATGTTGCGGGTACCCACCGAAAACTCCAACTCAATGAGTTAGATGAACTCGCAATGATGCATTTGAAAATGCAAAAATTGCTAAGGCCCGGATGAAACACTTTCATGACCAACATATCATTCGAAAAACTTTCGAAGTTGGCCAAAAAGTGTTATTGTATGATTCACGCTTGCATCTATTTCCGGGCAAATTGTGGAGTAAGTGGGCCAGGCCATACCTTGTTAAAGATGTTTTTCCCCATGGAGCCATTGAGGTGCAAAACCTCACGAATGGCTCGACATTTAAGGTGAATGGCCAGCGGCTAAAGCCATATTTTGAGACGTTCCAAGGGGAGTTGGACTGTGTAGATCTCATCGATCCACCGTCCTTTGAGTGACATTAGATTGTCGTGTTTTATAGTTTAGGAGTAGTTCTTTTGTTTTTATTTTTATAAGTTTCTTTCTCTTTTCTGTTTGGTAGTTAGTTGTGTACATTTGTATTCCCGAGAGTCCCGCCCTCCCCGTTGTTCTTTTTCTCTCCCATTTTCCTCATGCCTTGAGGTCATGGCATGATTCTAGTTTTGGGGGGGGGGGGGGGGGGGGGGGGGAGGGCACCATTTGCATGATTCTGTGAACAATTCTGAGAATTTCTGCAGAACTTCAGAGAGGCCGCATTTGCGATCGATCGGTGGGCCAAACCAATCGATCGGCCGATCGATCGCGTACGTTGCGAACGATCGGGCGATCGATCGTTGACGACTGCGATCGATCGGGCTTATTACTGCACCGATCGAAAGGGAGCGGTATCAATCGATCGATCGGCCGTTCGATCAATGGCGCTCCATTTTGATCGGTCCGCGATGCGATCGATCGGTTTAAAGGGACAATCGATCGGTGACCGAGTTACCTATAAAATCCGACTGTTCACTGTTCATTCTCACTTTCGCTGGCGAGAAATTGAGTGTTTTGAGAGCCTTTTCGTTTATCGGAGCAGCGAGGCCCTGCCAGTTTACTTTGCTAGACTTGGTCTCGCCTTTTCACGGTTTTCTGCGCTTCGAGAGGTATTCCTTCTGCCGATCTTTGTTTATTATTTTCATTTCCAGTTGTACTTAGCCTTGTAGAGAGTTATGGTCGAGACTAGGAGTACTGAGGGTACAGTTGGGGCGGGGACTTCTCAGACTCTGGCCCAGTTCCAGCAGCTCCAGCGTAAGCATGCTAGGAGGGAGAGAGAGGGAGAGTATGATTCCACTCACTTCCGGGGGAGGGATCAGGAGCAAGAGTTTGGACGGGTGTGGAGCACCCGTAAGGTAGTAGTGGAGAGGCGTTGGACAGTGAGTCAGTTTGATGTTGAGCCATATGGTTGGCTCCAGCCTTTGACCTACCGCCAGTGGTTGGGGTTAGCTTCTTTTAGGGGCCAGTACTCAGCCACCCTCGTGGTAGAGTTCATGGCTAACATTTCATCGGACCCCGTTGGTGGCGACAGACATATTCTTCGCTCTTGGGTTCGGGGTAGGGATGTTGTTATCACCCCGGACTCCTTTGCTGAGTAGTTTGGTATACCGAGGGTGGCTAACTCTCAGTTCTCTTATGATGGGGAGCATCCACCATCTCATGAGGAGATGTGCGCCGAGATTTTAGCACCAAGAGAGTCCTGGACCGCTTCCCAGATCAGGATTAGGCAGATTGCCCCCAGATACCACCCGCTGTTCCTTTGGACTTGCTATTCGATCTTTCCACTGGGGAGGACGATGGAGTGCAGTAGGATGTGAGGGCAGTTGATGTGGGCTATTGGCACGGGCAGGACTATTGACTTGCCCCACTTCATGTATATGGCATTGTGGGCCGCGACTCAGGTTGCTACTCCCCAGTCCAGCATCCATTTTGGTTGTTTTTTGATAGCGAGGATTAGGGCAGCAGGGGTTAGTGTTGCGGATGTTGTACTGCTCTCCTCTTCGACTGTCATAGACTGGAAAACAGAGAAGAGGGCGGTAGGGCAGTTGTCGAAGAAGGGGGGGTCAGCTAATTCGGCTCACTCGTCTTCTCAACAGCCGGCTTCTCAGACTCAGGAGGAGACCCAGTCAGGGGAGCAGCGGCAGGATCAGCCGGGGCAGCCAGCGCAGCCCCAGGCTCAGCTCAGGCTCAGGCTCAGGAGGAGCCAGCTCAGGGGATGTTACTTCAGACTTTGGCAACTATTCAGGAACAGCTGACCGCTCAGCAGGCAGAGCGCCAGCAGTGGCAGGCCGACATTATGGCTAGATTAGATCTTTAGGACACTGCCATTGTTGCACTTCAGGGTCAGCTGATTGACATTCAGCAGCAGTAGCAGACCCAGTCCACTCGACTCTAGGAGATTATCCAGCACCTTGGCCAGCCTCCTCCGGATGATGGAGACCTCTTTTCGGATCTCCAGTTAGATTAGATGCATTGTGCACTTCATAGCATTTCATTTCATATGATGTATCTAAATCTTTTTTTGATTATAGTGGATGTATTTATTTTTGAGCTGTTTGTAAAGTGATCTTTCCTATTGTGGCATACCCTTTTTGTATACATTTATTGTATTCTTTTGTTTTTTCCGGGTATATTTTGGCATTTCAGTTACAGGTGTACTTTTTGAATGATATCCATATTGCATGTATTGTTCCAACCGAGGTAATGGGTATTGTATGGTATTCGTATCACTATTTTCTATAACTTGACACCCTAGCTATGTCCTTGATTGTTGATATCATTTCTTTTTGGGTTTTTATGATGGAGGTGTCAAGGTTGCTTCAAACAAGTACCATATAATATTTTTGATTAAATTTGAGTTGATGATTAACCCACCTTAGAGATTATAATACATTGCAAGTTTTTGGCATAAAATCATTATAAGAGACAATTCACATTGTTGCGCACTAACATGTTATGTGATGTCTTGTGTTTCATTCTTATGCATGCATGTCCTTATAAGGTGGAGATTTTTACCGTGTGAGCTTTAGAGCCTATTTATCGCCTTTGAAGAGTGAATCACATTTATTCAAGATTATTTTTTTGTTGATCCTCATTCATTGAATAGCTTCATTATTTTTTTGATGTTGGTTTACTTGTTCGAGTGTTAGATAGATTTATTGACTCCTTATGCACTTTTGAAGTTTTGATTTGTTGTATTTTTCGGATTCTAAACACATAGGCCGTTTCATTCCATTGAGCCATTCCATGTGTATTTTTCTTCTTTTTAATGTTCATATGCATGTGCATAAGTTTAAAGAGTGTCAATGCCAATAGATGCATTACTCTTATATTTGTAAAGTTGGAGGTGTATGGAGTTGAAGAGTAAAGAAAAAAAAAATATATATATATATATATACATAGAAAGGGATGAAAAGGTGTGTTCAAAAAAAAAAAAATACAAAAGAAGTGAGGTGAAGGAAGATTGCAAAAGTGATTCAAAAGATTGGAAATGTGGAAGTGAATATCATTGATCATCATGTGTAATGCGCATGCTTATGTTGAAACCTTTTACCACTTTCTATCCTCTTACATGGCTCTTCTTTCATTCATCACCCTTATGACCTTGATATCCGAAGATACATGAATCTCTAATTCAATTGTGTATAAGGCATTTATGTCAATTTTCTAGATTATGCTTAAGCTGTGAATATTCCTTCATGAAGCTATGCCAAGTCGATGCACTTACAATTTATTCGTTTTTTTTTTTTGTTTTGGATTTGCTCTACTTGCATGGTTTATACATTTACTCATTAAAAGAGCTTTCCATTGAGGGACCCTAAGTGTTCATGTTTAAAGTTGAGTATATGCCTTGTGAGACTTGGATCGAAGCATTGAGGACGTAATTGTACGAGTTTTGAATTATTAGGGTCATATGTCATTGGTAGTACGCGTCAATGTGTTTTATTTCTTTCATGCTTTATGCCTTTGCCTTGCTTTGGTTCACAACCTAGGTGGATGGAGATTTGACTTGAATAAGATTAATTCATGTGTATATTTTTGTTTTCCTCTCATACTTTGATAGGGACTATCAAAGGTTTAGTTGGGGGGTGTTGATTACTCTTAGAAATAGTAATCTTTTGGCTTAAATTGTTATTTGATTAGTTGAATTCCAGTGTTAATTTAGTATTATAACTCCCAAAATGCATTGAAACTCCTTTTGTGCACTTTTTACAGGAATTGGAGCTTAAACTAAGGCAAATGGGCAATCTTGAGGATGACCGATCGATCGCCCGATCAATCGCCCGATCGAACGGTCCACAGAACGTTCGATCGACCGATCGATCGGTGATCCTGCGATCGATCGGTGATGCTCTGTTCGACCTTCTACAACAAACTTCAGAGAGGGCGTTTTTTCGATCAATCGGGCATTCGATCGGTGACGTCGGAATTCCCTCAACAGACTACACAGAAGCAAACTTTAGAGGGGTCGGTTTTGCGATCGATCGGGTGTTCGATCGCCTGATCAATCGGCCGATCGATCGGTCGTACACCGATCAATCGGTGTGTACAGGCTCTATTTTTCTGCAGAGTATAAAAGTTTTTGTTTGAGACAAAAAGAGATATAGGTCATTTTCTGCAGAATCTGGACGAAGAAGAGGCTCCAAAAAGTGGATTTTTGTTATCTTGTAAGGTTTTAGTTAGATCTTCTCTTAATGCTTTGTATTTAATGTCATTTATTGCTTTTGGATCATTGTAAATGAATGTTTGATATATATATATATATATATATGAAGTGAATGATTTTCTCTCATTTTCTTGCCACTTTCTCTCATTTTCTTAGCAACCAAACACTAATTCTATATAGTTTAATGGTAGATTTGTCTTATTTTATGCTCTTTGACATGGATTCTAGTAGCTAAATACCTCTTGGATGTGGTTGTGAAGATCCACCAAGGATCTTCAAAGGGTTGAAAATGGGTTGTATGAACTTTAGAGTCATATCCTCAAAATTATATGGTTTCATTTGATTTAGCATGAGATTCATTAGAAAAACTTAGATTCATAACCCTTTGGCAATATTTATGCACAAATCAATATTTGGTATAGGTATTGCACATGTTTAAGGTTTGATTCTAGGGTACCAATTATAGATTCCCTCTTTATGCTCAATCAAACAAAACCCACATTTTTATAGTCGACATTTTCCGAATCAAGAATCCAAGGTGTGATTCTTGATTTGAGTTATAAACCTCTCATTGGAAACCCTTGTTGTGAATTGGTGGATCAAAACAACCATGTCCAAGCTTTTCTCCTTAATTACATAAAACTAGCTTTTGTTGTCTTTATTAGTCACTAAATTATTGCATGAAGCATAGAACCACCATCATCTCAAAACCAAAATATTTTCGGTCTCTTTTATGTTAAGAAAATATAAGAATTTTCATTTGCAATCTATTAAGATAAGTACCCGTGCTAGTTGAGCTTTGTTGCTATATTTGCAGAATTCCCTTGGGAGAGAACGACACCGGATCCTCCAGTTTTACTACAAGCGCGACCTCCGTACCCTTGCGAAGTAACTCCAGTTGAAGCACATCTGGAGGCGTGTCAACCCACTTGGGTTTATATGGTCTGCCCAAGAGGGGCAGACCGGCTATACTGGTCGTATTATCAGATGCCCCTAATTCCCTAGGCAGCTCGGGCCTACAGGTGGGAATTCCAAAAAGCCGCGAGGCGCTGCTCTTGGGGTGCATTTATGGTGCCTTGACTTGTCATCATTACCACACCCATCGAACTGACGCGACCTTTGGGGTGTATGCCACGTGGCCTTGCTGGGTTGGATCCGTATTTTGATAGGACGTCACAAATGCTAACTGCTTGATTTAAGAGCCGTGAATAGATTTTAGCCGTTGATTTTGAAAGAGAGGGCCTATAAGGCCTTGGTGGTTCGTTGAAGGGCTTCATATTTTGCACTCCTTTTTCGAGTTGCCCAACGAGTAACTTCTCTCATCCTCTTTCCGCCATTGTTGAATGCCCGAAGGAATTCCAAGCCTCCCTCTCAACTTTCCCAAGTTCATTAAGGTATTTCGAGTGTGTGGGTGCATGTTTTGGCTTTTGCAAAAGGCCATTTGGTATTATGAGTGGAGGGTCAAGACTTCGTACCCCCTGGGTTTGTAGAAAACCCCTTCTTCGTCGAGTCTATGTATTGGAGCATTTTGGAGGCCTCCAAATCCGCTTTTGAGACTTTGCGTGAAATAGAGTACCTTAGGACCATGAAACCCCAACCAATCAACCTATCATCCAGCTCTGAGTGCACCTCCTCAATGGATTTAGATAGGGTTAGGCCGAACGAGGCTTCGAGTGCCTCTGTAAATTACTCTGGCGCAGACATTAAGGATGTCACCCAAGAGGCGAGGTTGGTGAGGGCAAGGAGCCCTGTGGCCATCGTGGATGCCTTTGAGGGTGCTTCCACGGCTGAGGTTGGGGAGGGAGTTGGGATGCCCACTGGGAGGATGTGACTGACCAATCCCCTCGCATACCTAGATAATGGGGTAGACCAAGTAGGAAGGGTAAGGGCTTTTCGTGCTTTCATACTTAGGATCTACTTAAGGTAATGGTCTAACCATTATCCATTTTTCTGCTCAGCACGCCTTCCTGTGTTGGAGGACAAGTTAAGGAAAAATCGAGTAACGAGGGTGAGGGAGCACCCAGTCAAGCACTGAGCGCCCCTTGTAGCTGGTGAGAGTTTGGTCGCTTACCTCTTGTCGCACTCAGATTTTTCGTACTCGAGGAATACACACACAAGCGGAAAAAACACTGTACTCTCTCGTTAGAACTCACCCTCCTAGAAGAATGAGTGTGACTAGGTTTGAATTGAAAATATATTTGAATAAAGGGTTTTTAGAAAAAGCCACCTAACTTGATTAAGGTGAGTTAGGTCACCTAAAAACTAAGCATAATTCGAAGACTACACTTAGAGTTTTTGAAAACGATTTTGAAAATACCTCCTTAAGAGAGGGTTTTTAAGAAAACAGATTGTTTGGCAACCTTTGGAAAACATTTAAGTCCTTTTTGAAAATAAACTTCATTTTGGTCTTACGAAAACAGTTATCTAGGTTCGGAGGTTGGTTACGTGTAGGGAAGACGCACTAAGCCATCACCTTACCCCGCCCTTTCGGTACTTACATGTCTATTCACCCTAGATTCATCTATGAGAGTCTTCAACTAACAAACTGCCCAATTCTATTTACTTTGAAAAAAAGAATGTTTAAAAAGATATGATGCATGATATGCAAATGCAAGAAGAAGGTTTGATTTGAAAACAGATTTTGAAAAGAAATTGATTTGATTTTAGAAAGATTTGAAAAGATAGATTTGAAATTGGAAAGTTTTAAAATTTGGAAATTGAGATTTGAAAATAGATTTTTGGAATTGAAAATTGGAAATAGAGCATAGAATTGGAAACTTGAAGAAGATTGCAGAATTGGTGATTTGAAAGAAGTTGTGGAATTAGAAATTTGAAAAATGGTGTAACCGCACCTATGAGGGTTGCCTATGTATCTTTTTGGAGGAATCAGGTCAGTCATAGTTCGGACAAGAGTCTGATAGAAAATAGAAGAGTTGATTTGGAAAAGAGTTGGACTTTGGAATTCGAATTGGAATTAGCAGGATAGGAAATTTGGACTTTGATTGGAAGATTTGAAAAGATTGGTTTTGAAAGACTTGGTTTTAGGAAACCTAAACTTAGAAACTTAGAAAAGAAGGATTGGACTTGACTTGGAAAGATTTTAGAAAAGATTTGACTCGAATGTTGGACTTGGAAGATTTGGAAAGATTGGATTTAGGAAACGTTCGAACTAGGAAAGGTTCAAATTAGGAAAGTGTCATTTTAGGAAAGTTTCATTTTAGGAAAGTTTTCGTTTAGGAAAGTTTTCGAATTAAGAAAGTTTCAAATTAGGAAAGTTTTGATTTAGGAAAGTTTTGAAATAAAATAAGGTTTCACTTTTAGGAAAAAAGAATGTTTTTGAAATAGGAAAGGTTTTAAAAATAAGGAAGTTTTGAAAATAAGAAAGTTTTGAAAATAAGAAAGTTTCGAGTCTAGAAAGTTTTAGATTTGGAAAGATTTGAAGTTTAGGAAAGTTTAGAAAGATTTGGGTTTAGAAAGATTTAACTTAAGAAAGTTTTGAATTTAGAAAGTTTTGAATTTGGAAAGATTTGAAATTTAGAAAGTTTAAGATTTAGAAAGTTTTAGAATTTGAGTTTTAGAAAATCTTGATATTAGGAAAGGTTTGAATTTAGGAAAGATTGGAAAACCTAGATTTGGGAAGTTAAGATTTGAAATGGGGTAGAGTTAGGAAAGGGTTGAATTAGGAAAAATGTGGAAGTTGAGTTTTAAAATTTAGGGAAGATTTTTATGTTCAAATTTTGTAAACTTAAGATTTAGGAAAGTAAAAGATTAGGAAGGATTTGAATTAGGAAAGGTTTAAACTAAGGAGGGTTAAGATTCCTATTTCCTAAAACAAGGGATTGGATTTTGTTTCTAAAAGAAAAGGTTTGATTTTGTTTCCAAAAATGGAGGATTGTATCTAGTTTCCTAAAGGGAAGATTAGATTTGGTTTCCTAAAGGAAAGATTAGATTTGACAAGGATTTGGAAAGGGAGGTTTTAGAAACCCTAGATTTGGAAGACTATAGTTCTGGCATAGAGAAGAGGTTTTTTGGAAACTTACGATTTTTATGTAGAAAGGGAGGTTTTGGAAACCTAGGTTTGGGGCAAGGTTGAAAATTACGTTTTTGAAAAGAAAATTAGGGTTTCCTAATTATGGGTTCTAGGGCTTGACTTGGGCTCTAAGGATAGAAATTTTGAGTCTTTTTGGAAAGCGCGTTTTTAGAAACGAAGATTTTGGAGGACTATTATAAAGAGGGATTTTTAGAAAGCGTATTTTGAAAAGAATCTTAGGAAGAGAGTTTTTGGAAAGTAAAACTTTGAGAGAGAGTTTTGGAAACAAAATTTTGGAAGAAGCTTTTAGGAAGTAAATTTTGAGGAGAGTGTTTTAGAAAGGAGTTTGAAAAGAGAAGTTTTAAAAAAATAGATTTTGGGAGAGAGTTTTTGAAAACAACTTTGGAAAGAAAAGTTTTAGGAAAGCATGTTAGAAAAGAGATTTTTAGGAAGAGATTTTTGAAATAGAGTTTTTGGAAAGTATAAAAATGTCTCACTTTCCTAAAGTGATTCTAATCATAAGAAGGTTAGAACCACTTTAAGAAAGTGGTTTTGAAAACAACAAGGAGTTGAAAATATAGACCATATTGGTCACTTTAAATGTAACACTTTCCTAAAGCAATCCTAGTAATGGAAAGACTGGAATCACCCTAGGATTGTGATTTTGAAAAAGAAGATTTTGATGCAATTTTGAAAACAAGTTTAATGCAAGCTTTGAAAACGAGTTTGAAAACAGCTTTTGGAAGAATGCAAGATAATGATATGCACAATGCAAATTGGAGTCGTGAACATACAAGGTTAAGGCTTCATCACATAATCAAGCGGCCCGGACCCATGTGGTCTCCGGTTAGACTAAAAGAAGGCCCTCGACACAGTGACTCTCCAATAGCCTAATCTTACACATGAACCGGGAATCCCCTTGTTTCAAGCATGCAAAGAAAGGGGGAAAAAGATGGGGGATTAAAATAGAAGAAAACCCAAGTGGGTTAGGAGAGAGAAGAGAGAGGGGGAAGTGCAGAAACTTAAAGAGAAAACCTACCGTATGTCTTATTTATTTCGCTTGGCTTTGCGCGCCTTGCTTTCTTACTTTTTCTTCGGTCTTCGCTTCAGTCTTCGAGAACTTTGTCTTGGTCTTCAAGTGCTTTGAGTTGCAGCAATCCAAGTCTTCAATGGAAGGTTGGAGGCTAGTGTATAAGTGTATAGGGGTGTGTACGAGTGTATAGGAGGTTAGGGTTTGGTGTATGGTGGCTAGGGTTTGGAAAACCTAGGGAGACTAGGGTTTAGAGAGGTTACGAGCTCTGTATATCAAAAATTAGGGTTTTTACACTGAGTTTGCAGACCTCTTTCACACTGGAGGAGACTTTATATTTATAGAGATGGGATAGACCTGGCGCCTGTTGCAATGGTGCCAAGCCAAATTTCCTCTTAGCGCCACTCAGGCCATTTCTTGGCTTGTAGTGGCGCTAGCCAGTTAAGAAAGTTTTAAGGTCAGCAAGTAACGTATCTTAGGAAGATTTGGGCGCCTGTACTAGTGACTACCATGCAATTTTTAGCCTGGCTTCACTAGGAGTGACTACGGAAAGTCCGAGAATGATTTAAGGGACCGAGATTGGCCCAAAAGGCCGGAAAAGGACAGGAACACTTAAAATAGTGTCCCGAAGGTATTTAACTTGAAAAATGAGGATAAGATTGTCAGAGGGATTGACCGGGCTATTAGGGGCAAAACGGTCAATCGGGCCCGAAAGCTATCGAGCTGGACTCAGAACGTCTTGGAAGAAGATTGAAAATTTGAAAACATTATTCAAAATGTTCCCAAAGGCTTCCGGTTTGATACCCAGAGCCGATGTGGTCAAAAAAGGTGACCGGCCCACCAAGGGCAAAACGGTCATTTTGCACCGGGTTTGCCAGAACTAACTCGGAATGGTCCGGAAAGGTAAAGAAAGGTTGAGAATACTATAAGAAGCATTCTCGGGAGATTACCAGTTTGATACTTAGGGCCGGTGTGGTTCCTAGGGCATTTAGATACCTATGGGCAAAATGGTCATTTTGACCGAAAAGTCTCGGAATTGACCCGAAACTGACTGGAGGGCACCTAATCATGCCGGATTATCTCGGGATGATCTAGGAAGGATGGACTTACCATTCTAAGCAGTTAAGTGTGTTCTTGAGAAACGTGCCGAAAAATGGCCCTAGGGGCAATTTGGTCATTTTTCATCGAAGTGGGCTAGCAAGCACTGATGTTGACCTGGGTTTTGAGTGTTTCCGCCACTCTGACGGCGGTCGCGTGATACAGGAGTTTGTTGGCAATTCTCTATGTCAACCTTTTTATGAGTATTTCTGCTACTCTGACGGTTATGATGTTTGCGAGTATTTTCGCTACTCTGACGATTCGTGATCATTCCTGAGACTGCCTGACCTCGGGAAGCTGCTAAAGGGACTTAGCGCCTGGGAAGTCAACTTTCTCGAAAGCGTGCCTAAACGGACATTTCTGTATTGGAGGGCTAGCAGGCACCAAAGGTGGACCGTTCTACCATCTAAGGGACTTGGGGTCTCGTCCCGCTCGACAGGTTTAAAGGGACTTATCGTTTCGAAAAGATTTTCTTCGAAAAACATGCCGGACCGTCTCGAGGAATCAACTATCTCGAGAGAGGGATTGGAATTGGAATTGAAAAGGGGACTTAACGTCTTCGAAAAGACGTGCCTGATTTGGATTTGGAAAGGGGCCTTATCGTCTTCAGAAAGACGTGCCTGATTTGGAAATGGAAAGGGGACTTACCATCTTCGGAAAGACGCGCCTGTTGGAACTAGAAAGGGGACTTACCATCTTCGGAAAGACGTGCCTATTAGAATTGAAAAAGGGATTTACCATCTTCGGAAAGACGTGCCTATTAGAATTGAAAAAGGGACTTACTGTCTTCGGAAAGACGTGCCTGTTGAAATTGGAAAGAACAATGCCCTCAGGGGCATTTTGGTCATTTTGCCTCTATTTGGGCCTGGCGGGGCTCGCGAAGCGATGAATAGACTGGATTAGACTTGAAAATTCGATTGGACTCAAAATATGTTCACATTGACTTGAGTACAAGTCTGGACGGACTAGAGACTGTCGAGCGGTCAAAAATGGGGTGCTTACACCTCTTAGGTCCAGACCCTTCCATCGAAGCCCTTCGTGCTGAGAGGAGTGAGTCTGGTATGTCTATTGCACCTGCTTTTTAATGCAAGTGTACTGATCTCTGCCTTATGCGTTTTGCAGGACAAGAATCTACCATGGGCTTTGACAAGAGGAGCGTGGGGTCCTCTACCAAGAAAAAGTTCAAGGAGATGGAGAGGGCGAAGGCTGTTGGGGAGTGACCCAGCAACTGCCCTCGACCAAGCTCTGAGGGTAAGACCGTTGAGCCACCTTCTAACAAGGGTCCTATAGCAATTGGCCCACTAAAGGGATCCAAGGCTCCTTCTGCTGCTCAGGCTCCCAGCCAAACCTCCAGGCCTGGAGCTGGTATGTCGCCACCAACTGCCATAACGCCTGTAAGTCAGTCACCTTTGGGCCAGCAAGGCGAGCCCCTCATAATGGAGGATGTCCAAGCTACCTGGGAGAGGATGCAAAAGTTCATCAGCTTGGAGGACGTGGCCCCCTTCATCGAGTGGTCCAATGCCCAACTGACTAAGAGCATGAATCACGATGTTCTCAAAGTGAGACTCCTGGCTAATCTTCCCCCTTTTTCTATGACTGCTTTGACTTGGCACTGATCTATGGATTCTTTTGCAGTTGCATGTTAAGGCACTCTGTCTGTCCACCCACTTGAATTCGAAAACAACTGAGAGCTCCAAGAAATGTCAGGTCATCGAGACCTTGACCGAGACGATCAGCTAGTTGGATAAGAAAGTCAAGGACACTGAGGAGTCCCAGGCAGTTGCTAAGGCAAAAAAGACAGTCGTCTTAGATGAGTCGGTGGAACTTAAGAAAAAGGTTGAGGCATTAACCTTTGATGCCCAGACCTTTGAGGCCGTTAAGAATTCTTTGGCCTCGAGGATAGCTGAGGTGGAGGGGTAGCTCAAAACCGCCCAGGAGAAGGCTGTGGAGGAGTTTAAGGCTGAGGCAGCCTTCCAGGACGAGGTCGGTGAGGCATATATGGAGGGCTTCATCGACGCCAAGGTTGCGGCGAAGAAACTCTTCCCAGACCTTGACTTCTCTGCTCTGAAGCAGTCGGATGACACTACCTCGTAGGCATTTGGTGGGGAAGACCAAACCCCTACAGCGAAAGAAGAGGACGATGCTCAATCTTGAGCCCCAAACCCTTGTAATCGATTTTTATTTTTTATGTTTTTGAACTGCCTTTGTAATTGCCCTCAATTAATAAAAATTCCTTTTATCCATGCTCTGTGTCCTTGTATTTCAATGCTTCAGATTTATAGATTATTTGGAAGTGTAACCTTGTGTAAATTTTTTGACTTGACTAGCCTTCAAGCCTTTTAGCTATTCTGGTCAGTCCAATGGACAGACTAGGGGGCTTAGTTGCCTTATGACTTGACTAGGTGGGCTTGGCAGCCTTGTGGCCTTTCGGCTTTATCTGGTCAGTCTTAACTGATTAGGTGGGCTTAGCAGCCTTGTGGCCTTTCGGCTTTGTCTGGTCAGTCTTGATCAGGTGGGCTTGGCAGCCTTGTGGCCTTTCGACTTTATCTGGTCAGTCTTGGGGACTGACCGGATGGGCTCAGTAGCCTTATGGCCTTTCGGCTTTGTTTAGTCAGTCTTGGGGACTAACCAGGTGGGCTTAGCAGCCTTGTGGCCTTTTGGCTTTGTCTGATCAGTCTTAAGGACTGACCAAGTGGGCTTAGCAGCCTTGTGGCCTTTTGGCTTTATCTGGTCAATCTTAGGGAGTGACCAGGTGGGCTTAGCAACCTTCTGGCCTTTCAATTTTATCTGGTCAATCTTGGTGACTGATCAGGTGGGCTTAATAGCCTTGTTCGTGAGCCATTTTAGTGGGCTGAACCGCTTGGGGCTTTCAATGAGTAGTCATTTCATTAATGAGGGCAGAGTTCATACATAATACTTCTTTAAGTACGTAGCATGCCAAGGGTTGGGCAGGTCCTTGTCATCTAGTCTTGTAAACCAATAGGTACCTTTTCAGGAAAATCCCTTCACTTTGTAAGGCACCTCCCAATTCGGCCCAAGTTTGTCGTCGCTGAGCCTCCTAGTGGATTGATTGACTTTCTTAAGGACTAGATCTCCTGCCTTAAATGTCCGGAGCTTTACCCTAGCGTCATGATATTTGCTCATCCTCTGCTAGTAGGCTGTTACTTCCATAGCTGCTTGTAACATTTTCTCTTTAAGTAGGTTTAGGCTTACCTCCAAGGTTTAGTTGTTAGTCTCTGGTTCATAATGCTCGACCTTGAGACTATGCAGACCTATTTCTACTGGGATGACTGCTTCCGATCCGAATATCAACAAGAAAGAGGTGTGGCCCGTTGCTACCCTTTCCATTGTTTGGTAGGCCCACAAAATGTTGGGAAGCTCTTTAGCCCATAAGCCCTTCGTCTTTTCCAGCTTGGCCTTGATGATGTTGAACAAAGTTATGTTGGTGACTTCTACTTGTCCATTGGCTTGGGGGTGCTCTAGAGATGAGAAATGATGACTGATCTAGAGATCTTAGCAAATCTATCCAAACTGACCTCCTTTGAATTGCTTCCCATTGTCTATGATAACCACCTTGGGGATTCCGAACTTGCAGATGATACTTTTCCATAGGAAGCCCTCATTCTCTATTCAGTGATAGTGGCAATGGCCTCAGCTTCCGCCTATTTTGTGAAGTAGTCTACTGCCACCACTGTGAACTTGGTCTGGCCTTTTCCCATAGGCAGAGGCCCCACAATGTCGATTCCCCATTAGGCAAATGGCTAGGGGCTCTGGATGGGAGTCAATTCCTAGGGTGGTTGCCTTGGGACGTTGGAGAACCTTTGACACTTGTCACATCTTTTTACAAAGTCTTGGGCATCCTTTTCCATGGTAGGCCAGTAATAGCTTGTTCTGAGTATCTTTTTGGCTAGGGCCCGTCCACCCCAGTGGTTGCCACATACCCTTTCGTGCACTTTCCTCATGATGTAGTCAGCATCTGCCTTTCCTACACACTTGAGCCAAGGCAGGGCGTGCCCTCTTTTGTACAGTGTCCCGTTCATCAGGGTGTATTTACTAGCTCTGTACTGGATCCTCCTGGCCTCAGTCCTGTCTTCTGGCAAAGCTCCCCGCTCCAAATAATCTCTTATCGGTGTTGCCCATTTAACTTCCTATTCCACCTAATATATCTCCGGACTTTGAATGTTTGGCGAATTTAACACTTCCATGGGGACTCTTGGGTTTTCCTTTTGAGACGATGCTATCCTAGCCAGTCGGTCTACCTCCTCATTCTGTAGCCTGGGTACTTTTTCTAATAACACCATGGAGAACCTCTTGGTTAGGCTTTTTTTCCATTTGACAGTATTTTTGCATTTTTTCCCTTCTAGCCTCGTAGTTACCTTGAACATGTTCAACTACGAGCTGGGAATCGCTATGTACCAGGACATGTTCTGCCCCCATTCGCCTAGCCATTCGGAGTCCGGCTAATAAAGCTTCATACTCGGTTTCGTTGTTGGAGGCTAGGAATTTGAATCGTACAGTGTACTCTAATTTGTGACATTTGGGGGTGACCAGAATAATTCCAACACCATTGGATGCGTCGGTGGAGGAGCCGTCAACATTGAGAACCCATTGTGCTTGTTCAAGGTTTGTGTCAGGGTGGGTCGTTGGGTGAGTGAGCTCAACAATGAAGTTTGTCACAGCCTGACCTTTGATTACCAGTCTTGGTCAATAATGAATATCGAACTGGCTCAATTCAACCGACCACTTAACCAGTCGGCCTAAGGTCTCTGGTTTGTGGAGGATCTTTTGCAATGGTTGATCGGTCAGAACTATTATGGTATGGGCTTGGAAATATGGTCTCAATCTTCGAGCTGACATTACTAAGGCGAAGGCCAGCAGCTCCATCTTGGGATATCCTTTTTCTGGCCCCCTCAGGGCTCTGCTCACGTAGTAGACCGACTTCTATACACCGTCTTCCTGTCTGATCAAGGCTGAGCTGACCGTTGTGGCTGACGCTACTAAGCAAAGGTAGAGCTCTTCCCCCTCAACGATCCTGCTGAGTAGTGGGACTGAGCTAAGATACTGCTTTAGTCCTTGAAAGGCCTAATCACACTTTGCTGTCCATTCAAAAGCTTTTTGTAGAACCTTAAAGAAAGGGAGACACTTTTCTATGGACCTCAAGATAAACCTGTTCAGTGCTGCCACTCTACCAGCAAGTCTTTGTACCTCCTTGGTGGATGTTGGGGGCCGCATGTCCATAATTGCTTTAACCTTCTCGGGGTTTGCCTCTATTCCCCTATTAAAGACCATGAACCCCATGAACTTGCTAGAGGCTACTCCAAATGCACACTTCGCTGGGTTTAACTTCATGTTGTAGGCTCTTAGATTCCGGAACGTCTCTTTTAGATCTGTCAAATGACTAACTATTTTTTTGCTTTTCACTAACATGTCATCTACGTACACCTCTATGTTTCTACCGATCTGAGTGCTAAACATACGATTAACAAGCCTCTAGTAGGTTGCTACACCGTTCTTCAGGCCGAAAGGCATTACCTTATAGCAGTATAGGCCTCTTCCATCACGAACGACATGTGTTCCTGGTTACGCTCCACCATTTTTATCTGGTTATAGCTTGAGAAGGCGTCCATGAACATTAGCATCTCGTACCCTGTCGTCGAGTCCACCAGTTGATCTATCATGGGTAATGGAAAACTATCTTTGGGACAAGCCTTGTTCACATCTGTGAAGTCTACACACATTCTCCACTTTCCACTAGCCTTCTTGACCATGACCACGTTGGACAACCAGATGGGATATCGGGCTTCCTTTATGAAGCCGGCTCTAGTCAACTTCTAGAACCTCTTCAGCTACGACCTCGTTTCAGTCTGGGGCAAAGCTCCTCCTTTTCTACCTTACTGGCTTTGCAGTTGGGTCTATGTTTAGATGATGGGCAACGACTCGGGTATCGATACCTGGCATATCCTCATGGGACTAGGCAAAAACATCGGCATTTTGCTTAAGGAAGGACCTTAACCCCTTATTGAACTCTTCTAGAGCCGTCGTCCCTATCTTCACTACTCTGGTCTGATCCTGCTCACCGATCACGACCTTCTCGAGCTCTTCCACCGGCTCTCCCCTTCTAATCTCCTCCTCATCTCGGACTTCCAGCTCTTTGATTAGCATGGCCTCCTTGGTCTCTCCTTTGAAGGATGCCATGTTGCATTCTTTGGCGGTCTGTTGGTCTCCCCTGGCTTCGCCAACTCCTTGAGGTGTGGGGAAATGACCTTCAAGTGATAAGTGGATGGTATAGCTTTGAACTCATTGAGGGTTGTTCTGCCAACAATGACGTTGTAGGCTAAAGGACAATCTACTACCAAGAATGTCACCATCTTGATAGCTTGTTGTGGTGCAGTTCCCAAAGTTACTAGCAGGGCTATTGAACCCAAAGGGGTGACTTTGTCTCTAGTGAAACCGACCGAGGGGAATTTACCGGTTGTAGCTTTTTTGTGCCCACCTTCAACTGTTCGAAGGCCCTTAAAAACAGGATGTCTGCCGAGCTACCACTATCCACTAGGACTCTCTGTATCAGGAAGTTGGATACTACTGCTGATATGACCAAGGGGTCATCATGAGGTTGGCATATGGTCTCTGCCTCTTTATCGGTGAATGTGATGGGGTTATGCTCTGCCCTAGACTTTTTAACTAATCGGTCTATGGATATGACTTTCTTCTGATTGCGGGTCTCCCTAGCGTGCCTTTTCCTGGCAGATAAGGATTCACCACTGCCTATAAATCCTCCAGAGATGACCCTTATCTCTCCCATCGGCTGCTGATTTTGCTTTTCATTCTCAAGGCTGCGCCGTTCAGCCTATCTCGGGGGCTGGTCTCGCCTCTCGTCCCGCCTACCTCCTGCTATATATCTTCCTAATCTCCCTTGTTTGATTAGGTTTTCCACCTGCTACTTGAGGTCGTAACAGTCCTCTGTATCATTGCCATGGTCCTAGTGGAATCGACACCACTTGTTGGTAGGTCTCTTCTCTAGGGGTTGGGGTTGGGGGGGGGGGGGGGGGGGGGGGGGGGGGGGGGGGGGGGGGGGGGGGGGGGGGGGGGGGGGGGGGGGGGGGGGGGGTTCGTCTTGGCCACTTTAATGTCGGGTCCCCTTTAATCTTGTAAAGGACTTAATCCAGGAGAGTATTTAGGGGGGTAAAGTACTGGTTGTACCTGGCTGGCTTGGCCCTATTTCTCTCTACCTTGGGTTTCTGCTCAGCCAGTCTAGGGGCTTTTGCTGCCCTATCATCTCTTTTCTCCTCAGCCAGTCTCTTCTTATCCGTACTAGGACTAACGTTCTCTGGATTCTCCCTAGCTTTGAGGGTATCTTCTGCATTCATGTATTTCTACGCTCGGAGCATGAGAGCAACCATAGTCTTAGGTGCCTCCTTAGACAGGGAAAAAAGGAACTTGGGGGTCCTAACGCCTGCAATGAAAGCTGCTACTGCCACCTTCTGATCCAGGTCATCCATGTAAAGAGTCTCTTGGTTAAAGCGAGTGACAAACTCGCACAAAGTCTCCTTCTTGCGTTGTTTGGTGTTGAACAATGAAGTGGAGGGCCTCCTTTACCTCTGCCTCTGCCCTCCGATATAATGGCTGACGAACAACCTGCTCAGGTCCACGAACTTGTTGATCGTCCTAGGGGAAAGCCTGTGGAACCAAATCCGGGCTGGGCCTTTAAGGGTTGTACGAAATGCTCTGCATATAATTTCGTCAGGGACTACCTGGAGATCCATCAGGGCTTTATACGCCTCAAGGTGGTCCAAGGGGTCTTTTGTGCCATCAAAGGACTCCAACGTGGGCATCTTGAATTTTGGGAGTAAGGGTATCTTATTACTCCTGACTTGAAAGGCGTGTCTGTTCTATTCACTAGCTCTTCTACCGTGTTGAGGCCTTTTTCTTTTACTGCGGCAATCACTTCGACCAGTTGGGCCTGTATATCATTCAACTGCTCATCCCACACTAGGCGAGTTTCGCTAGTGTGCTCCAGAAGCACCACTGTCACCGCCTTGGATTGGGCCATGTGGCTTTGGGCTTCGTTGGCATGGGTTCCAGCCCCTCTCAGCAGAGGGTTTTCTCTGGATAACGTTGGATCCTTCGCTCTTTCGCCGGCGTTGCCTTCCTCATTCCTTGCTGCCAGCTAGTTTGCAAGAATTGGCAAATCCTCTAGTGGCGGAGGGTCTACCACTGCCGGTACCACTAACGGCGGGGGCAATCTCCTCTCTAACTCCTGATTTCGGGCTTGGAGCTGGTTCATGGAAGCCATCATCTTGATGATTTGCTATTCCAAGGCAGCGATCCTAGTAGTGCTTTGCTCCTCCATTACTTTGTCTAGCCTGATTGATGTAGTATCGAATCGTGTCAAGACCATGAAACAAACAAAGTGTCGTTCCCACAGATGGCGCCAACTGATGATACAGTGAATTTTTTCGATCTTTCCGACCTTAGATGCAGAGGATTGGAGTGATGAATCCTTCTGCTTGGGACACCAATGTGGTGCCTGCCAAAGACAATCTAATGCCAAAGTTAGGCTAGAGATAAATGGACAAAATAACAATGCTTGAGAGTTGATGTGTTTTAGTACCTTCATTGGAGATGATGACTGCCCTTTATATGGAGGTGTAAGCACCAAGTATGGCTTTAATTGTGGACACCTTAATGGGATAGATAATCGTGTCCTCATATTGCGCACCAAGGATCGTGGGTGCATACCGTGCCCTCACGTTAGGCTTCATGGATCATGCTCTCAACCATGGACGGAACTGTCCTAATCATGGGATCGTGGAGGCTGATCTTCAGGCAAGAGTCTCGGAGTACCGTAATGACAGCGCCTGATGCGACACTGGGGCTCTGTCCCTCCAGGTCTGTGGGCACACCTGGTCAAGAGGGTAGCACGGAGAAGTTGGTTTGGAGACCCCACTTGGGCTTATATGGTCTACCTAAGAGGGACAAACTGGCTATACTTGTCGTATTATTAAGGGAAGAAGAGAGTAAAAGCAAGATGACAACATTTTCTCTTGTTGCTCTAAGAGACGTGCACAAAACACTCCCAACTTAAATAATTTTTTATGATCATAGGTAAGGGTGTATTTTCTTCTTCTACAGGGCTAGCTAGTATACGGGCGTTATCTGCTATGGTTGGAAGAGCTGACAATCACACATGAAGAGACGTGCATTGGGTTATCTTATAGTTGATTTTCTACGTGTCGTGTGAGGATTAGTGTTGGTGCAGAACCTGTAATAGTCTTTGCAGGGATAAGTGTGAATAGGTATAATGTGGTTCTAAATAAGATGTAAGACAGAAGAGAGTAACTAATCCTCTGAACTGAGGCCGTTTGGTATAACTTTTGTATCAAGTTTTTTTTAAGTTTACAAGTAAAAGAGTCAAGGTTTTTTAAATTTTTTGCTTTTCTGGCTTTACTTTAACTAAAGATAAGCAAAAAAACAAAAACAAAAAAACAAAAACAAAAAAGCAAAAAACTCGAATTTTTCTAACTTTTTTGCTTATAAACTTAAAAAAAACTAGTCAAAAAACTAGTACCAAACGGGGCCTAACTCTTGTTAATTCATCAAAAGCTACTTAGAACAAACGTTCTTACATTATATTTAAAAACAAAACAAAACCCTAAACCTAATTGAATTCGGAAGCAACAGATATTAAGTAACATACAAAAATTTACCCAAAACAAAAAAGTAAGTTAAGCCCAAATTGACTACTAGGCTCTTAAAAGAACTTGCATGAAAAAACGTAGACTAAATCAGGATCATGTGGGCAAAGTACATTTGTTCAAAAATAGCAAAATTGTTATTTTAAAGATGTAAACTACGAAATTTGTTCAAAAAGCAACGTATATCATGGCATAGCACTGAGTTTTGTTTATTGAGTCATTTCGGATCAGATTTAAACGAGGTGAGCAAACTTAAATTTATCTCAATGCTCGAAATAGCGTATGACTACGCAATTTGTATCAAATCAGTAGATTGCCTCTTCCCTCAACAGCTATATCTCTGTATACTGGAAAAGGTGCAGTTTCTACTTGAGGAGTATATGTCTATTTTCCTAGATTGAAGTTCTCCTTTTATAGCTTTTCTGAGCATAGAATTCATGCTGCTACCTTTTTTTTTTTTTTTTTTTTAATCCTTCAGAACTACATAAAAAGAAACAAAGAAGCTAAATATTTTTCTTTTACCATGCACATCACTTTTTATCTCCTGCTACTCCACGGTACACATAGCGGACAAGAACATGTTCTACCCATCATAGCTGGATTATTCCCACCTTCGCCATGAAAAGTTAGATTTACCGGAGTTTTACAAACGCCACAAAATGTAAAAAAAGCGTCACAAAAAGTTAACCCAACGTCGAAGATACCACCGCCGTCTTAAGTTAACAACGTTTGTCAAACGCCGTAACAGCATTATAGTCGGCATTTTAGAAAACGCCACAGTTTGGTTCCTCCAGTCACTGGCCGGTGATCTCACCAATAAGTCAGCGCGTTGTAAACGCTGCGTTCTCACTTTTTACTGACGTTTACAAAAACGCCAGCTTTCCTTTTTTTTAATTTTTTTGGATATTCTTTTCTCTTTGTTTTTATAAACTAAAATGGATTTTTGTATTAATTGAAATTGGTCGTTAATCATCAGTTAACTAGATGTCGTATTCCCTCATTCAAGTTTAGCAGGTCGCATTCCGTTTCATAGAATAATCTTCCCTACTAGATAATAATTAAACTTCATTTACGGACATTTCACTTCACCATGAAAACTAATGCAAATAGTATTATAGAGGAGCTCACCTATTAATTTTAACTGAATAAATTAATGACAATGAAAGAAAGAATTCCAAAAAAGTATCGGGTAAAGAATTTAAGCAACAAATTCAATAAATCCTGCAACAAATTTATTACAGACAAAAAAAATTAATTACATGCATATATCCAAGAAGATAATAAGCAAAATGCCATCAAAGCTGGTATGAATGGCATGATGCAAAAAAATCCTAAGAAGAAGAAATGTGATTTGGAAATACAATGCTCCTATCAAAATTTAAATATTTGGTTGGCTTGCTTTACTGGATAGATTCAAGACAAAGGTGATGCTAAGCAAAAGGAAATGTTTGCTTCAAGGTAGTGGATTTGAATGCCCTTTGTGTAATCAGGCTAATGAAGATACTAATCATTTGCTGCTCAAATGCTCTGTATCATGGAAAATATGGTGTGATATCATTAGATGGTGGGGGTTGGAATGGATTAGTTCGAATTCTTTGTTCTCCCGTTTGCTATGGTGGAGAGATAATGACTTTAAGCATATTGGAAAAAGCCTATGGGAAGCCTTGTTTCTAGCAATTATATGGCACATATGGAGGGCCAGAAATGACATTATGTTTAATCAAGAAGTCATCATATGGGAAGAGGTTCTGGAAAACATAAAGATTCAGACAGTGTTGTGGGTTAAAGCTGAAAATTCTTGGGTAAAATTTTCTATCAATGATGCTATTTATTCGCTTCAAGGGGTAAGGGAGATGAGGTGCTAGTTTTTATTTCTTTTTGAATTGGGTGATTTGTTAGTGCAGTAGTGTAATGTCATGTTGATGTTGGTGTCTCACCAACAATTGATGGCTGCTGCTGCAAGGACCATTTTGGTGAGGCTTTTGCAGTTCTGGAGATTTCCTCTACTGCATAGCCTAGCCCTTGATGTATGCCTTTTGCATTAATATATTTTTTCACTTGTCAAAAAAAAAATATTGTTGTATCAGAATCAGCTCCAAATTTTTATGTTACACCAGACAATGAATGGCTATGAAAAAAATCATCACCATCAGAGACAAGTCTGATTCCTAGGTCGTCACCATCCGAGACGAGTCATGCGACTAAACCTCGTCACCGAGAAGAGTTTTTCTCGTACAACTCGATTGGCGTCCCTGACTTGAGTGGAATTACCAAGAAGGCGTTGAAGCTGTTGGTGAGAGATCGATTGATCTGTGGAGAGGGAGAAACAAAGAATTATCTATCTACGGGAAGGGGCTCCTGAGAGATCTAGAGAAAGAGAATAATCTGCGAGTTCGGGGATCTTAGTAGCAGGGCCAAATGATATGAGCGATAATGTGGGATTTCAACAGTGTATCTACAAATTCCGAGAGCTCTACCGATCAGCGGCTCTACAAACGATGTCGCATCACTCAACATAAAATATGGCTTTTGGAAACGTTATGAAAGTTTGACAGCGAACGACGTTTTTCTCAACGCCGCCTTCTAAACGCCGTCGCATGAAATTTTTCATGTATTGTCGGTAGGAACAGTGGTGTATCCATTTAGCATGAAAATTCAAAAGACAGAATTATGTATGTCAGCGCTGTTTTTCTCTTTTTGGTTTTGTCGTGGATATATGTATCTGATCAATCAAATCATCTTGACTGGACAAGGAAGTGGTTGTGTATTTGACATCACTTAAAATTGATGAAGATTTTCAAAAAAGGAGTCAAGCAATTAGTGGAAAATTTTGAAGGCCCCAATTATAGGAGGAGTGATACGGTGCAAATTGGGCTTCCCCACCCTTGATCCTACCAGGCGACCAATTCACTAAGAAAAAAGCTAGCATCAGCTGTGTCGATTCGCCGAGCATCGACTAATATATTACACTTCATCTCGGTTTCACTAGTTGAAGGTAAGTTTGAACGGCTAATGCATTAAATCTTAGTTGGGTTCAAGTGAGCTCCAGCTAAGATGTAAGGTATTAATAGACATTGTTGGATAGGTGCGGGCTAATGCTAGCACACCTCATCCACTAAAGACAAGCTATCAGGCACGGGCAGCATCCCTCACAGACCATGACGATAGTCGTGCGTCATTGATGAATGGTGTCGCCTGAAACCACAGAAGAAGATTTTTTTTTTTTTACTGTATAAATTTTTTGTTTACAAAAATTTTGAATCCACCGATGGAAAGGTTTGAACCCATATATGAGCTGAATCAATAAGTCTGAAAAAAGAACTAATAAGTTGCTAATTGATACTAATCTTGAATTTTAATAGAGTAGTTGATACTATCTTACTACTGAATATTTGTCCATCAATTTACATGTATGTTTACACCCCTTCACCTATTTTTATACTTTTCCTTTATGAGTTTAAGGGTAGCAGTTGTTCCCTTTTGACGGAATTCATGTAGTTCTAGGAAAATTAGATTGGATTTTTAGTGGTGATTTCTAACGCAACAAGTCTCACTTACTTCTTTTTCTTTAATTTCTCTCTTTTTTGCTTGTCACACTACAAGAAATATCATTATTAGTGACCAAAGTATTAGTCACAAAAAATCTAACATCTGTCACAAAATCATTTTGCAACAAAAAAAAACTGGTCATAGCTTGGTCACACTATGCTGGTTGTTTAAAGCCCTTGCGACCAAGCACTATTATGGTCACAAAATATGGAACGTTTTGTGACTAAAGATAACTAGTCACAATAAATACTAGATTCCACGACCATATGTTTGTTGCAAAAAAGGACTAAAATTGGTCACCTTACACCATGTTGGTCGCTAGAAATTTGCCTTTTCAACCAAACCTGACTACCTTTGGCAACGAAGTGATTGGTCGCCGTAGAGACGTTTTTGCAACGAAGTACTTTTGTCTCAAAGGATAAAATTTCTGAGTCTAATCCAACAACCTTTGGCGACAAAAGGACTAGTTGCCACATAAATTATTTGCAACTACCAACATTGGTCACCAAAGACAATTTATTATAAAATATTGCAACAATGTATTCGGTCACAAAAACCCCCCACACTATAGTTATTTTGTGACAGTAGTTGTAAGTGTGACTAGCAATTTGGCGGGCAAATATCCTTTCTTGGTGATCCTTTTGTAACAAAGCAACTTAGTTACCAAAAGTCTTTAAATTTGGGTTGCTAGTAACAAGAGGTATTTTTCTTTCCTGTAATACTATTTTTGTAATTCATTGTGTCGAATATTACTATCATCACACAATTTGCTAATGAGAATAAATTTCATGATGAATATCCATAAAAATTAATATAAATCCATAACATGCATATCTCCCAAATTCACAAACAAGTAAAAGATATATTCACATCAACTACATCCAAAAAATAACAAAACACAAAATTCCAAAAGGAAACTAGATAGCACTAATGAGACTCCAGCCACCTCCAAATCCGTATTTGAATCAAATCTGCAAAAACAAAAAAATGAACAAAAACAAATTTAATGGTAGTCAGTTCAATGTTGTAACATCTTATAGGCATAATTGAGAGGTGTAAATGAGACTCAATTGCAAGATCCATGAAAATGAAAATGAAAAGGTACACACTAAAAACTATAATGGAGCTGGCCACAAGCTCACTTCATTACTCCATCTCAATTCATGTAACAAACAAAATTGTGCATATCTATAACAACTGAATCATGAGCAAGTTGAATAAGATGTGTTTTTGTACACCAACAATAAATAAAAACTTAATTAGAAAATAAAAAGGTAACTATAAAAAAAAACTCTAATAGAGCTAGCCAAAATCTCTCTTCTTAACTCCAGATTTATCAATGTAATACACAATTGTGCATATTTGTAAAAAGTGAACTACAGTAAAAAACAAATTAAAAAAAAAGTGATTTAACATAGGGGGATAAGGTTTTCCCAGAGGAAGTGATAACCTTGCTTATAGGTTCCAAGTTCAAGACCCAGCCTACCCTCCCCTTGCTCATAGGTTCCGGGTTGAAGCCCTGCCCTCCCCTTTCCCCATTCCCTTATCTATATATAGTGTGATGTACTCCTAATTGTGCACCGAGAAAGGATACATAGACCATGAGATAATTAATTAGCTATAAATTTTAAATGAATAGGCCAATATTATGGTAAGTAGTTTATGGCAGGGTTTGTTTTATTAGCAAACTAAGCTACCTAAGTTTTTAATAATTAACTTGAAAGTTTGAACCTTTTTGTGTTGAGAAGATGAAGACATGTTCAAATAGGAATATGCCTTGATAATTTTCCATGCGCTAGCTTTGTGAATTGAACATTCTAGTTTTGCATATCAGGTAACACAAGAAAGCCTGTAGCATTTGTTTTACTCTCACCATCTTTCCTAAATTGCTCTTAAAGCAATGAAATTTACTAGATAAATCTAGCCGGTCAACAAGAGCTTTGCCTAGCTAAAGAAATTAAAAGAGGGAAAGATAAGAAGTATGGCTTGAACTCCAACTTGCACAGGGGAGAAACCAAAAATACCATAGAGATAATCCATGAAACATAGGATAAAACACACCCAAAAAGATTATAAATGAAAGCCCAAGGGTAGGGTTTGGTGGTTTGGTGGTTTGGTGTTTGGCTGTTTGGTCTTCCTCCATTTCAGTTATGGTTTTACATTTTTCAGTTACTTATCTCTAGTTTCTTATGTGTTGCTTATCTCTAGTTTCTTGTATGTTGCTAAATAAAATAGTTCCAGTACCTTTGCTTCTACCCCAATTGATATCCAAACAATGGAAACCCTAATCTCCAATCTAAGCCTGGTGAAAAGGACAATTTTAAAAGTCCAATGTGCCTCAATCAAAGTCTAATTAATTCCTACCTCAACTGATCCATCTAAAGAATGCTTTGAAATGCATAGAAAATAATTGAATGACGAACTTAATATCTGGATATGACAATGCATGTTCTCTGTTGATCTATCTAAAGGATACTCTACTTTCTTAAATCAATATTACTCAGTGATGCTAAGTTAAAAATGTACATTACCATCATGCAGAGGGAACAAATGAACCTCTCAAGTCCATCCGTGACAAGAATGAGTCAAATAATGACTGTAGTCGATTAGTCTTCTGAGTTAAAACCTGCACCTCTTCAGCCAACTCTCCATTCCGCCTCTCTGCTTGATCTGCCCTCTTTGTAGTTTCTTCTAGTTGTATACGGGCAACCTGTCTTGCTTTAGCTGAAGAGTTTGGCCTCAGCCCATGCCCAAGACCTGGTACGTATCCTAGTGTAGTACCAAGGACCAACTCACATATTTGATTCTCTGTCAATGGTGTACCTTCCTCTGGCACAAGACACGATTTGAGCGCCATCATTCGCATCTGAACATGATCCAACTGCAGTTAGTATACATTTTTATATGACACTTTATATAGGAATTAATTAAACTAAGTAAAAACAGGCTTACATAAAACTCTTCAGCATGTAGTGAGGTCCAAGACCCATCCTTGCTATGGGTTCACCTATAAAATTCTATCCTACCAATCTCAGCATTTTCCTACTCATCATTAACAAATTATCATATACAATGACAAATTATCTAGAGTTCCATAATAAGAATTTTTATACCAAATGAGAAGCAATAATACCAACTCCTCTCTACGCCGCAAAAATGACTTTGATCCACTATAGTGAAAAACTTTCAAATGAGAGCGATTTTGTGCACTTGCCTTGCTCCTCTCCTGCATCAAAAGTCCAAACATAGCAACACGTATTCACATAAGTATACCTTTTGTTTCATTAACAAAAAATAAAAAGATACATTTTACCTGGAACTTCTCAGACATCACATAATCACACAAGAGATTCCAATCACTAGAATCTATGTAAGAGTAGGAATTAAGGCGTGCCTCATCCATCATCTTAAATGGCCTAATGCGAGAATAAAGTCGATGTTGATAATCAGAGTAGCGCCCACCAAGAATGTAATCAGTTACTGCCCTGACATGTGGATCATGAAAGTCTAACTGGAACTCATCCTAATAAAGACAACCTGACAAACATTAATGTTTGGTAATTTTCCCTATTCTGCAAGAAGTAATTTTATATAAGAATAAGCCTCACATATACACTAAGGGCATGCTCTAGTTTATACAAATGCATGTATGAAGACCATTACATCCAAATACAAGATGGAGATCATACATGAACAAAAATATTGAGAACAAGTCCTATATCAATGAAAATGAATGGTATTCCGGAAGACAATATTCTTTGACAAACATTTCCACAAGGTGGTCTCATACTAAGGTCTCATACTAACATCGTAGATGATAGAAAGCTTTAGTTCAATCCAGAATTCAAGCATAAATGATGATAACTTATCATTAAATGGCATGACAAATGTGCTCTTACAGAAAGGTATGAGCTTATTTGGTGGTACTACTTAAATCCATTTAGATTGAAAACTAGGAAAACAAATAAAACTAAGTGGGATTCAAATAAAAACAAAAAGGAAAGAAAAAAAGAAGCTAACTTCAAACCAACTATAGTAGCTGATGTCGGAAGCCCAACAAGGTTTATTAGTTGAGACTAGCTTAGTAGCATAGAGTCCAATTATCGAAATAGAGTTGTAGTCTCTATTTTTTAGCTGACTTTGCAGTCAAATCTAAATCAAATGGTGGAGATTCAGCACACAAACCTTAAATGCATATAAAGGTCTATGAATCTAGTTTCCAACAAAAAAAACGGTGTACGATTTGGAGACCTATAGAAAGAGATATGATCTTTTTTTTAAAAAGTGTCAAAGCTGCCTGCACATTCTGAAAATTCAGCAATCTTGATTTTCTGTTGCATTGGTCCAGCACACCTTTTCTAACTTTGTTCCTCTATGATCTTCTTTATCTAAAATCCTTATTCAATCTCTTATATAATTTCAATAGGATATACTATATGTAGTCCAAATTTCTAGGACATTTCTCATAGAACTAGCCTATTTGAACATATGTACACGTGTACTTGTGTGTGGTATGCAATTATATCAACACTTGATCAATGAAAACTTACAGGAAGGCGTACAAACATTGGATCCTTGTCCTCATCCATCATATCGCTCCAATGAGGAACACTTAATGGCGCAAACATGCGACATACAACGCCAACTTCCGAAGTGAAAACACCAGCATCTTTGCCCACCGGTCCCCACTTATCCTGGGGGATATGTAGTGCACCATCTACTGCTTAACTCCATCTACATACGCAGTGCACCATCTCTTGTGAAGTTGCTTCCAACTCTTGTCCGTATCTTTATCCCTATCACAAGATCAAAAAGATAGTGTTCTCTACCTGTATATGTTAGATGTTAACCACAACATATAAGGTGTAGTTATTTGTTATAGGTAGTAGACAAATATTTGATTGTCTCTTTCTCTTCTCTTTTCTCTCAATAATTTGTGCAAGGATAAGCAAACCACGGAGAGAGAGAGAGAGAGAGAGAGAGAAATCAAAATTCGAGAACCCACTGATCTCTGATACTGGATTAGTTGCTAAAATTGGGAACCAATCTCACATAGACTGTAAATCATATACACTGTATATATAAGTTACAAGAACAATATAAAATGGCAGGAAGAGCATATCCAAATTAAGTTACTAGAAAGAAACTAAAAGAGAAATCAGGCTATGTTTACATCCTCAGAAATTTCTGAGATTTCTCTTCCTATTTTTTAATTTGCATCGGTACAAAGACTATCATACATATCAGGCACAAAAAATTGCAATATAATATGTGTATATATACACATATCTGTGTCTGTGTGTGTGTGTGTGTGTGTGTGTGACCATTTACAAAACAAATTGAAGCCAAAAGAAAGAAAATTGAATGCTTACTTGACGTTGCGAAAAGGGAGCATGAACCTCGCCAGCAATAGATTTATGTTCCCTTTTGACGCTATGTTTTGACGCTGAGTTCTGCATTTCAGTATAGGGCTTAGGTTGTTTTGGTAATTGGATGAACAGGGGGTTCGAAGTGGTGGAGGGGAATCGGGAAGTGAGGTGGTGGAGGGGAAAGGTGAAAGTAGTGGAGGGAAACAAATTGATCGCCTAAAACTTCCCCTTCCCGTTATCCTTAGAAAAAAAAAATTGATCGCCTAAAACACCATTTTTTTTTGGTATTCTTCCTTTACGAAATTGAATGGGTGGCATATTATAAAATATATAATACAAATATCTCTATTTTTGCACTTTATTTATAGACAAGTGGAGAACTAAGCAAAGAAAAATATATATCATTAATTTTGATAAATTGATTATTTTGTGAGTACTCTTGATAATTGATATTTATAATTTACTTTTTCCAATTGATATTCGAGCTCTGGTTAATTTCACTTAAAATGTTTTTCTTGAAATTTTGTACTTATTTTTCATTGTTCGATTGATCAAATAGTACAGAAAATATTTTTAAAAAAAATTATTTTTCATATTAAAAGACCAACACTAAGTTATATTATAAAAATCCGTTAAGTTTTTTTTGGCTTTTAGCTCTTTGAATTTTCAATACTATTTTAACAATTACATCACTACCACTACCACACTGACAATTACCACCACCACTAGAGATGGAAAAATAACCTGATATTCGGGGTCTCCGCCCCTATTGGTACGGGTATGAGATAATACTAATTCAGGCAGGGTGAATTTGGGAACAAGTTGAAAAAACTCACCTCAACCCGAACCCGCCCCGTTTATAAATATATATTTATTTTTATATATATAAATTTTATTAAAATATAATTATTGTGATTTTTTCTATTTTTTTTATTTTATCCCTTGCTTTATCCATAATGTGTTTGAAAAAAAAAACACAAAGATAAAGGTAGCAGGGCGGGTGGGTTTGGGAAGGGGTTATACGGGGTGTTTAAAAAAACTCACCTTATCCCTTGTTTTATTCATGATGTGTTTAAAAAACTCACCTTAACCCAAACCCGTCCTGTTGCCATCTCTAACCACCATTGCTGATGTAGCCACACACAACCACCACCACCACCCATAGCTGCCATGCACCCACCCATCGTTGATGCCGCCACCAGCACCCACCACCACCACTCCTGCCACCACTGGCCATCTTGCCACCACCATCCTACCACAAAAAAATAGTGTTATATAATTCTTTTTCTAGAAAATAATTTTCAAATGTCCAAATAAAAATAATTTTTAAGTAAAACTTTTTACTTGGAAAAATATTTTCTAGTGTAAAATATTTTACGTCAAATCAAATAGATCCATAGGTTAAGGCTTAGTCCGTAAGGATTGTATTTGTATGTATAAGGATTTTGGTTCATTTTGATTTACTTGAATTATAGTTATGATTATCTATACATGTTTGCTACATTGGGAGGAGAGAAAAGGAATTGAAGGAAAAATTATTTAGACAAATAATTAAAAAGGAAAGAAATAATTTTAAGTTATTTTTGTTTGGTTAGAAGAAAAAATGGAGAGAATTAAAGAAAAAAACATTATGCCTTTTATTTTGTACTCGTATTTAAAATTATTTCACGTAAAAATATTTTATAAGATATGCTATACATAAACTAATTTCTCAATCCATTTTGTTATCCACTATACACAATACAATGAGATACACATTGAACAATTAAACTCCTACATATATAAAAAAATTTAACATCAATCTTATGTTAGGTTTTGTTTAAAATTTAAAGCGAATTTGCATGTGGCCTTGAAAAATGGCCATGTGGCCCCTTGCACAATGACCCCTTGCAAAATGGCCATACGGCATTTTTCATTTGCTGTAGAAATGTAAGCTAACACCATGTTGACATTGCAACTTTTGTAAAGGGAAGGGGTTATTTGTTCCAAGTAAAATTCAAGTCCTGTAGCGGGATTTCGTACAAAGTGTAAGAGTGAATTTTTGCTAATTACAGAAACTTATAAATCAAATGTTTAGTGAAGAACCTGAGAGATTTTAATAATTATTTAAGATACATAATTAACAAATGTTGAGTATTAGAGACTTGCTATAAGTGATAACGAAATAAATAACTTTTTTTTTTCACATTATGTGTTGGCAATGTTGGTAGCCCAGATATCCCAAAATATCATGTTGTCTGAAAATAACTTATTTGAACTATAATGATGACTTGACTTGGTTGCCAAAGTCGCCCTTGCCTATTGAGACCAAGATAATGGTCGCAAAATATATAGTTTGCACTGGCGAAGAATATTGGTCACAAAAGTGTCTCTTATGTGTTGCAAAGCAACAATGTGTTTTGGAAACTTTCTATTGCGACAACAGATTGGTCACTAAATGCTTAACATTTTGCGACTGAAAACGTTGGTCACGAAAATGCTTAATTTAGAACTTTTGCGCGACCATAGGCATTTGGTTGCAAAAACTACGTTAGGTTGGTCGCAAAATAAATTCCCACTGGCGGGAAAGCTTGGCGCCAATGTTTAGGCAACTAACTTTTTGAGACTATGATTTCCTGTCACCATTAGTTTTGGCTTCATACTTTTGCGACCATTGTTGAGTTTGGTAACCAAAAGCATACTTTTTGCGACTAGATTCTGTTAGTCGCGCAAAATCTAGTCGCAAAATCTAACATTTCTTGCAGTGTCACAGTTTCGATTCCTTTTAGGAGGGAGAGAAGGATTACACTCAAATAGTCATATGACATTTATATGAAAGGATACTTTTTTAAATTCCTTTTAATTTTACAAACATCAAATTTAAATTCAACAACACTAAGAAATTTTTAAGAAAGCAATAATGAACCCTAATCAGGTAAGAAAATTCAATTAGAAGGAAGAAATTCAATTATAACTGATATTTACATTATGTCCTTTCAATAGTAGGACGAAAAGTTACTGAACCCCATTATTGCATGTCGATCGGAAGATTCGTAAAGATGACATATTGATCATTACAAAAAGGAAGAGTCAACATTACAATAGTTTACCTAGGCATCGATTAATATATTGCTGGCACATTAGAACCAGAAGCAGCAATCCAATACAAGTCCCAAATGCAAAAGTAGTGCATTCAGATTGGTGTGTCTGGGTGGATTCTCGAGGAACCAGTAAAGGCAGAGGAGGATGTAACGCATATTCTCTTTGATCACCACTTTTTGATTGTGCATTTTCTCTAAATCATGACTACCGAAGCACTCATCTTTATTCTATGTTTCGTTTTCAGGCCTTCAAGTTAGATAAAGAGCAAGAAAATGAATCAAATTATGAAAAGAGATGAAGCATGGGCATGGGTTGATAGAACAAAATTTGGGGATAAGCCTCATTTATGGGTGTTAATATATGTCATCTCTATATTTTACGGATGTAATTTCCATTTATTTGTTGTGTTCAGTATTTATATGATGGATGATGTATAAAAAGTTTAAAACAACGAAAATTTTGTATTCATGTTCTGATTTGTTGTTGTTTTGGTTAAAAGAGTAATTGTTGTTGTTCTGAGGATTCACTTGCCAGATTCTTCATTAAAGAACTTTTCTGAGGAAACAAAATCATCAATCAAAGTCTTTTAAAAACAAGTATTTTAAGTGGTACTTATTGCAATAAAGGAAAAAGATTACTTGTTTGTGATGATAAAATTTTGTTACTAAAGCGCAGCAAACTAACTTTTATAATTTAGAGGAAAGTGTGGCATTTAGTGATGAAATTGTTAGGGTTTTAGTGACCACATTTACTCATCACTAATTCAAGTACGTTTACTGACGGAAATTTTGGCAATTAAAAGTGGAAGATATAGTGACAAAAGATATTTTGGTCACAACATACTTTTTGCACGAGGTTATAGCAATGAACTTGTGACAAACACATTTTGTCACTAAAACATCTCCGGTGACTGACACTGTACAGATCAATATGTCACTATATATAACCCTCTTTTTTAGTAGAGTTGCTGGTTGTACGCAATTATTGTGAAAAATAAAATGTTATATTTTTACCCATAAGTATATAGCAAAATCTTGTCACTCTGGCTCCATTTGATTTGACTTGAATGTGTTTTAAAAAATATATTTTACTCCTGTGAGGTATCTGATTATTATAGACTGTTTCTCCGTAATTTTTAAAATAACACTTAATTCCCCTATACAGTGTTAACGGAAAGTAGTATTTTACCCTATTACTCCTCAGTTGTTTAAAACAATTTAAATAATAAAAAAAAGTCGAAGAAAGCGAAAAGACCCAAATCACAGCATTGATTTAGAGTTAGTGTAAATGCCACCACAGACAATCTAAACCCAAATCACCATCTCCCCAACCCACCGATCTAGGGAGAGATGGCTGTAAATACGCTAAGACTCAACGATCGTCGCCGACCAACACGGAACTCACCATCACCAACCCCCACCGTCCAAGTGAAAATGTTTTTAGCACTAATTTTTCCCAAAATTTCTCCAACCAATCAGACCCTGCGGTTATCAATCCCATCTCCCCGTCCGATGGCTGTGCTTGCATGAATGTAAGTGATCACTTCCACGGGGTTAGCCGGTTTCAGAGTAGAGAAACATCTACAAATCAATTTCAGAGAGCCAATCTCAATTTACTGTTCTTACTTAGATGAGAGAACATATTTTTGGAAAGAGATTTGTTTTGAGTTTGCACGCTTGTGGAACGAAGCTGTGGATCAGATATTGTGACCCTCTCTTTTCATAAATGGTAGAAATGCTAACGTAATAGAATTACACTGATATATATTTTACTTCCGAACTTATTTATATAAGGTATGCGCTATAATATATATAATAGTAAACCCAGATATGTCTCTATATAAATTTTAGTGTATCTATATATGTATATGTTTATAAAGGTAGACATATATATATACTAGAAGGGGTGCCCCACTTTGTTGGTGGTTAATTTGAGCAAATGAAAAAGAAAAAAATAGAAAATAATTAATGAGTGGTTATAAATTTTAAATTAATATTTTATTCTTTTATCCTTTGAGTTAAATAAAGATATGCACAATATTAGTAATTTATGTATTTTTTAAAAATTTCTTAATTTGCACCTAAAAATGACACTTTTTTAAATTTGAAATTTCACTAGCTTCACCAAACCTAAAGATTTATTTTATAATAGTATAGATATACATGCATATTTTTCTCATAAATTTTCCCCATTTTTGTCAAATAAGGGAATTTGGTCAGTTGGCATTGTCGGGTATTTGGTGATTATGGTGAGTTGGTAAGTAAATTCGGTCATGGGGTGGGTGAATGGGTGTGGCAGTAGGTCAGCATGCACATAGATTTTTTTTTTTTTTTTTTTGCGCAGCAAAATCAATTGATGATAAGAAGAGTACATGGAAAAAGTGGGAACCCAAGACTGCACCAGCACAGAACTAGGCAGAAAAAGGGACCACCAGCCAAGACAGGAAAAGAAGAAAAGAAAAGGACCACCATTGGCAAGAAGCCAATAAACAGGACTACAACTGCATGCCCATGGTTTTGGTGATGATGGTGACGGTGGGAGGGGTATCGGTAGAGGGAGGAGGAGGGGCAGTGGTGGCAGTAACGGTGATGATGGTGGGGGTGGAGAGAGAGCAGTGGGTTGTCAATAGTGAGAGAGAGCAGTGACGGTGGGGGAGAGAGAGAGACAGAGCAGCATTCTATTCTTTGGACAAAGTGTCAAAATTTATGGAAACGTAGAGGGCACGAGATGCAGGGCAATTTTGGTATTTAAAAATTTTTAACCGATGACATCAGCAACTTTCATCTGTGGTTTTAATGCTTAGGTAATGGGGGAGTTCTTTGTATAATATTGCTAGATAAAATAAGGGAGTACAATATTATTTCAAAAACTTAAGAAAACTCCCTGAAATTGTCAATACCTTAAGGGATGTTGCAATAATTTATCAAAATATTTTTGAAAAAATTTACTGCTCACCGAAAGACTTATGCTTTAAAATTCTTTAAATTATTTTGGGCACCACCCCTCACCACCACAAGCCACTACAACTGATTAGCACCAATTATTGCCGTCACCGCCTGCTACCTACCGATACCATCCGCCACTATCCACCATCGTCGTTGGCCCCACAATAAAGAATAGTATTATATAAAATTAAAAAAAAATTGTTGAAATTTTTTCAAATATAAAACAAGTACCAGAATATTGAAAAAAAATAATTTTTTAAGTAAAACTTTTTACATGTAAAAATCTCAATCTAAATGACAGTAACACGGCGCCTAGTTTGGCACCAGCTTTTTTTGCAATTTTTTTTGCTTTAGTAATTGTTTAATTGAAATTTAATGTTTTTTATTTTTCATGGACTTATAGACTATACATACTCATTTAAAAAAATAAAAAAATTAAACAATGGTTAGAAAATCACTAAAGGCAAAGAAAAACTATTTTAGTGGGGAAAAACCTAACTTAAATAGCTTTTCTTTGCTTTTAGTGACTTGTTTCAACCAACGTTTATTTTTTTAAAAATGATTATGTATAACCTAAAAGCCAATAAAAAATGAAAAATTTTAAAAAAAAAATTATAAAGTTACTAAAGGCGAAAAAGAAATATTAAACAAAGGTGCAAAAAAAAAACTGGTGCCCATCTAGGTGACAAAAAGTTCAACGAAATTGTTATTTAAAATAATGTGTCTGAATAAGTCTTTACAAAACATTTATTAAAATAAATTTTAATTATAAAATTATCACTACTACATTATTTTAATAAGAGATTTTGTACAAAATTCCTTTCAGAATAACAGTTTTAAAAAAAAAAAGTGAGTAGGTTAACAATATTGCAGTGCCAAAAGAGGGTTACTGTTCGACGAGAATATCACACCTTTTTAAAGTGTCCGTAGAAGAACGAAAAGCAGTAGCCAGCCGGCACGCAACAAGCAGCACCTAACTGTCTAGCCTCCATCCTTGACTTCTTCAACTTCTCGCTAACACCACACTACAGACAGCCGACAGGATACATCATCCAGCTATCAATATTTGTGATTGCCGACGGGGTACATCTTCTAGCTATCACAAATGAAATAATTTCTCCTTCTAGAAGATCAGTGAAGTATTGATTTTGCACTAGGTGGTTGGTGGATTATGTAAGAATTTAGATTGTTTTTACTTAATGCTTGTGTTTTAGTATTTATAGCTGCTTAGTGAATTTAAATATATTCTTTAGTGCTCAAAACACGCAGTAAACCATTAATTATTGGCTATGTCAATATTAAAAAAAATTTTAAAGCAACAAATTTTTTAATTCTAGACAAAAAATCTTATATTGTATCAAATCAAAAATATTAATTTTTTTTTTTTTTTGTCTACAATGTCAATACAAAGTTAAATTCTAAGGTTATGTTTGGTACAAAGAAATAAAATGAATAAAATGATCATTCTTACTTTTATTTTCATTTTTTTGTTAAAATGATCATTCCTTCTTTTAAAATGGAGAATGGTCATTGCATTCCCTCATGGAATAATAGCTTAAGCAAAACTGAATAACATTTTTGTTGTCAAATTTTATAAAAAAAATATTTTTTTGATAAATGTTTTTTTTATTGTACTAATTCAAAAACAATCTTAAAATAAAGTAGAAAAAATTTGGGTGTACGTGTATGCCAAGTCAAGGAAATCAAAAGTGATATATATTTACACATGTATAGGTATGCTGTATACATATTTTTTTTTTTTATATGAAGACTGGGGAGTCTAAATAATTGTTCAAATTCAGTTCAAGGTAATGAAAAAGCGACATTTTTTGGGCAAGTACAGGTAATTCATTAACATAAAATATCCATTATTATATTACTAAACAAAAGGGTAGCCCCTAACAAGCAACAGCCAGAGGCAAAAGCCTTAGTACTGGAAGCAACAATCCTTACAGCTCTCAAACGCTGAAGTATATTCAGAGTTGAGTGAATACGCAATTATTTCCATTGAATTCTTAAACGCTAGCATGTAGGAGCTAGTCATTCAGCCTCTGGCCTCTCATGCGGAACAAAACAGCTTTTTTCAAGCAAGCGTAGCAGACTTTATTCCACTAGCAAGAGTAAGGTGTTGCAACAACAATTAGAGGTTTTTTCTTATGGATAGTTAAACCCGTGGCTTCAGTCATGTCCAAATCCTCCCCACTTGCTCCACCAGGTAACGACAGGTCAAACTTGTGCACAACATTTGCTAATCCAAGTTCATCAACATTCATGGCGAATGTGATACCAGGGCAACCCCTCCGACCAGACCCGAAAGGAATTAACTCGAAGTCATGCCCTTTGAAATCTATTGAAGTATTCAAGAACCTTTCTGGCCGGAACTCCTCAGGATCTTCCCATGACAATGGGTCTCTTCCAATTGCCCAAGCGTTGGTGATTACTTGTGTGCCAGCGGCAATATCATACCCCATTATTTGGACGTCTTCGGTTGATTCTCGAGGAACTAGTAATGGTATGGGAGGATGTAAGCGCATAGTCTCTTTGATCACTGCTTTTAGGTAGTGCATTCTCTCTAAATCATCCTCGGTTATGCCTTGCTGGCCTCTAGCTATTCCTCGCACTTCGTTCTGCAGTTCCTTCAAGACTTTTGGGTGTCTTAAGATCTCCGTCATTGTCCACTCTAGAGCTGTGGATGTAGTATCAGTTCCAGCACCAAACATGTCCTACAAGTCAAACAAATGCAGATAACAAGCTGAAAAGAGTCCGTCAAATAGACAACTGAGCCCTTAGTATTCTTATCTAGAAAACACAAAAACAAATAAAGATTTTTTACCCTTCAAATCTTCCTTCCAGTTGTCTATCTACCAGTGGTGTCACAGAGAGTTCAGGAGAGAATTTATTAGGATTACTGCTTAGGTCCTTCAAAGTTTAAGAATCTTGAGAAAAAAAGTTTTGAGGAAAACATTGGTTTGATCAGCCCCATTTTTTTTTTTTTTTTTGTAAGAAGAACTGGAAAGAAAAGAAAGGAAGAGTCACTAGGCCTTACCAAAATGATACCTTTAACGCTGTCTCCATCAATAGCAAAGCCACCCTTGTTCTCTCTTTGAACTTCAAGCAAAACATCCACTAGGTCTTGTCGACCTTCACCTTCATCAACACTCTCACCGCCATTTCTCTCTCTTGCCGGCAGATCCATATGCTCTTTGACTACGCTTTCCAGAAAACAATCCAACTCCTTAGCAACTTTCTCCACTCGAGCATTCAAATGGTTCACCCATGCAAGCCATGGAATGTAGGCCCCCACATTGGAAACGCCCATCAGCTCCCCGTGCTCCCCGAAAACCTCCTTGAACTTCCTCCCTTCTGCCCCTCCATTGTACTTCCTCCCCAAGGCCACCCTACACACTATATTATTTGTAAGTGATACGAACATTTCAGTCAAATTTACCACCGAAGAAGAAGAAGAAGAAGAAGAGGAGGAACAAGACTGTTTGATCTTCTCGATCATAAGGGCCGTTTCTTCTTCTCTTACAGCGCGAAAAGACTGTACCCTCTTGTTATTCAGAAGGTGGAGCACACACACGCTTCTCATCTGCCTCCAGTACTCACCATAAGGGGCGAAAGCCACGTCCTTCGAATGATACGTTAGTTTACTGACGAAGGTCAATTTAGGCCTGTTTGAGAAGACAAGATTGTGAGTTTTCATGATTTCACGAGCTGCATTGGCAGAGGAGACAACAAGAACAGGCACTCTGCCGAATTGAAGCAGCATAAGCGGTCCATATTTTTGAGCTAGTGAATTGAGTGAGCGATGAGGGAATGAGCCGATTTGATGGAGGTTCCCAATTATGGGGAGCTTCAAGGGAGAAGGTGGTCGGTTTTTGTGGGGTGTTGGACTAGTAGACAGCCATTTGAGGAGGAAAACTAAGAAGAGAAACAGGGGAAGAAGAGAGTAAAAGAAGGGATGCCATAACAACATTTCTTGTTCTCAGAGTCAGAACAAACTTCAAATGGTTGGAAAAGTCTAGTTTCTTTTATGATTTTGATGATCCGAACAAGAAGAACAGAAATTGTTTCAGGAAAGTAGCAAATCTGGAATTTTCTGCAACAAGAATTGGGAGGAAAAGATTATCTTCAAAACAGAGTTTGCTTTCTTTGTTCTCTTTCATTTTCTCACTCAATAACAGTAGATACAATTATTTGTACACATCAAAACAGCCACACACGGGCTCACATTTCTCTCACATTTTCTATTACACACTGAGGGTCCTCGGCTCTCCATCTCTGACAATACACAGCACAAGTTATAAAAAAACAAAACAAAAAAAAGAATCCAGTTGTGACAACACTCAAAACAATCAAAGATGAAATTCAAAATTTGGCGTAGGCAAAACAGGTCCAGAACGCTATCTTCAAAACTATATTATCTATAGACATTTGAATATCCTAAAACAAGGAGATCTTTTGAATACTTAAATTAATATTTTGACTATTTTTCTTTTCTTTTCTTTCTTCCTTTTATGTACATATATATATGTATATATATAGAAATATTTTGAATATAGCATAGAAGCTCCCATTTCAAGACTCCCCTCAAACGAATAATCACATTGGATGATTGAAAGCGTTAAGGTTTGAGAAGAACTCTCCCTCATTTATAGAAGAGGAAGTTTTCATAAAAGTATTCAAGATTTTCATGTAAGATTCAAGCAAATTTTTTGAATTGAAGTTGTCAAAAGAAGTGGTGAAGATTTCATTTCAGTAATAATAATGTGACATTGTTATTTTTAAAATTATAAATTAAAATTGTGAGTATTTTATTTTCATATCTACAAACAGTCACATTAAAATTCTGTACAAAAAATTATACATGTATAACATTACTCTTTAAAATATGCATCAACTATTAATCTATTATTAACAGTAGGAAATATTACTTTTTTGGTAAATATGACTCTTCGATTTTTTCTTCTTCCACTATCCCTATCCCTTTTTCTTTTTCGTTTTTTACTCATTTCTATCTAATTTTATTTTTTGTAATCTATTTTTTTTTTTTTTTGGCTTGGCTAGGTGGGATAGCCATAATGCTTTTCAAATCTTCCTAACCAATATCCTACTATAATAATTCTTGCTAAGAAGAACGTTGATGTTGTGGCAATTCCTCCCGTGTTTGTGATTGTTCTAGAAGAAATGAAATAAAAGATAAGATAGAGCTAGGACAATTATTGTATGAGATCTATTCAATGCTAGATGCAGAGATACATAATAGATTGATAGAAGAATAGGATTTTATTTGATAACATAAGATCTAGTTTCAGAAAGAATCACGAGCACTCTTTTAGACTTCTGAAGCTACACCTCACCGAACACTTGTACACATTAGTTGACATTTGTGATTTATATCAGCTTGTTAGCTAGGTTTGCCCACCAGACTCACCATAGGACCCATCTAATAATGGATCCATTATATCTGTAATTAGTGAAGTAAAGCCGATGAGATACTCTAAAAATAGTGAATAATTTATCCTCATAGAGAGTTGGCTTATTTGGGCATGATCTCCAAATTTCTCTTGGAACAAAGCATGCCCGCACGAATAAAGTATCTATACGATTATATTGGGTGAAAGATCTAGAAGCCTAGTTGACATAGAGATCCCATCATTATATAAGGAGGAACAAAAGTATTGGTGCTTTAAAAGCACTAAATAACTACTCTAACAACAAAATATCCAATATAACTGTGAAGTGAAGTAGTCCGAGAAAACATTTCTTTAATTTTAGGTGATAACAATAAAAACTCATATTTGATGTGATTTGAATGACTTATGACCCAACTTCTCCTCGAACCAGTGCTTTGATTTGATTGCGTTCCATTGAATTTCAAACATACACCGAGAAAGATGATTGTATGACTTCAGGGGCCGTTGCTAAGCAGAGGGGAGTGGGGTCAACTGACCCATCAGATTTTAAACAATGAGAAGAAAGTTTTTTTAAATATTATACAAGCTTTAAAAATACAGAAATGACTCGGTTTCTAAACTGTTGGCCCCTCCCTCCCCAAATCAGTCACTTTCAAATTTCATTATTCAACTAAAACATAATATTTTCCTATGTCTTTTTGTTTTGATTATTTTTATAAGTTTTTTTGAATGCTCTTATTTTTGTTAATGCTTTGATTCCATTGGTGTGCCTTACCTCTTTTGCTTGTTAGATCCAGAATACGAAAAAAATGTAAAATTAAAAGTCTTTAATATTTTGGAATATTGAAGGACCAAATCCCTACGGTAGGAAAGGCTAAATCGCACCATGATCTCATGGCATGGGTGTAGTCACCGCTACTTATTTCTACTGAACTGTAAATTTTTTAAAATTTTGATTGATTTGTGAATTTGGTTTGTTCTATATGTTTCTACCATCTTGTGTTTCTTGTTACTAACATCATGTGCTTCTTGTTTGTGTATTAGTATATTAAATATCTAAATTTTGTTAGATTAATGATATATTTGCATGGACAAACATTAAAATTCTTATAGGATGATTCAAAATATGAAAAGTCCTCATGGCAATCTTGTAAAAGTACATATGTTGCATTTTTTTGCCAAATATAGTGGCAATAACGTATCAAAATTTTTTTAGTTTGTTTATGATTTTAAAATTAGTTTTTTACATGTATGCATGACCCATCAACATAAATCTCTAGAGCAGCCACGCCACTGCGTATAAGGACCCAAAACAAGGGGGTATGCAGAGAAAGAAAAGTGGTTTCTGACACCTTGCTTAACATACGATTATATTAACAAAAGACCATAATTAATTGTGATTATTAAAAATTTTCTTAAATCCTCTCCGATCATAGCATTCTAGCAAAATCCCTGTCCTAAGCCTTTTCATAATTAGTGTGCTAAGTTCTTAGAACTTTTCAAATAGCCACAAAAGAGTATAATCACAGTTTTCATGTAATACATTGATGTGCAGCCTATGGCAATTGATTTTTCTTTGACATTTGCATCGGCAAAAACCCAATTGAGCCACCCAAGGCAAAACGACTATATAGCAAACTGCAAATATCTATTACTTTAGAAGGAGGAGAACTTAGAGGCACCGGAGAAAAAAGGAGGTTTTGTAATCTACTCACGGACTTTGGCAAATTTTCAATAATTTCATTATTGCTATGTCTTAAGGATTTGGTAAGAAAAAGGAAAGGGAAGAGAATTTGTAATTATATCGTGTGTTTAGTTGTTAAAAAAATTAAAGAGTAAAACAATATAAAAAAATAAAAGAAGTCAGGATTTGAAAATTCTTATTTTGTTTTGTTTTCCTTCATCTTTTTTTTTTCTTTTAATAAATTTGGGTTTCAAATATAGTATAAAGAAATATTTGTGGTTATTAGGTCTGTTATGAACCTTTTTGACAAGATATAATCAAAGTAAAGAAAAAAATAGAATTGCCCACTTCGAGGAGAGCAAAACCCTTCTATTTATTCAATTCGAGAAGAACCATAACTCCTTCAAAGCAAAAGTTCTATTTCAAATGCTGATAGTTTCATTCTGCAAAACCATATGGCATCTAGAGATAACTACTTTAGATTATCCTTTTAATTTTTTCAAATAACATATGATAGAGTCCTAATTAAATAGGTTTGGAGCAAGGTCCAAATTTTTGCCTAATGTTTCAAATGGAGTTTGTCAAAAATAAAATTCGTATTACATATACTTTTTATGGAACAAATGTATGTATGTATCCTTATTTCCCTATTTGTATCTACTCATATGAAAAAGATTAATAAATAGCCACACAGGAGACTACAATTCTGCGTCACATCCTTTTTAAGGCCAAGTGGAAGATATGGACTCATATAATTAGGTTGGCTTCACTTTGGCAAATGTTTGATGTAGTACTTGTCAACAACTCTGGAAAATGTATATTAAAAACTTACTTGCACGTCCTGTGGTAGACTAAAGATGTTCCACACTTATGTTTTTATTGGTTCTCAAATTTATGCTTCAAAACCTCGATCATTAGACATTATATTATTGACTTGGGCTATTCAATTGTGCCCTAAACTTCTAGGTCAATGCTTTCAAACTCAATTTCTTAGTCATTGAATTTTTCACGATGAGAGGAGTTCCATCCAAGTTGAATTACTCCATATTCCGATTAGAATAGCTGTAGCAGTTTGTACACAAGTGCTCAGAAATATTTTATTTTTTTCTTATGACAAGGAATGTCTCCAAGACAGGACCACATTGGACGCACTCCCACGGAGGAAACCCCGGTCATGTGTACCACTTCACAAGATGGACGGACCAAACTTACGCCCATATTACTGGTCCAACGATGTCGGGGTTGGAATGTGCGACCTTGAGGTTATGCCTCAGCTATTTCACCCACGGCCAGGGGCGGAGTCACAAAATATGTTCAGGGAGGCACTGAATCGCTCTCAAATGTATAATGAATTTGAGCTTCCCACAAGACTTACAGGTATCGATCGAAGTAAAATCCCGACAAGTATCGATATCATTCTCTCAAAGGATCAAACCCAATATAAGTAACACATAAGGACAAAACAACCAACCAATGTAGAAGAATTAGCGAAATACTTAACAAAATATAATTAGCTACAAATAAGACCGAAAATGTTTTATTGGTGAGAGATTGTAGATTACTAAACTAGACTAATTACACTAAAGATTGAAAGCAATTATAACTAGATCTGGAAACAATTGATGAAGGACTTTGACACAATTAATCTAATCTATCAATTCTCTACAAGTGTCTCAATAGAGGGTTTGATTACTCAAATTAAGGGATCACTTCGCAGATCCTTAATTCGGAAGATTTAGACTATAAGAGCCGGAATTCATACTCAATTGGATGTAATTGATAATCAATTGTTAAGAATCTTAGATACAAATCATCATTTGTGCAATTTCTATACCAATTAAGAAATTGTGCATTGAAATTATCAAAAGTGATTATGAATCTAAGTTTTTGAAAAAATTACAACACAATTTATATGAATTTGAAGAATTCATAAGATAATTCATTGACATTGAAGTGTATATACCTCCATTAAAGACCTTGAAGATTCTTAGTAGATCTTCACAATTGCATCCAAAAAAGGGCTTAGCTACTTGATTCCATAAAAAAAAGCATGAAGAATTGAGAATTTCTCATTGATTGATGAAGAAAATAGTGTTTGATTACAAAGAAAGTCTAAGAAAATACAAAACAAACCCACTTTCTCTCTCTACAGCATGTCCTAACAGAAAATCTAGCCTAAAACTGAAGATAGATACAAAAATTGCGTCATTTCCCAGAGATATAGCTTCTAAATTCGCGTAGGATTTGCCGGGACCGTACGTACGGTCAAGCTGACTCTAAATCGCACTCTCTGAAGTTTGGGTTTCTGCTGCAAGCGTACGTACGGTGAAAGTTACCGTACGTACGATCAATGCATATTTTTGCTTCTTTTGCTCCAAATTCGCCCTTTCTCCACTTGAAACCTGCAAAAGACACACAAACACTTATTAAAACAATTATTATACTAAAAGGAAGCATATATACACCCTAATTGGACTAACAATAGTTATTTAGGGACTTTAGATTACACTTTTTAGAGTGTAATCACCATCCCCCACCTAACTTTTGCTAGTCCCTAGCAAAAAACGCGAAAAGTAAAACAAAATATATAAAACAAGATAATTTCCACTTTCAAGGGAGTCCCAGATGCATTTAGCGTATACATCAAGCCTTTGAACCCCTAGGTTACCCCTAGTGGACGAGTGGTGTCTCGTGAGGGCTTGCAGTGACGACACCCACAAACATCAATTTATAATCAACAATACTAGATGTAGAACAATAAAGGAGAAATGCATGGGGATATGGCACAATACTCAAAACAATGAATCCCCTCTTCCAATACAAACAAGATGGGCCTATGAAAACATTATGACAAGATTCATGGGTGTGTGTGTGCTAAGATCATACATAGTAGTTTACAATGCTTTACTTCACACCGACAACCTTAAAGCCTCGATCCAAACACTCTCCGGGCATACACTCAAGGAGTAATTGAACTCACAGTTTATCCCACTTGGTTGCTCTTAATAAAAGAGTAAATGAGTAAGTCATGCAAAAGAGTGAACCAACTAAGAAAGACGATATAATGCAAGTGTATCGACTTGGCATGACTTCATGAAAGAATGCTTTATGGCATAAATATCAATTAAGCATGATGTGCAAACAATGTCTCATATTCCATCAAGATCTCAATTGAAAAATATGCTTCAAATCATTAAGGACTTTGTAAGGGAAGGTCAAGGGGTATCAAGGTATGGTAAGAAGGAAAAGAAAGGTGTGAAATTTCAATACATGTGTGATTCAAGACATATAGTGTTCTTTAAAGGCCATTATCTCCTTCCAACTTTTGAATCTTACAACACCACTCTCACCTCTTTTTAAAGTGTTAACTTCCTTCACCTATCAATTATTCTTGTTTCCCCTTTTTTTTTTCTTCTTTTTTTTCATAAGCTCTCAATTGCTACACATTTTTTTCAAAAATATATTTTTTTTCTTCTTTTTTTTTCGAAGAATTGAAAAGAATGGGGATGCTTTTCACTTGCCACTGATGATTTTTTTTTCTTCTTCTCTCCCCCTTTTTTTTTTTCATCATGAGATTTAGAATTTCATCACAAATGATGTGAAGATGTGGTTCAAAGAGAAGGAAAAATGCAATAAAACACGATGGCCCAAAATAAACAAAGAAGGCCTTAACTCATCTCCAAACCATGTATTATGTATATAGATCTCGATGGAATGTAAGTGCCAACCAATACAAATCGATATTAAACCAACAAGCCAAACACAAGTATAATGAAGTTATTTTTGAATGCGAGAGTTCAATAGAAATTTATTCGAGTAAATTTAAAAATCTCACCAATAAAGCAATAGGCTCTACTCTCACCGGATAATGATCTCCACTCAATTAGGTTATAGATATAAAGATTGACAATGTACACTACTTAATATGATCCGTGCTCATAAATGTAATCATCTCATCATAGTGTAATCAAAACCATATCACGTTTGTATTGAAATCAAAGAATACAAATGCTCATCGTATTAAGATCATGCCCCCATACTAACCATTAATCATTCATGAATCCAGAATTGAATCTCATAAGATAAACTATGGTCCCTCATGCAAAGTATCAACACATCCACTATAAATAAGAAAGGTTAACCAATAGATCGCTCATGGATGCTAACAATGGGAAGTACATAGTGAGAGAAACCATACAATACTATCAGCCTCTTACCATCATGCAACAGATAAAGACAAAATATCCACTAACTCATATCTGATAAAGAACCTATATATACAAGAGGTCGACATACACTGAAAGAAATATATCATGTAAGCTCAAAACAGGTATATAAACATATAGAACTAAAATGGACTACATCAAAAGAAAATGCTGCAGAGCTTTAGATACATCGATGAATGAAATGTATACATGGGATGTACATGAGATGCTATACATATGATGCTATCTAAACTCCGCCCTTCCTAAGTCCAAACTCATCATCATCCTGGAAATCATTCTCCCCTAGAGATGTAAGGTCCGTAGCACCGACAGCTAAATCAGGAAAGTCGAGCTCCTCATCCTCCCGAAGTCTCGCCAAAATGTCAGTCAGCATCTGACTCTATTATGCCTGCTCCTGTCGAACCTCCTCCTAAAACCTAGGCTGAAAGGCCTAAAGCTCTACAATCTGAGTGCCCAAAGCTGTCTGTACGGCAGTGATCTGTGTTATGTGGGCAGTCTCAAAAGTCGCACACCTCTGACCAAGCTCATTATGGGCTGCATGAAGTCCTGCAACAGACTATTGCATCATCTGGATGGTTGCGATCTGTCTCTCAATGTGTGCACTTTGCTAGTCTAATATCTGGGCGAATGCCTAGAACACAGGACTCGCCTGGGCTGGCTGTGGCTCACCCTCAGCCTGTGGCTGCTGCTGCTGCTCTCCCGGAACCTACTCTCCCGCTGCGGGGACCTGCTGATGCTGCGGTTAGGCTCTCTGCTGTGCCTGAACAAGAGCCTCGGCCCATCTCTAGATACCTGCTAGTTGACCCGCTGCCCTATTTTGAGTGGACAGGGCGATTGGTGCAAGTGTCAGGGCTAAGGGAGCGTCATCTAGAACTGCCACTCTGGTACGTGCATGCCAGTAAACGGTAATGCCCCCTATGGTTTCGTCGAAGCCACAGACTTGTAAAAAGCGCTGAACATATAACAGGGGAGGTCAATAGTCCTACTCGTCCCCAAGACATAGAGTAACTGTCCTCTACGCCTACTCACCTCTCCTCGTCGCCTTAGCGGATAAATCGACCCACAGGTAAAAACGAATATCGGTGCATATCTTGGAGCAAGGGATTTCTTCTCAATCTGAGAAGAAATCCATTAGGAGTCGGGCAGGCAAATCTCAGCATCCATCACCTCATGCTCTACCTCACCCTGATGGGGCCAACTCAAAGCTGGGTCATAAACCCAGGGTAGACTAAAGAACTCTGCAAAGGTGGCTAGGGTAATGGTAATGGTCTTACCCCTAATAGTGGAAACTATACGCTCGTCCCCAACAACATCTGAAAGTGCTCGGATGTTAGCCATCAGCTCGGCGACCAAATGCCGACCACTGTACTGTGCTAACCGCAGCCAACCCTGACCCTCAAACATCTCTCTCCAAAGGTATGGCTTGCCCACAAAGTGCTCAAGAGTCATCGCTCTCTCGCACTGGGCCTCTCCTACTGAATATCTGGTCATACCGCTACTGGGCCCTCTTGTCAACAAACCGTGAGGCATCAAAAGAAACGAGGATCTTGCGGACCTTCTTAGTCCGTGGAGCCATCTAAACTAATGAAATAATCTAAGCTACCAAACTAGGAATAAACTAAGAAAGAAGAATAAGAAAATGAAAAAGGAAAAGACTCGAGGAATACCTAGAAGTAGACTAAAGACAGGCACGAGCGAGAAGGGCTATGGCTGAAATCTTGTAGGGCTCCACTTCACTCTCGAACACTCCCTCACTCTCCCTCACTGAGTCAGCTCTGAGTCGACTCAGTTTTAGAAATGAGTTAAGATTAAAAAATGAGAGTTTATATAAAAATCGGGGGGGCACCGTATGTACGGTGCTTAAGTGCGTGCATACGTACGGTGCCAGAGAGCCAGCGTATGAGCGCTCGGGCAATCGCAACCGTATGTACGCACGAAGCCATTGTATGTACAGTTAATAAGGAAACTGAACCACCAGCCTACAAATAATAATGTGCCTCGTCAGCATACACAAGGTGGTCTTGCCGTACATACGCTTCAACCAGCGTACGTACGCTAAAACTACCATACATACGCTCCAAAGGAAAAACATAGAGTTCAAAAAAAATTTGCTCTACTCTGCACAAAAAGCGAAAAAGAAGCCAAAAATTGGGCCCAAAACAATGAGAACATGGGAGAATGCCCTGCAATCTACCCTCACCCCCTCCTAGAACGATGCATTGTCCTCAATGTAACACAATAAGCCACACAAGCAAGAAATAAGGCAACACAAAAGAGATGAATCAACCCACCATTTTATTAAACAAGGAAATCGAACATTACATTGCCAAAGGTGGCCTAAACAACAAGGAAGTGAAAGATAAGGACCCCTACAAAAGGAGTCTGAGACACAACGACCTACATTGCAAATTACCAACCGGTGGGTTACTCGAGCCTATTTATTGGAAGCGGTGGAGCTAGAAGACACAGCAACCTCCTTCTTGGTTTAGCCGGAAGATGAGGGGGGCGACTCATCAAGGAGACCAGAAGCCACCAAGCAACCTACCGTGACGGCGTCATCCAAAGAAAGGCGGGATAAGGACGTACAAGTGTAAGCCCGCAAGAATGCGCCATAATCCAGGGCCTCCATCTCATCAGAATTCGGGGCTCGGGGGGCTCTCTCGCTTGCCTTGTGAGGATCCTTAGAGGCCATGGATGGGGCTAAAACAAAGAGGACTAATGCAACAATGTGGTTGATTAGGGAAAGAGTGAATGCAAGGAAATGATGCCCAGAAGCCCCTCCTCTTATAAGCCTAAGAGGTCACATGCAAGGGGATTAAAGTTGAGATATAAAGGTACAATGCAGCTGGGATTTCCTGCACTAAATCAAATCATGTGATTCTCCCCAATCAACAAGTGGTAGGACGTAACAAAACAACCTAGCTGCTCCTAACCAAACCTAAAATGGAAAAGAAACTCACTACAAAAACCCTCACTCAAAAACTAACCTAAAAAACTCTAAACACAACCCTATTCCTAGCTAAAAGAAGACAACCAAAATTAAGAATAACTGAAGAAAACTAAGGAAGCTAAGCTAAACTACTCCTACTCCTAAAGGACAAGAGCATAGATCATCATCAATCAAAAGATAATGGATCAATGAGATCTACACAATCCACTTTGCCTTGAAAGTCTCAAAATAGGCCTTCAACCTTTGGCCATTCACCTTGAAAGCCGCCCCATTAGTGAGATTCTTTACTTCTATAGCTCCATGGGGAAAAATATCGGTAATAAGGTAAGGACCCACCCATTTACTCTGTAATTTGCTTGAAAACAAATGAAGGCGCGAGTCATAAAGAAGAACCTTTTGACCAATCCTAAAGGATTTACGAAGAATGTGTTGGTCATGGAACTTCTTCATGCGGGCTTTAGCAATCTTAGCATTTTCGAAGGCGTCATTACAGAGTTCATCAAGTTCATTTAATTGGAGCTTTCGGGGGGCCCCTGCGGCATCAAAGTCCTCATTACATTGCTGGATGGCCCAACAAACTTTATGCTTAATTTCCACTGGGAGGTGGCAAGCCTTTCCATAAACAAGTTGATATGGTGATGCACCAAGCACAATCTTGTAACCCGTGTGGTAGGCCCACAATGCATCGGTTAGCCTAAAGGACTAATCCTTCCTATTGGGGTTGACAGTTTTTTCAAAGATTCTCTTAATTTCCCTATTGGCTAACTCAACTTGCCCTTGGGTTTGAGGATGCTAAGGTAGACCAACCTTATGAACCACACCATACTTCTTTAATAGGAATGCAAAGGGTCTATCACAAAAGTGTGAGCCACTATCACTAATGATGGCTAGGGGCATACCATATCTTGAAAAAATGTTCTCCTTCAAAAAGTGAACCACCACTTGGTGGTCATTGTTCCGGGAGGCAATAGCCGCCACCCATTTCGGAACATAGTCCATCGCCACTAAGATGTAAAGGTAGCCAAAAGAGTTGATAAAAGGTCCCATGAAGTCGATTCCCCAACAATCAAAGATTTTCAAAATGGTAATGGGTTGAAGAGGCATCATGTGACGCTTAGTAAGAGTTCCTAAACGTTGGCACCTATTACATGCAAGAAAAAATGCATGAACATTCTTAAACATAGTTGGCCAATAAAGGCCACATTGAAGAATCTTGGCCATAGTCTTTTTAGAGGAAAAGTGTCATCCATAAGCTTGGGAGTGGCAAAACTCCATGACTTGTTGGAATTCATGGTTAGGCACACAACGTCGGATAATTTGATCCAGGCAATATTTAAAGAGGTGGGGATCATCCCATGAAAAATAACGCACATTTCAAAAAAACTTGCATTTATCAAAGGATGACCAATGGGATGCAACCTCATCGGTCACAAGGTAATTCGTAATGTTCGCAAACCATGGTGGGGGAACTTTCTCCAAAGATTGCACATACAAAATTTGCTCATTCGAAAAATATTCATTGATAGGGGTGGAGTTGGTGGCTCTTCCATCAAGTGGAAGCCAAGACAAATGATCCGCTACTACATTCTCTACCCTTTTTGTATATCGCATCTCAATGTGAAATTCTTGAAGTAATAAAATCCACCGAAAGAGGCAGGTTTTGCATCGGGTTTGGTGAGAAGATACTTAAAAGCTACATGATCAGTGTAAATGATAACTAGGGACCCTATCAAGTAAGGGCGAAATTTATCCCATGCAAAAACCACCGCATGAAGTTCTTTTTCAGTTATGGTGTAATTGACTTGGGCATCATTAAGGGTTTTAAAGGCATAATATATGACATGAGGCTTTTTGTCAATTCTTTATCCCAAAACAACCCCCACGACGTAATCACTCGCGTCACACATAAGCTCAAAAGGATGTGACCAATCGGGTGCACGCAAAATTGGGTGGAGGTTAAGGACCCTTTAAAATATCAAAGGATAGTTGACATAATGGGGTCCACTCAAATGAAACGTTAAGGGACAAGAGTTGACACATTGGCCTAGCTATTGTACTAAATCCCTCAATAAAACGCTGGTAAAAACCGACATGCCCAAGGAATGATCGCACATCCTTAACATAAGTGGGAGGAGGTAGTTTTTGAATTAATTCAATCTTAGCCTTATCAACCTCTATCCCCTTGGAAGACACAATGTGACCTAACACTATTCTGTTAGTAACCATGAAATGGCATTTTTCCCAATTAAGAACTAAGTTACTCTCCTCACATCGTTCCAACACCTTTCCTAAATTTTCAAGACATCCCTCAAAGGTGTCTCTTTAAACTGAGAAATCATTCATAAACACTTCTATAATATGCTCTACCATGTCACTAAAGATACTCATCATACATCTTTGAAATGTGGTCGGTGCATTGCACAAGCCAAAAGGCATGCAATGGTATGCATAAGTACCAAAAGGACATGTAAAGGTAGTCATGGATTGATCCTCTAATGCAATCTCAATTTGGTTGTTCCCGGAATAGCCATCAAGAAAGCAATAGAAAGTTTTTTCGGATACTCTCTCTAGTATTGGATCAAGAAATTGCAAGGGAAAGTGGTCCTTTTGGGTCAAGGCATTGAGGCGGCGGTAATCGATACACGTACGCCTCCCGATTTGGATACGAGTGGGCACCAGCTCATTCTTCTCATTCTTAACTACCGTGACACCCGATTTCTTAGGTACCACTTGGATAGGACTTACCCACTTAGAGTCGGAGATGGGGTAAATGATACCCACATCAAGCAATTTCAACACCTCACCCTTTATCACTTCCTTCATGTTAGGATTTAATCTCCGTTATATTTGACGCACGGTTTTAGCCCCCTTTCTAGGAAAATACGATGTGCGCACAAAAGAGGACTAATACCATGGAGATAGGCAGTGGTCCACCTTATAGCTCTCCTATGGTGTTTAAGCAAGTCTATCAAGCTTCCCTCTTAGCTCAAAGATAGGGTGGAAGAAATGACAACAAAATAGGACTCACCATCACCCAAAAATGCATACTTCAAAGTAGTTAGTAATGGTTTTCTCTCGGGAATGGGAGGCTTGACTTCCGATGGAATTGGCTTTGTACCACTAGGTTAGAGAGGTTCAAAAGAAGGGCTCTATTGACCCACATGCATACATTGGGCACTCTCATGACCTAGGAAAGACACTTCTCCTAAAGCCTTACCATGACAATCTAAAACTTCATGAGGCTCGCTCCTTAACAAAGCTTTTTCCAAGGAGTCCTCAAAGAACTCATTCTCAAAGTGTTCTCGCACTATAGTCTTAATGATGTCAACCTCCTAGATATCCTCACACTCACCCGGCTATTTGGCAACTGAAAAGATATTCAATTCAAAAGTGGTGTTGCCAAACGAAAGTTTCACCAACCCATTCCTATAATGAATGATAGCATTGGAAGTAACTAGGAATGGTCACCCTAAAATGACGGGAATTTGGTTGTGAGCTATACAACTATCCATGGGTTGAGTATCCAACACTATGAAATCAACGAGGAAATAGAAGTTATCGATTTGGATGAGCACATCCTCAATGATACCCCTAGGAACCTTTACAGACTGATCCACTAGTTGTAAAGTGACACGAGTAGGTTGTAACTCTCCTAAACCAAGTTCCTTATATACCGAAAACGGGAGAAGATTAACACTAGACCCTAAATCCAATAAGGCTCGATCTATTCTAGTGTTCCCAATAGTGCAAGAGATAGTAGGACATCCGGGGTCCTTGAATTTTGGAACGGTTTTGCATTGCAATATTGCACTTTAATTCTCATTCATCGTAGTCATCTCCTTGATATGTAGCTTCCTCTTGAAAGTACATAAGTCTTTTAAGAACTTGGCATATGATGGAATTTGTTCAATGGCATCGAGAATAGGGATATTGACCTTAACTTGCTTGAGCACTTCATAAATTTCAACATTCAAGAGTTTATTCTTTGATTTGGTTAACCTTTGAGGAAAAGGTGTATGCTTCAAGATATCCTTCCTCTTATTCCTAGTGGTCTCACTCAAGGTCTCAAAAGGAGTAACAACAGACTCCTTTTTCATTTGATGCTTATCACTCTCTCCCTCCTCTCTCAATTTTTCTTCTCTCTCAACCTCATTTTCCTTACCTCTACCCTCTTGGTCAACACACGGTTTAGAAGCTACATCCTTTAAAGGAATGATTTTATCAATGACTCTACCGCTTTTAAGAGTGTACTGGCTTGTACTTGTTCATCACTCGTTTGAGGGTCCATGCCACCCTCGGTGATGTGATGTGTACTTGCCTAACCACCGGATTGGGTTGAGGTTGAGCCGGGAATCTCCCCGGGACATTTTGATTCAAAGCTTATGTCAATGTAGACATTTGTTTTTGTATATCCTCAAGCATCCTAGTATGTTGGTCCAACACTTTATCTTGCTTATCTACCCTTGCATTAACCCCTCTCATGTCATTGGTTATTTTATAGAAATTATCTTCCATGGGTTTCCTATGAGGAGGTTGATACGTTTTGGGTTGATTTGGAAGTTGTGCCATGGGTTAGGGTTGGTAAACTTGAGGTTGAGGTGCTTGGAATGGAGGAATAGGTGTAGAATAGTGTTGAGGGTTTTGAAACCCTCCTTGGTAAGGTTAGGAGTTTGAACTCCCCTTATTCCTCCACCCAAAATTAGGGTGATCCTGTCATCCCGGATTGTAGGTGTTTAAGTAAGGGTTGCCCCTTCCTCTTTGGAATTGGCCAATTGCATTGACTTGGCCATGTAAAGCTTCTTTCACCCCTGGAATGATTGGACATAAAGGTGTGTCATGGTCGATGGTGTCACATACTATGCAACAAGTCTCTTTCCTTATCTCACTCTCGACCACTAACACTTTTTTTTCCTTCTAAAGCCTCTAGTTTCTTGGTTAAAGTGGCAACTCTCGTATTAACATCATCAACCTCTTTCAATTGGTATATCCCTACCCCTTGTTGAACGAAACGACCCTCGGGATTTTGAGTCCCGGTAAGTGCCCAATCCCTAGTCTTGTTTGCTAAAATATCAAAATATTCATAGGCTTCACGGCGTTGTTTGTCAAGAAACATCCCAACACACATTGACTCAATCAAGTGTTTAAGTTGAGGAGTTAAAGATGAGTAAAAAGTGTTGATGATGTGCCAATCGGTGAAACCATGATGAGGGCAAATATTCAAGAGGTCCTTAAACCTCTCTCAACATTGAAAGAGCGTTTCCCCTATCATGAGGAAAAATTGAAAAATTTGTCTTCGGATGCTTTTGGTTCGGTTCTTGGGAAAGAACTTCTTTAAAAACTCTCCTTGGAGTACGATCCATGAATGAATAGACATAGGCCTCAATAAATTGAACCAAAGTTTGGCCTTGTCTTTCAAGCAAAAAGGGAAGAGTTTTAACAAGAAAACCTCTCTCGGACAAAAATTATCCATGATAAGTGAGCACGCATCCTCAAACTCCTTAATGAAATCATATGGTTGTTCGAAGTCCATTCCATGAAATTGGGGGAGCATTTGCATGCTTCCCGGCCAAATGTTAAGTGAAGCGTAATGTGGCGGGAATACTATGCAAGAAGTTGGTGCTTGACATGGAGGGTTCAAGTAATCCAGTAAGGTTCTTTGATAGGGGGCCGCCATGTCGCCATGGTGGCTCCCTCTTTTCATGTCATCATCACCCCCTCATTAGGATCTACCCCCGATGGAATAGGTTGAATATTAGGGTGGAGTTGTGAATTAGGTGCATTTGGTGCGATATTAAGATTCGGAAGGAAGACGTTGGGTAAACCTTGATCATTCATGTTTGCCATTGGAAGAAATCCTAAGTTCACAACATATGAAAGTCCCAATGTGAGTGATGATGAACTACTCACACTCTCAAGCCTCACTAGTCGGTTATGAATGTCCTTAGTGAAATGTGGCATACGATGATGAATGTAATAAATAATGGACCGTCCAGGTCATACAGCACATCATACACAAACATGCATTGCCGGACAACAGCTTTTTCTCTTGTTTTCCAACCGATCCTCCAATCTCCTTATACAAAGTAATATCACCGATTTGCAAGTTAAGCACACTATCCTATCTCCACTAAATGCCTCCTCACAAAGAGTCCTAACAAAATGCAATGCAACTACACTTAAGTCAAACAAAACAAACTAAACCAAGAGAAACCAAAAATCTAAGTATCTTAAGGGAGAAAGAGATTACCAAGGCCCAAAGCCGTAGATGCTTCCGTCGAGGGTGAGTGATCAAATCCCACCTGTTTGTAATTTTGCTGGTCTGTTTAGTTTTCTTTTTCTCTTTTATTTGCTATTTTTGTGTTTTTTTTTATATGCAATTTGCCAAGCGCTTCTCCAATCCGCACTTATTGGTGTTTGCCTTAAGCTTTTGATTCCCGGCAACAGCGCCAAAACTTGAATCGCTCTCAAATGTGTAATGAACTTAAGCTTCCCGTAAGGCTTGCAGGTGTCGATCGAAGTAAAATCCTGACAAGAACCGGTATTGTTCTCCTAAAGAATCAAACCAAATATAGATAACACACAAGAACAAAAAAAACCAACCAATGGAGACGAATTAGCAAAACACTTAACAAAATGTAATTAACTACAAATAAGACCGAAAAGGTTTGATTGGTGAGAGATTGTAGATTACTAAACTAGATTAATTACACTAAAGATTGAAAGCAATTATAACTAGATTCGGAAATAACTGATGAAGGACTTGGTCATAATTGATCTAATCTATCAATTCTCTACAAGTGTCTCAATAGAGGGTTTGATTACTCAAATTAAGGGATTACTTCGCAGATCCTTAATTCAGAGGATTTAGACTATAAAAGCCGGAATTCATACTCAATTGGATGTAATTGATGATCAATTGTTAAGAATCTTAGATACAAATCATCATTTGTGCAATACCTATACCAATTAAGAAATTATGCATTGAAATTACCAAAAGTGATTATAAATCCAAGTTTTTGAAAAAATTACAACACAATTGATATGAATTTGAAAATTTCATAAGATAATTCATTGACATTGAAGTGTATATACCTCCATTGAAGACCTTGAACATCCTCGGTAGATTTTCACAATTGCATCCAAGGAAGGGCTTAGCTACTTGATTCCATAGAAGAAAGCATGAAGAATTGAGAATTTCTCATTGATTGATGAAAAAAATAGTGTTTGATTAAAAAGAAAGTCTAAGAAAATGCAAGAAAATATAAAACAAACCCACTTTCTCTCTCTACAGTACGTCCTAACAAAAAATCTAGCCTAAAACTGAAAATAGATACAAAAATCGCGTCATTTCCCGGAGATATAACTTCTAAATTCGCACAGGATTTTGTCGGGACCGTACGTACGGTGGACATACTATACGTACGGTCAAGCTAACGCTAAATCGCACTCTCTGAAGTTTGGGTTTTTGCTGCAGTAGTACGTACAGTGAAAGTTACCGTACGTACGGTGACTCCTATCGTATGTACGGTCAATGCATATTTTTACTTCTTTTGCTCCGAATTCGCCCTTTCTTCACTCGAAACCTACAAAAGACCTACAAACACTTATTAAAACAATTATTATACTAAAAGAAAACATATATACACCCTAATTGGACTAACAATAGCTATTTAGCGACTTTAGATTACATTTTTTAGAGTGTAATCAGGCAAACACTAATCACCACCTCTAAGAAGACATTTATAATTTTTCAGGGGGGGCATTTCTCATTTTTAGGGGGGCCAAAGAGCGAAAAATTTTTGAAATTATAGAAAAAAAAAATTTCAAAAGTTGAGGGAGGACACATGCCCCCTAATCCCTTAATAGCTCCACCCCTGCCCACAGCCGTGGGTTATGTTCAGAAAATTTTGTTGCACTATTTATGTAAAGCATATTTCAATATCTTGTCACAGAATTCTGATCACAAACAACATCTAAATTTTCAACATTTATATGTACGTGATATGTTTAAAAAAAAAAAAAAAAGGTTTTTAGAAGTTTATTGCCAAAAAGCACTTTCAAGAGAAGCGGTGGCTAAGGTGTTTCGGTAGAAAAGAGGACGTACGTGTGCTTCTCAAGTATAGTAACCTAGCATTAGAGCCAACCCTCTTTACAATTAACTTAGATATTTATAAGTTTGTTGCCAAAAAGCACTTTCAAGAGAGGCTGTAACTAAGGTGCTTCGGTAGAAAAGAGGATGTACTTGTATTTGCTTAGCAAAACAAAAGTATGGTAACCAAGCATTACAGCCAAACCTCCTTACATTAACAGCCACTGTGCACTGAATGGGAATGCTAAGAGACAAAACACTACAAAAAATAAAAAATAAAAAAGAAATAAACCCTTGTGAATACCGTAATACTAGTGTGAATAATTTGCCTTTGACCAGACCAAAAAATAAATTAATCAAGGTGTGCGCAAACTGCCTCCAACACTCCTGACTGTTGAACCACAAAAAAATAAAAAATAAAACGAACAACCCCTTCCAAAAGTGTCATAAAGAGGGAAACCTTGTTTCAGAGGTTACATCTTTGAATCTTTTTCAACAAACATCAAAAGTTTAAATTCAACTATAAACACCCATTGTTAAGAAAACCAATAATGGAAGCCTAATCAAGCATGGAAATTCCACTCTAAAGTACTTGGAAAGCCGATTATGTATGTTCTCCTAATTATGTACAAGAAGTGCTGAAGCCAAAAAGAAAGATTTGGGAGATCAAGAACTTACATGAATTAGTAATTTGTTGCAGAAAAGACTATTTGGCGACGTAGTAATTTGTTGTGGAAAAGACTAATTGGCGACAAAATAATATTTTGTCGCTGAAAGTATCAACCTTTGGCAACAGTTAATTTCATTGTGGAATACCACTTTTGGCGGCAAAACCATAATTTGTCGCTAAAAACTTTCTGTGACAACGAATTCTGGGAGGACATGGCAAGGAAATTAAAAAGGTTGCCAAACAATTTTGTGACAAAATGACTTCTTTTAGCTACAACATTGTTGGTCACTAAAGGTGAAATTTCTTATAGAGAGGGTCAAGAACTATGGTCAACTAGACTAGGCAAACTGGGTGTCCCAATGTATATAGTAGTACCAGAAGTTCCCTAACCCCATTGCATATCGATCGCAAGAGTCAACATATTGATCACTACACAAAAGAAGAGACAACATTTTGTTCCATTGATTTACTTAATCACCACTGCTGGCACGTAATTAGAACTGTTAGAAGCAGCAGTCCAATACAACTCTCAAACGCACAAGTACATTCAGATTTGCACGGCTAAGCAAACTAGCCAACTAGAAAAAAATTATTCAGTGCTCCAAGAACACCACGTCATCTTTATTCTACAACTTATATAGTAGTAGAGTCTCCTTGTTGGACCCCACCTAGTAGATGAGGGATTCCCTCCATGTAAATAGAGAAACAAGGATAGGTGATGTTCTTGAAGCACTAAATAATTTATCTCAATTAGGAGTGCACAAACATATCAAAAAACTAGAGACCCAAACAAACCCATGAATCGACATGTCATAGAAGTCTGTATGGATTGGAAGTGCATTGTGTGTTGGTTTCTTTATATGTTTTGAATAGTTGAGGATACAATATTAATCATCTTTTTTAATTTTTAAATAAATAAATTAAGTTTTATACAATAAAAACCAACCCAAGATTTTACTTAATCTTAACCCGAACAAACTCGAGATATAGAACCGAACCGAATCAATTCGAACTAATTCAAGTTGATTCAATTCAGTTCCATGGATTGATCAATAGGGCATCGGGTCAAAAAATTTGAGACCAATCAAGATCAAGTTACTTCTGGCTTTAACATGTACCTGACCTATGCACAGTACCCCTAGTTGCAACAACCGTTAGAGGGTCTTTTTTATAGGCTTCTGAATTAAATTAAGCACGGGACTGAAAGCCTTTGAAGTACTTAGACAGCACTTGAATTAATTTTCAAGGTACTTCGGCTGGGTTTGAGGTTCAATAGTCTATCAAAAAATAACAAATTATTAATGTAGCTTCAATGATATTTATGGAGCTAATTATGTCGTAACATTTTTGCTACAAACTCTACAAATTGGTCCAACCTCCACCTAGCTTATACCATATGAGACAAATCACTTGCCTTTTAACTTTTCATGTGACTTAAGGGCCGGTTTGGGAAAAACTTTTCTCATCAAATAAATTGCTCAAAAAAAACATAACGAAAAAGTTGTATTAAAAAAAAAATTTGGCTGCAGTTTATTGAAACTTACTGAAAAAGCTGCATATCGATTGGAAGAGTCTTAGAGAATAGAGATGACATATTGGTCATTACACAGAGGAAGAGGCAACATTTTGTAGTGATCGCTCTCGAAAGAGGATTGAAAAAGTAATTTAAAAACCAAATTTATTACCACTCATGAGAATAGTAGCAAGTCGAGTATCGTTTTCAGGGACTGAAAGGCTGAGTTACGTTTGCTCATAATCAATTCCTAAATTAACTCAAATAAGAAGAGGTTTTGGGTTTTGTGATGTAATTCTAAATAAATAAATAACGAACGATCGAAAATAAGATTTGAAATAATGAGAGAAAATGTCTAAGGTTCAACTCCACTTCCTCCTCACAACCCTATTATGTAAATGACCTAGGTTTAATTATTCAGGTTACTTGGGAATCGCCAAAACTACAAGCCTTAATCGATTCGTCTAGAGAATAAATTCACAACAACAAAAGGGCATGGAATATCTTTGGCGAGCACGAATTGTCTTCAATGAATAAGCACAATCCATCTACCTTGGGCATAATCAATCTCAATTAATGATTGCAAAAAAATGTAAATAAATCGCATAACCGTACAGCCGCAATCACAGAAAGCGTATTTGGATTTAAAACTAAAATATGAATCAATCAACGTCAAAATCCTGGAAAAGAGTTATACGATGTAATCTGAATATTCAACCCTTGAATCAAAACATAATAAAAGTTACTTGGATTCGATTTCGTTTACACCCTAGAAAGAAGGTTTAGCCGCTCATGACTTTAGGAGAATCCATAGTTTTTGATGAAGAAACCATGGAGATTGCCCTCTTTTCCTTTTGCTTGTTGTTCTCCCTTTTTTGCCTTCACCGTTGCAGATTTCCGCACCCTTCCAAAAGGAATCCCCCCTCCTTTATATTTCCTTCCCTTTTTCTTTCCTTTTCTTTTTTATTTTTAATTCCTTTTTTTTTTCTTTTTCTCCTTTTGTTCCAGCCGTGTAGTTCAAAATAGGATTTGGTGAAGTTCAATCCAAAGTGAATTGGACTTCCCTAATTGCACTCTTGGGCCTTCAACTTCAAATGCTCTTGCAAATCAACTCCTTCAAATCCCGGACTTTTCGTCTTCATCCCCAACATGAACTTAAATCATCGTGTTGTCCAAAATTTCGCACATCAAACTCGCACAACCTACAAACACCAAAAAGAGCAAAACAAGTAACACAGAACTAATGATAAAACCTAACAAGTGTAGTTTAGAGGGCCTAATTTATACATATTTTGGCACTTATCATGTAGCATTGATTTATATATAGTCATCGATTGGTGGTACATGATCAATTAGTAAAACTAGAAGCACCACTCCAATATAACTCTCAAATGCAAAAGTACATTCACATCTGTGTGGCTAAGCACTTGTTTCCTTTTATTTTTAATACCATATATAGCAACCAGTACTCTAAAATATAGGAGCTCTGTCCAGCACCGTAGCGGGCTATGTGACACTAGCAAGAGTAAGGTGTTGCCACAACCATTAGAGGGTTTTTTTTATGGATAGTTATACCACTGGCTTCAGTCATGTCCAAATCCTTGGCACTTACTCCACTAGGTAATGACAAGTCAAACTTGTGCACAAGACTAGCTAATGCAAGTTCATCAAGATTCATGGCGAATTGGGTTCCAGGGCAACCCCTCCGGCCAGCACCAAAGGGAATTAACTCAAAGTCATGACCTTTGAAATCTATTGAAGTATTCAAGAATCTCTCTGGCCGAAACTCCTCGGGATCTTCCCATGACAATGGGTCTCTTGCAATCGCCCAAGCATTGATAATCACTTGTGTGCCAGCTGCAATGTCATAGCCCATTACCTTGACATCTTCGATTGATTCTCGAGGAGCCAGCAATGGAGCTGGAGTATGCATCCGGAGAGCTTCTTTGATCACTGCTTTCAAGTAGTGCATTTTATCTAAATCATCCTCAGTAATGTCTAGTTTGCCTCTGGCTATTTCTCTCACCTCATTTTGTAGTTTCTTCATGGTTTGTGGGTGTCGTAAGAGCTCTGACACTGTCCACTCTAGAGCTGTGTGTGTAGTATCAGTTCCACCACCAAACATGTCCTGTAAGTAAGAAAAACAAATACATTAATGATAGACAACACACCAATAAAGTCAATCATGTTGGTGCAGGAGTGGTTATTATTGCCAAAAACACGAAAGAAATTTCATCTTTGTATTTTTATTTGAGTACTAGTAATTGAAACACTCCAACGTTTGCAATTACCTCTTTCACGGTAATTACAAAAATAAGAACTGGTGAAAATGTTTAAGAACATTTACACCATAACCTATAGGCTTCCGAATTATAGTTATAGTGTATGATTACAGCCCTATGAATTACCTAGAGAGCACATTAATTAATTCTAAGATAAATTTCAAGGTCCTTTGGATGGGGTGAGTTTCAATTGCTATCAAGAATTGAAAAAAAAAAAATGGGAGTTTCAATAATATGCAAGGAGTTAATTATGCCATGAATCGTTCCTTGCTCAAATCTGTGTACTCTTTATTAAAGTTCTACAAAGTGTTGAGGGATACACAAATTTATTATAATTATTTCTCTAGTTTCTTTTACAAGATCAACTGGTTATAAGGAGTCATTCGGAATCAATTAATTCATTGATTGATTTGGTTGATTAAGGTTTTCCCCTTTATTTTCTTTTCATGGGACAAACCATGAGAATCTAAACTTAAATTTTCCACTCTTTTTAGATACATGCCAACACTTTCACCATCATGATACAATGACTTGTGTAATTGGAAATTTTAAATCAGTGGCGTTGAAAACTTGTTAAGAATTTAAATCTTGAATTTTTCACTTCACATGTGCTTTTAGATTTGGGATTTTAAAGACTAAAAATTGTACATGGTGATTGTCTTGAAAACTCCAAATCATGCAGTCAAAAAATTGTTATCACCAAAATAATGTAGTTAAATTATGGACTATTATTTTAAAATAAAGAATCCATCAATATGCTTATTAATTACAAAATTATCATAGCCACATCGCAGAATTTTGTATAAAAATTTTGAAAGAATAATATTTTTCAAATAATTAATACGATGACACAAATTAGCATTAACTAAGAAAACAAAAGTCAGATTTAGTTATTTACCAAGATGAGAGCTTTGATCGTATCTTTATGAACAGGAGAGCCAGATGTGCTATCTCTCTGAATCTCAAGCAAAATATCCACAAAGTCCTGTCTGCCTTCACTTTCAAGATGCCCACTTTCACTGCTCTCTCTTTTATTTCTATCAATATGTTCTTCCACTACTCTCTCAAGAAATTCATCGGTCTCTTTAGCAACTCTGTCTATTTTAGCATCCAAACCATTGATGCTACTTAGCCAGGCCAGCCATGGGATATAGTCCCCCAGATTGAAAACACCCAACAACTCCACAACCTCCCCCACCACCTCCTTAAACCTCCTCCCTCCTCCCTCTCCACCGTACTTCCTCCCCAAGGTCACCTTACCCACAATATTATACGTAAGCGATACAAACATCTCAGTCAAGTTCACCATTGAAGACGAAGAGGAACAAGAGTGTCTGATCTTCTGAATCATAAGAGATGTTTCTTCTTCTCTGACGTTCCGATAGGATTGGACCCTCTTGTTACTTAGAAGATGGAGGACACAAATGCTTCTTACCTGCCTCCAATACTCACTATAGGGACTAAACGTCACGTCCTTCGTGTCATAGAGAAGTTTTCTCGCGATGCTTAACTTAGGTCTGCTCGAAAAGATCTGATCATGGGTTTTCATGATTTCGCGAGCTCCAACAGCAGAGGAGACGACCAGGACTGGCACGTTGCCAAAGTGAAGAAGCATAAATGGTCCATATTTTTTAGCTAGTGATTGGAGGGAGCGGTGAGGGAACAAGCCGAGTTGGTGGAGGTTCCCAACAATTGGTAGCTTTGGTGGAGAAGGTGGTGGGTTTTTGTGGGCTGTTTGAGTAGTAACGGACAAGCATTTGAAAAGGAAGACTATGAAGACGAACAAAGGAAGAAAGTAGAAGGATAAAAGCTGCAATAAGATCATTGCTTCTTGCTTCAACAGCTATATATGTGTATATATATATATATATGTATATATCTTTGCATATGAGATATGTGTAGTTTCTATTTGAGGAGAACTACTACATATATGGCTAGCTTCCTATAATGAAGTTCTCCTTTTATAGCACTTTTGAGGATAGAATTCATGCTATGTAGTACTCCACATAACATGTACATAGCGGGCCTGCAAGGATTCATTTCTTTTGACAGGATCAGCACGGGGATCCATTTTGAATGAAAATTCAAACAGAGACTTACGAATGTCCTCACTATTTTTCTTCTTTTCCGCGTTTTTCATTATCTTAGATTATATTCATAGATTAAAAACAATTCGAAGGAAGACTATGACTCAGCGAGAAAGAACTGGGAATAATTAAAGTTGACATGGTGGCTACACCATGGATGCAGGTGGCCACCGGCTCAGTTCCATTGAACTACGCCCAAATTTCAGATAGATAGAAGAGACTCTAGTGTTTGTCTTAATTTTCTCGAGAAGAGTCTTCACCCCACCTTATCCTGTCTTAATCTATTCTAAATATTTAAATCCAAAACCAAATCGATCCTTCAATGAAATTGAATCGAACCAATCCAAGTTGGTTTAGATTGGTTTGGTTTAGTTCTATATTTCGATTGGTTCGAGTCAAGATTGTGTTGGACTGAGTTGGATTCATTTTTTTTTAACAAAACATAACTTAACTTATATATTTAAAAATTTTAAAATATGATTTGTATCCTCAATTTTTTAAAAATATGAATAAAAAATAATATAAATACAAGTTAGCAATAATTAAGTTCAAGTAACTATGATTTAAAAACATATATGTAATATATGTAAACTTTTGTGGTATATATATAAGTTCGGGTCTCGTGTCGATTCTTGGGTTGGTTCGGATTCGATCGGATCCGATCGGTTCTTAGTTCGGATCGGCTCTAAAAAATGTGAACCCGAGAACCAAATCAAAATGGTCGGGTTTGCATTTTTTAGACCCAAAATTGAACTAAACCTTTGATAGACCCAAACTAAACTAATCTATAGAGGTCAGGTAGGTTTGATTCTCAAATTTTTTTATTTTTTTGTCCAACCCTAATTTCAACATTCTCTTCTTCTAGCTCCAACCCGATTGCGCGCCCAAGCATTGCTAAAATCTCTTCTTCTTTTTTTTTGGGATGTCAGAGTTTTGTATCTTGACCTACGTAGTTAATTCTGGAGGAATTAGTGACGGCACCGGAGGATGTAGTTGGAAAATCTCATTTTCTTGATAATTGCTTTCGGGTGTTGTTGTTTCTCCAAGGTCACTCTCAAGTTATATATATATATATATATATTTTTGGTGAAACTCTCAAGTTATATTTGGTTTACAATGTGCAATTCCTCTAATCCCCTGGCCTGAGCTTTCTTTAATACTTTGGGATGCCTTAGCAGTTCAATTATCCCACCTTATAGAAATATGTAGGTGGCATTAATTCCATCATATGGCCCCAGCAAACAAAAACAAATTCCATCGTATGGCATGTCAGTCAACAATGATACAAGGACTGGAATTACTAATATAATATTTATGGTCCTGTCTAGGCAGCTGGCATGGGACTCATTTTGTCTCCCAATAAGCTGGTCCTGTTTAGGCAGCTGGCATGGGACTCAAAAATTGATAGATACTTTTAAGTAATATTCTATTCTCAGCTTGTATTTTTTTTTTTTTTTTTTTGTGGTTAGAATTCTCAACTTTGTGCTGAAATGACCTCATGATACACATGTTCAAGAGCTGGTTTGAAGCTTGTAAGATGATGATTGTTTGGGTAATTATCTCAAATGTTCATAACTGCGAATGAAAGGAATAAATAATTAGTACTGCTTTTACTTATGCTACACAATTAAAAAATTTATATGTAATGATGTGTCTAAATAAAAGCTTTTTAATAGATTATTAAATAATTTGGCTTTCTATAAAATAAAAAATAAAAAAAGAGCCTTTTACTTCAAACAAAATACCTAATATAATAGCTTTTAATTATGAAATTGTCACTACCATATTATTATGGTGGCATCTATACTATTAACAAAGCAAACACTTGGCTTTGATCTAGATATGTCGTGCAAATTAACATTCCCAAACTATTCTAAAAAGTTTTAAAAATTACTACATAAATCTATATCACTTCAAGGATAAGATAGTAATAACTCACATTTTGTTCACATGTAATGTTACACAACTCAATAACCACTAAAACTAATTTAGTAACAGAATAAGTAATTGTGTGCAGTGTAGCACAAGCATATAGTGCGTGTTACTCTTCTAATTACTAAAAAAATAAGATTTTTGCGACGAGAATATCTATCACTGCACATTTGCCGTCACAAATGTGCTCTTTTGGGATGGCCAATTCGGCAGTGGCAAATGGTAGTCGCAAAACTAACATTGTCTTCATTTTCTCTAAAAGAGTCTAATTGCACTCTAAAAGTGCAATTATATAACTTTAACTTGTGATTTGTTAGCCTTAAATTAGAATTGTAAATGTATTTTTAGTTATGTTTTAGTATTAATTAAGTTTATTTTGCGATTAAATTGAAAGATTTCGGATTCATTTCGGACGTAGGTTTCAAGAGTATGCTGTCAGAGTATAAGTTGTTAAAGATTTAGTGCAAGCTGTTGAAGCACACAGAGCTGAAACTGTGAAAAGTCATAGCTCTCAGAAGTGCTACCGCAGTCTATAATAGTAAGTATTTCAATATTAATATGCTTTTTTCAAGGATCATATATATACAAGAGAAATAAGTTTAACATAAATGGCTTGAAAGGAGTAAAATGGCATCAACCTAATATCCAAAATATATCAAGTTAAAAATTCAAGAGAGTATAAGTGTCAGTATCTTCAACTATTGAAAGAATAGAATGTTGGTCCAAAAGGCAACCCAAGAGAGGAGGTGAATTAGGTTTTTCGCTATTAATACAAGTTAAGATTAATTAAGATTAATCTAAACAATATAGCAATGGTTAATCTATGTGCAAAGCAATGTTAACATGAGAAGCAAAGAAAACAGAGCAAAAAGAGAGAGACACGGATTTACCGAGGTTCAACCACAAACCGTGGTCTACGTCCTCACCCCAAGACCTCCTTGAAGCCTTCTTCCACTATGTAATCAACTATTACAAGATGGGTTGTTGATTGACAAAGTGCTCAGCTCACTCTACAAGAACTCCTCAACGAGCTTCTTCAATTCCCAAGTGGTTTTGTCCAAGCTCCACTCAAACTTTACAAGGGTTTTGCTTCACACAAGAGAACTCTCAAACTCTTAGTTACAAGTGTATAAGAGTATACAAATCACAAACGAACTCTCTAACTAGAGTAGATTTACAATCAAAGCTCACAGATGAAGGTTGGAAGAATATTGAGTGTATATCAGTGATTCTTATTTCTTGTTGTTTCTTCCTCTTGATTCTTATATATAAATGCAGTTGGAGGCTAGTATATATACCCTTGCATTCATTCCATCCGTTGGAGGTGGTTGGGTATCATTAATGTGCGTCCAATCCGTTATAACGTTAAGAAAAATAGCCGTTATAACAGAGGGAGTCGGCTCCATTTTTTGTGGTATCGACACTTCCTGTTTCTGCATTTACCAGATATAGTTCACTGACTTCATGAGTCCCCTCTTCAGGTTGATGAGGCGACTCCTTGTTCATCTGTCTTCTTCATACTAGGCTTCTGCTGTCATGAGGCGACACTTCTGCTTCAGGTGTCCACTCATTGATCATTTAAACTTCAAGCCTTTTGCGTCTGCTACCAGGAGGCGACACTTCATCTTCAGGTGTCCGCTCATTGATCATCTTATCTTCAAGCCTTGGCGTCTGTCTTCATAAGGCGACACTTCATTACAATGTGTCCGCTCATTGTCTATTTGGTCTTCAGACATTTTGCTTCTGTGTGCAAGAGGCGACACCTCATTTCTATGAGTCCCCTCATTGTTCAATATGTCTTCAGTCCTTTTAGCGTCTGTGATCAGGAGGCGATTCCTCATTTCCATGAGTCCCCTCATTGCCTAGAATTCAGCTTTCAAATTTCTATTGATCAAGCTTTATCAAAGCACTGGTATAAGAACTTCAAGGAGTATGTCTTTGGGGTATGATGATCAATCAAATCATCCTAACTCATCAGAGTTAACTTCTATTTAAATTTGGATTGAATCAATCATTGGATGTTGAACTTCTTCTTGAATCTCAAGCAGTCAAAGCTTCATTTGATTAAAGCTGAACTTTACTTCTTCATTTGCAAAGCTTCTTCAATCATTGTAGAACATCTTCTTCAGTGCCAATCTTCTTCAATTTTGATTTCCCCTCTTTGATAGCAATTCTTCATTCTTCATTAAACTCACTTTACTGAGACCATTGTAGACTAGATGAAATCTATTCATACATCTAATCTTCATTGATCCTTTACATTGTAGAAGAATACTTCACTTGGATTCCATGTAGAGATCAGATATTCATTGTGAGCCATCTTCTCAGCAACTTCATTCGCATTGTCTTGAATTGGTCTAAGTACACCAGATGAAATCATCTCTTGAGCATTTGCCAAACTCTTCAACAACCAATTCATCTTCAACTGAGCATTGCACTTCTTCAACTGATCTTTGCATCTTCTGATGAAGTCTTTAGTCTGGTGCAAATCAATCTTCATTGAAACTATGCATACTTGAAAGAAGCTTCAATTGAACACCTTCAATCTCTTCGAATGTAGATCATATGTTTGAACTAGAGATAGGCATCATTTCTCAGTTTGGTTCATTGCATAGCCCTTTGAATTCATTGCTTGTATCTTGAACTTGTTGTGCATTCCTTTGATATGTATTAGACTTAATATCCAAATTTAAGTCTAAGTTATGAACTTGTTAATCTGCACACTAAGTAGATTCATTAGTAACATAACACAATGTTTAGTTATCATCAAAATCAACATGGGAATTAACCTTGAGTCAACAAGGATCAACCTTGACTCAACATAGAAGATCAATAAGTTATGCTTAAGTAAATGTATATCAACTCCAAAAGAAGACAAATTGGCTTTAAAACTTATAAGATCAAATCTATACTCTTTAAGGATATGCATGCACCAAATATCAATATAAGATGTCATATAGCATGCTATTGCACAATGATGTAATCTCTCTCTTATAATAATTTTATGACAAAAACTTGTAATGCATTACAATGATAAGGTAAATCAACAATTAACTCAAACTTAGTTTAATGCATGACTCAAAATATACTCAACGTCATAAGTGCATTGATATGAATATTGTTACGATTTTCACAAAAATTCTCTACAACACATCCATCATGAATAATGACTAATCAATAAAAATACGAATAGATATGTTAAATATATAAACTATGATACCCAAAATCATAAGATACCCAAATTTGTACCGAAGAACTCAGGTGTATAAAATATAGTCAAAATCAAATAACACCTAAGACAAATCAAGAAAGCATAACAAGGTCAAATGTATGTAACAAGATATACAATTTTTTTTTTTATTTATGTAAAAACAAAACAAAACACAAAAAATAAAAAAAAAAGAAAAAGAAAATTACCACTATTTCTTCCCCCAATTAAAGTTATGCAATGAACTCATTGCATGAAAATAAATGCAAGATAATAAGTAATAAGGGAAGGAAGAATAAAAAACAAGGTGCCGAAAGAACACCCCCCAAATAGGAAAAACTCTATAAAACTAAAAATTTTAGGAAAGAAATAAAAATCTACTAACTACTACTACTACTACCAAAATTTGAGAATAGACTACCCAATACCATATAAGGAAAATTTTCTATCATCCAAGACATCCATACATGAAACTTGGAAAGAGTTCAAACAAACATATTAATAAACAATTTCAGCGTCTTGGATAAACTTAATGATATAACAATTAAGCGCAAAAGGATCAAAAGGATCATAGAATATAGACAAAGTAAATTGATTAAACACAAAAGTGCCAAATAAGCTTGTATCATAAATCCCTTTAGTGTACCCTATTTGTTTATCAACATAAAAAAAAAAACATTTAAAATAGGAAGTGCATTAACAATAAATAGGTCATGACACTTAGAATTCTCTATTTTCTTCCCTTCATTCTCCTTACTCTTGTAGTTCTTAGAGTTCTCAATCTTGGGCTACTTTCTCTTGGATTCTTCTTCCTCACTCCCATTATCTTTTCCCCATCTACCTTTTCTTTAGGTACCACTTCCCTCAGTTCAGATGTCTTGAAAAGGATATGTAGCTATTCTTGACCCTCACCCTCACCCTCACCCTCACCCTCACCCATATTCCCTTAGGAACTTCTTTTCTTAGTTCAGATACCTTGAGAAAGATAGTTTTTTATATAATTGTCTCAATCCTAAGGGTGGTGATGGGGTTTTGGTTTTTATAGGGAGAAGGGTTTAAGTTAGTTTCGGCCTCTTGTTCATGATATTTAAAGTTGGATTGATGTTGGGTCTAACAATCAAAGAGTTATTTCAGAAGAGCCATGTCCCCTTTATTATTTCTAATTCTTGCCCGTCTTACTCCACGTTTTGTGCCCAAGCTCTCTCCTCTTACTCTTGCACTCTCTCCTCTTGTTCTAAAGTTTCATCGAACCCAAAGTACATACTTGCTGCATATTGCACATATGATGAAAGTATATTCTCTTGGCTCTTCACAAGAGGTTGGTAGGATGATGGAGGATATAGTTCATAGTAAGGTGTGTAGGGTAAAGGAGTAAGTGTGTAGGATGTGTATGTATAAAGTGAAGAAGAAGGTGGTACTTGTTAATATGGTGATGGTGGTTCATAGTATTAGGATGCAGCTTGAGAGCACCACCCTAGATGGTAGGTAGGTGTATAAGAATTCGGTGGTTGTGCCAAGTGTAAATAGGGGTCGAATATAGCAGCATTCATGTAATCTCTCATAGATTGAAGAGGGGTTGCAGGTGCATACCTCATATTATGCAAGCTCTAATAATTATCCATAAATAATACTAATTCAAATCGCCAAATCTTCACTGAACAAACCACTAATTTAACAATTTTAAAAACAATCTATCTTCTAAATCTCCACAAAATATACCACCAATTAACAAAAAGCACCACTCCAATCCAACCAAAAAAATAATTACTCAAAATTAAAATATGAAACGAAGTTACCCAATTGAGCTATTGAGTCTTTTTGTGGTCGTAGAATGATGATGAAGTGCTTCCGTCAAAATTAAATCACCAAAATTCATCCACCAACGCCAATCGCCAAAAATTTCTTGGCAATGGCACCAAAAACTAATCGCTCAAAAAACGTGCGATAAATAACCGTCAGTGTACAACTACGATATAGTAATAATTACTTGGTGAAATCCAAGATCAATATACATGGAAGAGGGTTAGCGCATTCAGGAAAACTCACCTTGATTCAGAAGTCCTAGAGAAACACTCTAATAAAATAAAAAGAAAATAGTGTTGAGAAAGAGTTTGATTATTCTAAACTAAACTATGAAAACAATTCCAAATTAATCAAAACAAGTCTTGAAACTAATTTATCCAATCAATTGCGTCACCTGAAATTCTAATAAAGGCTTTTGATAACTCAAATCATTGACTACATAGTCAGTCTTTTATTCAGAAAATTTAATGATAAAAATAATTGTTTTTTAGTAATCAAACTTATAATAAATTAGATTTAGAATCATAGATGCATACCATCAACTTGTCGCCAAGCATAGTCAAACATCTAGGTTTTCGTAAATATCTACTAGAGATTGAAACAATTTTAGAATTAAAGATGTATACCATTGATTAGTACAGTACATATACTAAACACAAGCTCATGCATAAATATTACCAAACATAGTCTAATATCTAAGTTTTCGTAAATATCTAGGGTTTGATTATTAAAAAATAATTATTTTTATCGCTAAATCTTCTGAATCAAAAACTGATGACGCAATCAATGATTTGAGTTATCAAAAGTCTACAATGAAATTTTGAGTGATGCAATTGATCAAATCAATTGGTTTCAAGACTTGTTTTGATTAATTTAGAATCGTTTTTATAGTTTAGTTTAGAATAATCAAACTTTTTCTCAACACTATTTTCTTTTTATTTTATTAAATTATTTCTTTGGGACTCATGAACTAAGATGAGTTTTCCTAAATGCGCTAACACTCTTCCATGTGGATTGATCTCGGACTTTATCAAGTAATTATTACTACATTGTAGTCGTATACTGACTATTATTTATCGCACGTTTTTAGAGTGATCGGAGTCTTCAACCCACCTTAAGAGCTTGTATGAACTTGGGGGGAGAGGGGAGGGAAGGAAATGGAAGTAAAGGGGAGGAAAAATTTTTAAAAATTTCCTTCCTTTCCCTTTACTTATTTGATTCTACTTAAGAGAGAAAAAACGGAAGAAAAATTTTAAATCACTCTCTCTCTTTATCTCTCTTCTTTTTTTGCTTTCACATGCCGTTCATTTATTTACAAAATCAAACAGGAAAATAAAAATAGTTTTCATTTTTTTTTTCTTTTCTTTCTCTTTCCTCTTCCAAGTTCCAAATAGGCTGTGAAAAGAAGAATCGAACTTTCATTTAGACACATGTTCTGCATGAAAATTATGTATAAATTTTTTGTATGTATAACATTACCCTTTCAAAATTCCTTAACATGCACCATGCATGTCTACCTCCATGCATGGACCCCAAGTTTATCAGTAGACATCAAACTAGTTTGAAAGTTCGTCAAAATTCCCCAAATGGTGGATCTTAAGCTTTCTCAAAATTTGATTGCACAAGATAGGTGCATACCAAAAACCAAAAATTATCTCCAACTTTTAAGAGTGATTAGCACCAATTCCTCTTAACCAAATTGAAATAGGGAGTCTAAGTATATAATTGCTTAAATTCAGTTCAAGGTAATGGAAAAGCGACCATTTTCCGGTAATTATAAAGCAGCCACTATATAATCTGAACCTCCCTAAATTTATAGTAGTAGTAGTAGTAGTAGTGTACTACTAGTAGCACAAACCACAACCTTAACACCAATGGCAAAATTAGAAAATTCATTCAAGAACAACCCTTATTTACCACTAAAAAAAATAATCCTAATCAACAATAGGACAATTGACTTTCACACACATAAATTGTTTTTTTTTTTTTTTTTTTTTGTATGAAAGCATTACTATAAGGTCATCTCCCCTGAGTTTTCTTTAATATTTTAGGATGCCTTAGCAGTTTAGTTATCCCACCTTACAGAACTATGCAGCCGGTAGCATTGATTCCGTCAGAAAACATATCATTCAACGATGATACAAGAACTGGAATTATTTATATAATATTTATGGTCCTTTGTTAGATTTAGAGAGACTATTTAGACAGCTCGCATGGGACTCAAGAGTCTTTGGCATTTTGTGTCCCAATAAGCCAAAATTGATATATGCTTTTATTATGTTCTCAACTTGTCTTCAAACGAGGATCTTGAGCTTCAACTTGCTTCATGATAAATATGCTCAGTAGTAGGTTTCGACCTTGTAAGATGAAGATAGATTTGGCAAATCTCAAATGCACATTAACTGTGTGAACCATTGGAATACTTTAGTACTACCTTTTATAAATAATGCTAAACAATTAAAAAATTCATATAAAATTTCTCATCAAATGATATGACAGAATGAGAGTCATTCACTTTAAAACAAATTACTCACCTTGGTGAGCATTAATTACACCAATGTCACAAGCATATCACTATGGTGAAATTAACTTAGATATTTATTGAAAGAATTAATAGCATTTTGGTGCTAGTAGAAATACTCATAATAGCATTAACCTTTTGTGATGAAAACACAGATCTAGTTAAAGCTACCCATATTTTCATCTAATAACTATTTTCATAGGGCATAAATTGGGCCCTTGAGGATGGTGTAAGGATGCGAAAGGACCCTAATGAGGGGACCCAACCCAAGGATCTTCCCAAATTCAATCTCTAGAGCCATCCCCTATGTTCCATCGCCCACCCCTTCTCCAATATCTGCCTCGCAACTATAATACTCTTCAATTCGTGCGAGATCTATTGCTTATGTAAATAAATCTAATTTGAATATAGTTTTGATTCATAAATTTTTTAAACTCAGTTCGATAAATTTTTAAGCACTATAAAAACCAAACTAATTTGAGCTCAGTTTGTGTTTGGCTCAATGAAAGATCATTTGAAATCAATTTAAAAACTAAACAAGTCAACCTTAAACACATTTAAGGTTAAACAATCTACTACTCGGCTCAGCTCGACCCAATTTGTTTACAACCCAATCCATTAATCAGTTTTAAATTCTTGCTTTGTCAATGGAGCAAGATTAGCAATTTCAAGCCTCTATTTCCCCTCAAAACAGAGAAATTATTCAGTGCTCTTGGAGCACCGCCACGTGGTGCTCCACCTCTCACATGAGAGTAGAGCCCACCTCTCAAAATAACAAGTGTTTGGATTCCTTTTTTTTTATTATTAATTCAAGTGAGCCAAGATATTATTGATATATAAAGCTGGCAAGTGTTTGGATTCTGGAAGTTTTGAGAAGCACCCCACTATATTCTAAAGGGTAATGCTAGGCAAACAAAAAATTCATATAAAATTTCTACATAAAATGATGTGTCTTAATGAGAGCCTTTCACTTCAAAATAAACACATATTATAATGGTTTTTAATTATAAAATAGTCAGTGTTACATCATTTTGCATGAATTTTTTATAAGAATAGTATTTTCCTATTCTAAATACTAATTTGTAAAGCATTCATTATTTATTTATTTTTTTGTCGATGTTTCTGGATATTTATAGAGCCTAGGGCTGAATATTGGATGAGCCAGGTCTGTAGAATATAATAGCAAAAAGGAGTAATGGCCCAAGCCCGACATCAGGGCTAAAGTTGCACCCTCAGGCTGGGTGGAATTGCCACAACATGGGCGTTTTCTTAGCCAGAATTATTGCCCCAGAAAAAATTAAAGAAGACCAGGCCCGCCTATCTGAGATTTGTCTGAACAAAAAAGGCGACAGATCCACTACAACCCTCTAATTTCAAGGATGCTGGCCCACCAAAACAAACACTTAAAAAAATAAAGGAAGGACTCAGAGAAAGTTTTGCCAGTGCCCAACGCCTCAACTGCAGCATATAGCAGTGTAAATATGCATATCTGTACATTTCACTTCTTATCATAACCAGGATTTTCTTTTGGGGATGCCGAAATAAAACACACATTTTTTTACCTATTAAAATAATTATTATATATTAAAGTATGATTTATATAAATTTTAAATTCAAGTACTAGAAATATATTAGGATACAAGACTAATAAACCAACTTCTATTGAATATTAGAAAAATATGAAAAAAAATACAAATTAATTGTTTATTAGATAAAAATTGGGTAGAAGCCATAGTCAACTATGTAAAAATTCTAAGAAATTTTATTGGATTAGAGCCTTAGGAAGGGTTTTAAATTTTGGAGGTGCCAATAGAATAGATATTTATTGATCTGACATATACATATATTATATATAAGAGGGTCCAGCACCCGCACTTCAAGTGTAGTTGCTCCCCTAAATTTGTACATGTAGGGATACTGCATATTGTACATTGTATATACAATATAAATACATTTATTATAAAAATCTATGAAAATACGTATAAAGTTTGGGATGGGCTACGCTGGGCTAGCTTCAAACACTATTTGCAAGGCCAACCCATAAATATGATTGGGTCTAACAATTTTGTCGAATCCAGAATTACGGGCCTACATCCAATCCCAAGCCCTATAAAATAATGGACGCCCTTATCATTTGTCGAACTAACGCCCAGCCCTATTAAACCCCAATTAATTGTGCCCTTAGGTATTTTGGCATTAGTTTTTAAAATCCAAAATTTATGGCATAAATGTTGAAATCCCGAACTCGTACCTACAAATTGTCTAACAAATTTGATAGTGGAAAATTTTGAGCAATTGTTATTATTATTATTATTATTATTATTATTATTTTGGACTGAACACTACATAAGAGCAGCATTTTGAGCTGTTGCTTTTTTTTAGCCCATTTGCTTGCATTGGGGTCATTGTTATTTGTTTGGTCTGAACACTACATAAGAGCATAATTTTAAGCAGTTTTTTTTTAAAGCCTATTTACTTGCGTTGGTGCCGGAATATCCATAGATGGTTATAAGTGTCATACTTCCTCACAGATATGTGTAGTCTATTTGTACATTTATTTTTAATTTTCAAAAAATAAAACAAAAGCAAAATAAATAAATAAAAAAAAAGAAAAGCAAAATTTTCAGATCTAGGAGAACATCAAACACAACTAAGTTAACCAATCCTCGTAATAGGAAAATCTTGATCCAGCAAAAACTTAGTTGTTGAGGAATATGGAAGGACCACTAAGGAGGCAAATTCTTCTTGTTTCCAGTTCTAAGAACATGCTTTACACTAAAAGCTGTTAATTTCGATTTTGCTATTTCACCAAAAAAAAAAAAAAAAACAAGGGTGCTAGTTGCAATAATCTCATAGAGTAGGGGAGTCTGAGCAAATAAGACTATCCTCTGAAATCATGGCCATGTGTCTATCTATCTATCTACTATAATAGAAGTCAGAATATTCTGCTTTTTTTCCTGGTACGCTCAATATGAAATTTCCTCTTTATCCTTCTTCTACTTGACTTATTACATTGTTGTCCAACCATACAATTCGCCCAATCAAATTCATCTAACCACCCCATTCGCCCAATTAGATATCTCACAGTATTGTCAGCTAGCAACCAACCCTCCACAGCCAAGAAACGAAGGCGATTTCGTCGCTTGTCCCTGCCGCTCTTCACACACAATCGATCAAGCAACTGCAATGGACTCTGTGGTCTCTGACGCAAACAAGAGAAAATGCCCAGCCCAATCAAGTCAGTTATCCAATTAAGGAGTGTTTGAAACCCAACTCATTAATTATCTACATATACTAATGATTTTTTTAAATTATATTTAAATGATAATAAAAAATTAACTTAAAAAAATTATTTATATGTAATCATGTTTTTTTAAAAAAATTATTTGAAAAAGCGATTGTTTTAAACTAGTGCATAGCTCGCAAGTCACCTACCCAAACACCTCGCAAATTTGAAAAGAACCCACTTTCTTGTTAGATCTATGCCTTTTCTTGGTTTTGTTGGGATGAATCATGAAACAGATTTACATACAGAACAGTTCATGTTCCCTGGGCGAATAGTTCTCTGATTTTTTTTACCTTTTTATTTTGTGTTTCAATTGGGTCTTGTTTGTATAATCCCATAGTGAAGTCTTTCTTGGCATATGCATGCCTCTGAATGTAGTTTTGTTATTTTTCTTTGTAACTTTATGTTTTCATAGAAGAGATCTACATAGAAATAAAAGCTACCAATCCTATCCTTCCTCAGTTCATTGCATTGGTTGTCATTTTTGTGGTTTCTCGAACTTAATTGGCACAGTTGAGCTACAATTTCTACTAGAAATAACTTGTCTATAGGATAAAAAAGAGCATAATTTGCTTTACACAATATTCGAATGTCTCAAGCAGTAGGATAGAAAAATTAAAGTTCATATTTATTTGTGTGATCCTGAGCAATGAAACTTAGTAAAATCAACATACCAGCAGAATGAGCGGCAGGACACTTCGTACATAATACAAATTTTGACAGTTTTGCTTATCATGCATGCAATCAATTATTAGGTTGTGTAGAACGTTTTACTAGTCAACTTAATTGTCTCACAATGATATGATATGCATTACAAAGTTGTTTTTACATAATTAGATACTCACTCATAGGGAAACATAGGGACAAAATGCAAGAGAGCAATAGGCAAGCATATGCTAAATTATCAAAAAAGGAAGTAAATATAATGTCAAACGGGAAAAGAAGATTGCATGGTAGGTTATCCGAAGAGAAAAAGGAAACGATATTAAACAAGAAGAGGGGGTCATACGCTAAATTATCTAGTAAAAAAAAGAAATAAGTGCAACAACGAAAATGAGAAAACGAGAATTATACACTGCACTATCAGAATCAAATGGAGGGAGATTTTTAATGGGAAGAAAGAAGTTTTGTTGTACTTTGTATGTTTATTTTACATTTTGTGTTGTCTCACTTGAAAAACCCCTGTGAACACTACACCCGCGGCACACCTGAGCAGAGATGACTTAGTTTGTTGCACCAGTACTGGGGGTTGCAAGTGAGTCTCATTCCGAAACTAAAACAAAAACAATTTTTTCCCCAATTCGGCTTTCCTTGTCAAAAGTACTCACCTGAGTTTTGCTTTGTAGTTGCTTATTTTGTGATGGATTTCTTTTGTTTTGTTGTTAAAGGGTTTAAAAAAGACCGATTCAGATTGATGAGAATCTGCAAATGAATGGTTTCAAGCAGAGAAGAAGCATTTGTTGAAGAACATCAAGAGGCACACATCATATCCCCACTGAATGCAGTGAAAAGAAGTGACAAAAGGTTGGCTTACAAATTCTTCAGGATATGGATAAGTGGAGGCAGAGCTATTAATAATGCTTACATTAAATTTGTGCATGATACATTGATATAATTATTGATTTTATTGATTCATATTGCTACAAATGGTAGGGAAACAGAGAGAAATTGAAGAAAGAGAAATATAATTGATACAATTCTTTTGTAGAAGGTGATATATTTACAATTAATTACGGAGAAATATATAGAGAGCAAGAGAGAGACAGATTGGCATCATGGCACCACCTTTGACAATGGCCAATCTGTATTGACAAGAGTTTTGACAATTGAAACTTTAACAATAGAAGCTTGAGAAGTTGGACAATAGCCAATCTGTGTACATATTAACAACCCCCTGCAAACTCAAGATGGTAATATAGAAACCAAATTGAGTTTAGAAACTAGATCGTGAAATCGTCCTAGGGGATGAGACTTGGTGAAGATATCAGTAGTTTTGGCAGCAGATGGCACAGAGAGAAAATGAACTGTGTCACTCATGACATACTGGCGAATGAAATGACAATCAATCTCAATGTGCTTAATACAATCATGAAACACATCATTATGAGCTATTATGATTGCACTGCGATTGTCACAATAAAGAACAGTAGCACCTGAATGAGAGACACCCATATTTTGAAGTAACCATCAAAGCCAAAGAAATTCCTGAGTAGTATCAGCCAGAGCACGATACTCGCCATCAGTGCTAGAGTAAGTAGTAAGAGTATGCTTCTTACTACGCCAAGAAATGAGAAAATTGACAAGAAAGAAGTAGAATCCTGTGGTAGAACAACAATCAATAGGGTGACCAGCCCAATTAGCTTTAGAATAGGCATGAAACTGTAGAGAGGAGTGACGAGAGTAATATAGACCATGGAAAAGAGTGCCCTTAACATAACGTTAAATGCGAAGAATTACAATATAGTGAGTAGATCGAGGCGATGACAGGAACTGATTGACGAGGTGAACAACATAGGCAATGTCAGGACGAGTTACAGTAAGATAGATAAGACTGCCAACAAGCTGTCGATAAAGAGTAGTGTTAGATAAAAGCTCATCATCTAGAGGAGTAAGACGCACATATGCTCTCAAAGGTGTAGAAGCAGTCTTACTATTAGTGAGGCTAGCATAAGTAAGAAGATCTGAGGCATACTTAGCTTGAGAAAGAGAGCAACCAGTAGAAGCAGAAGATATATCAAGACCAAAGAAGTAACTGAGAGGATCAAGATCTTTCATCTTAAATTGTCTGTTAAGAAAAACCTTGAGCTTAGAAATACCATGTACATCATCTCCAGTGAGAATAATATAATCCACATAGAGTAGTAGGAGAACAGTGCCACGCGTAATTTTGCGAACAAAGAAAGTAGAATCATAATCACTAGAAGAGAAGCCAAGCTCACTAATGGTGGAACTGAATTTAGCATAACAGGCACGAGAAGCTTGCTTAAGACCATATAAAGCACGACAAAGTTTGGAAACCTGATGTGGAGAGTGAGGAGAACTAGGAGGAGGCTACATATAGACTTCCTCAGAGAGATCACCATTGAGAAAGACATTTTTGACATTCATCTGATACAAGGGCCACTGTCGGATAGCAGCAACTGCAATAAGACTCCTAACAGAAGTAAGACGAGCAACAGGCGCAAAGGTCTCCTCATAGTCAATGCCATACTCTTGAGTGAAATCTTTGGCAACTAAACTGGCTTTGTAACGTTCCACAGAACCATTTGAACAGTTTTAATCTTATAGACCCATCGACACCTAATAACAGATTTACTAGGAGGAAGATCAACCAAGTCCCAAGTGTGAGTCTTGACAAAAGCTTGTAATTCATCATCCATAGCTTGCTGTCAAAGAGCATTAGAATTGGCCTCGTGATAGGAGCAAGACTTGTGATGAGCAAGAATAGTGGAGAAACAGTGATAATTACAAAAGTGAGGAGGAGTCTCCCTTACTCGAGTAAAACACCTGATAGTGGGCTCAGTAGATGAAGAGGGCGAAGATGGATCAGACAAGGAAGAGCTAGTAAAAGGACTACGATTAGCAGACTCCTCTAGATAGACAATAACAGGCGGTAAAGTAGGTGTCTCAGAAGTAGGTACATCAGTATCCTCTGGAAAGAGCTCAATAGTAGGATTAGTGAAGTAAGAAGTGGAAGAAGAAGAAGATAAATGAAATGAGGATTAGGAGAAAAATGTCTTATATTCTCAAAAGACAACATGACGAGAGACACGAAGACCTTTAGACAAGGGATCCCAACAATAATAATATTTCTGCTCAATCCCGTAGCCTAAGAAGCAGCAAAGACGAGCTCGAAGCTCCAATTTGGTACGCTCATGAGACTGAAGTAAGATAAAACACGTACATCCAAAAACACGAAGAGAATGATAATCAGAAGGAGTACCATACAGACACTTATATGAAGTGAGGTTACCAGGAGGCGCCGAAGGTATAAGATTAATTGTGTAAGCAGCAATAAGAGCAGCTTTACCCCAAAAGTGTTCAGGACAAGAGGCAGAGATAAAAAGAGCACGGGTTGTATCAAGGAGATGACGATGTTTTCGTTCAGCACAATCATTTTTTTTATGAAGTACCAGGACAAGAACGATGAGGAATGGTCCCATGCTAGAAAAGAGTTGTCACAATATTCCTGAGCATTGTCAAACCGAAAGATCTTGATGTCACAAGAGAATTGTGTTTTGATCATACGAGCAAAATCATAATAAGTTTGTTGAAATTGAGATCGATTTTGCAAAATATAAATCCAGGTATATCTAGAGAAATCATCAATAAATATAATAAAATACTTAGATCTTCCCATAGTAGAAGTGGGAGAAGGACCCTAAACATCAGAGTGAACTAAATCAAAAGGAGTTAAGGAAAGAAAAGTACTGTTATTAAAAGATAAAGCCAGTTGCTTGGCAAGTTGTCAGGATTGACAATTAAGATGTTTATTAGGGACAGAGCTTAAAACACCCTGAGATAAAAAGAAAGCGTAAACGACATATAGAAACATAACCTAAACATGAGTGCCAGATATCAAGAGAGGAGTTGGGAGCAGATGAAGCACTAGTAGAGGTGATATCGGCAGTCTGAGTAGGCAGATGAAAGTGAATGAGCTAAAACAGTCGACTATATTTACAGTCTATCCTAAGAGTCTGTCCCGTCTTCGGATCCTGCATAACACAACCAGTATAACAAAAAAGGATAGTAAGGCCAAGATCACATAATTGGCTGATAGAGATAAAATTTAATGTGAGTTTAGGGATATAATAAGTATGAGGAAGTGCAAAAGTGAAAGTAAAGACATGACCAATATGGTCAATAGTCATAGGTGATCTATCAGCAGTATAAATGACAGGAAGAGCAAACATAGATGATTTGGAAGAGAAAGCGGTTAAGTCAGAAGTCATATGATTGCTACACCCTGAATCAAAGAACCACGAAAAAATACCTGAAGTGGCAGACAGAGCAGTAGAGGGTGGATTACCAAAGGTAGTCATGAATTGCTGAAGGAGTGTTGAGAGATCACTGACAATGAGACAGGAAGGCATTGATAGATTGGCTAGATTCCTATTTCAGACGATGTAGAGAAATTAAAAATTGGTACTGATGAGCAAGATCTGTAGTAGTGTAGCGTTGGGCAAGAAAGGCCTAGATGGAGTAAGCAGTGTCAAAGCGTCCGAACTGGAGGCTTATAAAAGGAATGGAAGTATTTCGGAACTAGTTGATGATCTGATGATTCTTACTGTCTCAATCCTCAAGTCGTTTAGTGTATACTGTAGACGTTTCAGTGTCACTTTTAATATATGCTTGAATATCTCTAGTGACGTAATGCCAAAGTTTTCTTCCTTTGAGGAAAATGACATGGCTTGAGACCAGGGAATGTAATTAGGGTCTTTTAGAGTGACAATAATAGATTTAGATACCTTAAGACACTCTATAGTGCAGTGATGTGGGATAGTAGAATTAAAAGAAAAGATCAACAGTGGAGATGCTTCCAATGTAGAAGAAACAGTATTGACGGAGCAAAATTAGGCCAAATCGAGGGTAGAATCAGATTCAAAAGGCCAAAAATAGTTAGGAATTGGTCTGAATCGATCTGAAAAGAGCCAAATAGGACCTGAACTAGCCCAAAAAAAGAAAATCTAGTTTGAACTAGTTTAGGTGGATCGAAGACAAACGCAGATAGGCGGTTGAGTGGCTAGGGCTGACGTCAGCGCTTAGGCGTGCACGTGGGGGAGCACATGAGGGTGTGTGGGGGCACGTGAGCAAAGCAACAGCGCGTGAGGGCACGTGGCAAGAGGGCTGCGCATGAATCTTACATGCGAAACTTCGGACGATGCATAGGGGTGCATGCGGTGGTTTTTGGCGATGGTTTTTGTTTGATTGGACTCGAATCGTGAAGACAAATCTGATGGTGTGATCAGATTTGATATTTAGACCGTGTTATTGTTGACAAAAAACCCAAAAAAAGCAAAAACAGGTTGAGAAAGTAGAGTGGTGGGAGAAAAAAAATTTGAGGTCACCAAATATTCGGCTTTGATACCATATTACAAATGGTAGAGAAATAGAGAGAAATAGAAGAAAGAGAAATATAATTGATACAATTTTTTTGTATAAGGTGATATATTTACAATCAGTTACAGAGAAATATATAGAGAAGAAGAGAGAGACAAATTGGCCATTGATCATGACACCTTTTTGGACAATGGTTAATTTGTATTGACCAGAGCTTTAAAAATTGAAATTTTGACAATAGAAGTTTGAGAAATTGGACAATGGCCAATCTGTATACATATTAACACATATCATGAATAAAGTAATGATACAAAATATTAACAATATAGGGGGTGTTTGGCCAATTAGCTTATGAGCCATAGGCTATAAGTTATAAGGTATTTTTAAAAGTTACTTTTAAAAATAAATTTTTTTAAAAAACATAATTAGACATAAGTTAATTTTTTAAATTATTTATTCAAATATATTTTAAAAAAATTATAAATATAAATTATAAATTACTAAATAAAGTAGTATAAACATCCCATAATTATTGTCTTCTTATTTTCGTTTTAAAATTTTTGTGATCAACCGTTTTATTTCCTTTTCTTATTTGTATGCCTCACTGAAAAAACGTGGTTGAACCACCGGTTCCTTTATGCTTTGGGATCGCAATGGAATATTCGCCAATCCCAGAGTGCTTTACACATTCAATCGCTTGAATTGCGTGGGTTGCGTCAGTTCTAGTTGTACACCACTGAACAACTTCCACGTATCATGGCAAGGAGTTTCTTTGACTTTCCAAATTCACAGCCAATGAATTCTCACAGAGGTCAACATCCTGCATCTAATTGACAGCACCTTAGCATTGCCTCAACACC
>CM065384.1:37767500-37777500 GCA_033060915.1 Euryodendron excelsum | reverse complement strand
TTAGTATTTTTTCTCAATTTAAATTTGAATTTTTGTTATTACTAGTGATTGTGCATACTTTTTATTTATTTATTAATATTGTTTGGATATATAATTTTGGACAAGCTCATTCCAAGCTATTCAAGGAGAGATTGTCATTTATTATTGTGGTTTTCAAATCTTCACATGTATTATTTAAATCATATGGTTCCATTAGCCACTGGAACATATTGAATAGAACAAATCAAGTAGCCACAAATTGGTGGACCCTTACATGATTTAGTTTTTGACTTCAGTTTTTGAAAACCAAATCAAATGAAGGAACTTCTTAGTTCGATAGACTGGAGTAAAAGGTCGACATAACCATACAGCACCAAGCATATTGAGTAGGTGTTTTATTTTTTTGTTTTTTGGTAGGAAATATTTTTTCCGGCATGCTCTGCAATTCTATAGAAACTCTAAAAGATGGGTTCCTTCTATTCAATATCATGCTCATCATCCACTCGTAGTTCTCACTTCCCCTAGATGTCCATGTCAAAAGGAAGTTCATACACCATTTAGTGTCCTCTTCTAGCAATTTTTGCACAGAAGAATTGCAAGAAGAAAATTAAGTAATGCCTGAAGTCTCTTCCACCATAAACCATTAAGCAATACGATAAATAATTTTACATGCCAAAATAGTTCAAATCGGCAAACATGATGTAAGGGTATTGCATTGTATTCTTTTTGAAGAGTAGATAACCAACAAAATTCAGCTAAAACTATAAAATATGATAATATATATAATAGAAAAAAGGAGACATATGGAAAGTGTTTTGAAGGTGGCTTCCAATCCACTAAACAACCTGCAAACACAACAAATTTCATAAGCGTTATGTTTAGTAGAACATTGTGAAATTTATCACCATGTACAAGAACTTGTACCTCAACTTTTTGATCCATATAGAAACTCCATAAGTATTCTTATAGGCTTAATAGATTCACTTGTTTGAATGAGTTTGGCATGTCTTTCATATGGCTGTCAGTTGAGAAGCTTAATTATGTTAGATATGGTATGTTTAAAATTTTGAAAGAATTTACTTAAGAAGACTGCACTTACCATTGGGAGTGTTCGGTTGTCTCAAAAAACTTTGCTCATCATTTGATTCTTCGGTTTGGGAGTTGTGTCATTTTTCTTAAACTTGGCGACATATACTTATATACCCTTTGTGGTAGACAATACTTGCTTTAGATCGTGTCATTTTGCTTCTAAAATTTCTCCCATCACTTTTGTATCCTGTTGATTCACCTTTTTTGAATTTATCTTGAGTAACTTCACGCTCAACATGACAACTCATTGTTATGAAAGTATTTTGTTGAGCAATACTCACAACCGATGATACATTTTTAAGGAATTTAAAACTCCTTCTCCTCAAATTGCGTAGAAACAAGGAATTATGACTTAATCCTTTGTTTAAAAGATAAAGAGTTAGTAGTAAATCTTAAAAAGAACAACAGATAATTGCTATCATTGATACATTTTGCAGTGGACATAATTGAATCATGAGACCTGGACTTCGAAATTAAACTTCGAGTGTGTATTAATCCAATATAAGTGCCTTTTGCCAAGCTTGATACTAAATTATCTACTTAATCATGAATGTTAGGTGGACCCAATTGATGTTTCTTTCTTAAAGTAATTCATTCTAGTTTCTCAACAGAAGTTTGCTTGCTTAAACTTGATAAATTGTGTTGGTTCCTTTTTAAATAAATTTTGGTTCCAACGACAACAATTTATTTGATTCAACTTTTTTTAGTTATTTTATTTAGGAAATGTTCTTGGAAAATATATTTTATTATTTATTCATAAAGTTATCCTAAATACAATACCATAGAAGAAATTTCTAAAAATTTAAGGAAAATGCTATAGTAATTTCATTTCTTACTCTTAGATATAAGTGAATGGATCTTACATTAATTTATTAATGTAAGTCCTACAAGCTTGTGTCTAAGAGTGAGAAAATAAATTGAAAAATAAGGTTGTATATAGCATCACTCAAAATTTAATTAAGAAGAAAAGAAGCATGACAAAGACGCCATTCAAATAAATGGATGTATCTTGAGAGATATATCTTGGTCCAAAGCAAGGATTGTGCTGGAAAATAATCATCTTGCTCCATTGCACGTATGTGAGAGATAATGACACATGGAGTTAACAAAAAATATTTAATTGTCAAATAAATTCATAAAAAAAACTGACAAAGGAGCAAGCTAGACTTTTGAATGTTCAGGCATACCAGGAACACAAGTAAAGATAAGAAAAATATGTAATAAAACGTGAAGTTTCATACCTCCAGGGACAGATTAAATAGAATGCACTATCCAACCTATTAATAATGCGAAGGCTCCTACAAAGCTTCCACTGGACCAGCAGTTACGGATACCACAAAGACATAATCTGAAGACAGTTTGAAGAAGTGAATTCGTTTGGTCGATAGCAAACGTAAAATTACTCAAAATTAAAAGAGTAAATATTATAGAAACTTATTTTGAAGATTCTCGAAAACCAATGAGAACTTTGTAGCATTGTGTTACACATTTGGAAAAAAATCCAAAAAGTTCAAAAAGTAAAGATCCAAATAGATTCAACGATAGGCAGAAAAGGGATGTGAAGATATATAGAAGTCCCAAAGGAAGGATGGTGAAGGTTGAATAAAAGGAAGGTGGGTACTCATGATGGTCATATTAGTTTTGCCCTGATTGCGAGGATGAGTACGTTGGCTTTTCATGTTTGTAAGAAAACATATGATTTGGTTGAATTTAGACACAGTCGCAGTTTACAAAATCTTCACAATTTTTGAAGAAAAAAACATCTAATTGAAGAAAAAATAATGGTAAAGATAATAGGTTGTTTGGTTACTCAGCTTATAAGTTATAAGTTATTTTTAAAAAGATACCTTTAAAAATAATTTTTTTAAAAAAATATAATTAGACATAAGTCATAAGTATTAAATAAGTTACGTCCAAACACCTGCAACAGCGAGAGAATGGATAAGTTAAAAAATGGCTAAGAGGAAAGAGAAATTGATATGATAGATATTCAATTATCCACTCAACCAAGTCCACCAACACAGCCTAACGCAAAAGTGTAACTGAAATGAATCTGTATTGTGTCTGTTCATACCATAAAATAAGGTTATTGAATTGCACAGAGAATCAAGCAAAAGCAAGCAAACCAGATGAAAACATGCACGAGAAAATCAACTAAAGAAGAAAGATGGAAAATATATGCCAGATAAGAAAAAGGGATATGAAAATCAAGCTTTGTAGAGGCAGCAACAGATATAAGCAATTTTGGAAAAGTGAGAGAGAAAGAACCGAACATGGGGAAAAAAATACAGAAAGATCAATGTACACTTCATGCCGCACTGTTGAACAATAAATTAATGAAAGTTGTAAATTAGGTGTGTAAAAACATTACCTGCTGCAAGACAAAGGATTGCAGAAGGATGAATCTACAGGTGTGTTGCAGATTTTGTTGTTTACAAATACGTGACGTGAACGTTGGACGTGGTGATCAGCACAGTTACAGGAGATTTAAATTTTTGGTTGGATGACACTTATTATTTTGCTAACCGGCGGGTATGCTAACAAAAACTCTCTTGGTATTTTGCTAACCGACGGGTGTGCTTATCGGCGGATGAGGATTGCTGGTTTTTTCCAACCGGCCTGATGGAATTTTGCTATTCTAGAGGGGGCTTTTTTTGGAAAGAAAAGTGCGGAAAACATTTTCATCATTCGCTCTTTTAAAATAGTAGAGACACAGATTTTGGTCTTTTAGGTTGTTTAAAATGAAAATTGAAATTTAGTTGAAAAAAATTACTGAATACATAAAAGAATTATTTTGTTGTTTTTTTTTTAAATCAAAATTTATTTATTTTAATGATTGAGTATATATGATTTAAAAGCACATACTAAAAGAATATATATTTTTTTTGAGAATATACAAATATAGATATGAAAGCAAAACATCATAAAAGCTCCCTTCTTGTCGCCATTCCCTTAAACGAGAGGTGGCCAGTAGGTGAGCTTGAGCGACATCTTTTCTACACTGTTGACAAATACAAGCATAATCCATTGATTTGAGACAAAGCAAAATATCTAAAACCACAGTTCTCACCACCCATTCAGCCTCGTCGGGATTGTGCATTGCATGTATCAATAGCTGACTATCTGTAAGAATGAGAGCTCACGAAGCCCAAATTGGTTGAGATGCCGAACTGCTTTCAGACACGCACGAGCCTTCGTCATAAAAGGTGAGAATGCACCGAACAGCCCCTTCAATGATTTCTTGTCCATTGCTATCGTGAATGACATAGGCTGCCACTGCATGTAGAGAAGTTTTTTGCCATGCACCATCAACACGAGCTGTAACATAAGTAGCATCTGTGGCCACCGTTCCAAGCCTCCGAAACACATAAAATTTGGGGATAGATGCTGGACTTGAGCTCAATGAAGTGGAATGAGGGATACTTGCTTCCTTGCCTAAGTTGCACTTCCACTGCTGAATAATAGATTGTGCCAACCGAATTGTTTCTAGAAGAGATGCAAACAACTGCCCAAAGTGCACATGATTTCTATGAACCCACAACGCCCAAAGAATAGCCACTGATTCCTTAACCACATTCACACTAGGAGCTTGAGAAACCCAGTTATCAAACCATTCACGAAAAGAAATTGGCACGTGCAACTCAAAATCTAAACCCAATGTAGTTCCTCTCCACACATGCTTCGCAATGGAGCACTCAAAAAAGATATGCACAACAGTCTCTTCTGACTCTTTACAGCGAGGGCATTCCAACGAAACAGGGATGTTTCTACACCCCAAATTTGCGTTGACAGGAAGAATATTAAGAAGGGATTTCCACAAAAAATACGACCATTTTGGCGGCAATCACAGACCCTAAACCTTTTTCCAAATGGTCTCACCCTCGATGGACATTAAATACCCGCTGGAACTACTCGGCATTTGATCCAAAAAATAAGCCGACTTGACAGAGAACTGGCTTGATATTGTGCGGGCCCAAACCAAGCAATCCAGGATGGGTGAGCGAGGAATGTGCATAGCAAGAATGCATTTGAGAATTTCTAGGGGAAATAGGCATTGAAGCAGCTCCTTACACCACTCAAATTGGTGATTGATCAACTGCTCACTAAAAAATTAAGAAACCAGGGTCTTCGAGAGGCATCCGCATGAGGGTTAGAAGCTTGTGGTATCCATTGATGATGGAAAACATGCACCTTCGAGTGAAAGCCAAGTATTTGTTTGATTGTTTTTCTCTCTAACAGTATAATCATTTAAAAAATATATTATATATATTGGTTACTCACTATTCATTGTTTGAAATCCGGATTTTCAGTTGAAAAAGTAAAGGAAAAAGAAAACGAAAACGTAAGGAAAAAGTGAACAAAAATACTCTTTCATTTTGTTTTTATTTCTTTCACATTTTTTCTTCTCATCGAAAATTTGGATTTCAAACGGAGCTTTAAGAAAATCGAGTTCTGGCTGCAAGCTATTTCCATTTGGAAGAATAACAAGCCACTCTTTTTTGTGCTAAGTAAAAAAAGGTGGGTAGGGGTAACCAATGTATTAGCCTCTTTTGGGCATGATTATAGTGGTTTATAAGCACTGTGGATTAATGTTTGTTTTGAGCTATAACTATTGAATTAGGAAGAGTCAACCCATCAATGCAGTCTCACCGAAATGCAAGTGACACTTAACCCCTTCTTAACAACATCTTTGTTTCACGCAATTATTATCACAAGCGGATTGTATACGCAACCGTTAAGAGAAAAGTAAGTTCTAAGCCCAACTGGTAAAACAAACTCAACTACCACCTCCATCATATAACAAGCCATTATATACTGTGATTTAAGATCCTTACCTTGACCACCGTCCCTATTGATCATAGCAACATCTCCAAACATTAAATTCAAAATTGAGCTCACATCTCGGTTTTTAAATATTATTTTTAGGTTATGCTTTGATAAGAAAAGGAAAAAGGTTGTGCCCAATGCATAAGATGATCGTTTTATAGAAGTAATAGGTACATAAGCACCCTTAATGCTTTTATTTATTTGTTTAATCTTGTAAAGATACTTAATCACAAACTTAAACACACGTCACAGAGTTGGAGCAAATGAGCAGCTTCTATCATGCTAGATCCACGACCTTTGTCTAAGCAATAAGACGGTAACTAATTTGAAGTTGCTCTCAATGTAATTTCCAACATATGCAATATAATAATTGTAGGTCAAAATAATAATGCACCAGATCCATCTAGAAACACATTGTCGACCTGGGCTATGAGAAGCCTAAATCCACCAATACCCAGATGAAGGCCCCAATTATGGTGAAATTAGCCCAGATCCAATAAAAACCAAGTCAATGAAGCATATGTAAGTCTATTCCTAAAAGGATTAGGACACCAAGCAATTATCTGAAAGAGGTTAACTCCTTAGAGGAGATAGAATACAATTCCTTATGGGACTAAGGCATTCCAAGCACTATAAATACCCCATACCATTAATGTGTAAAGTATGTTCACTGGAGTTATAGCTCTGATATATTTTATTTGATTCATTGTGGTTAAGCTTGCTAACTTAATCATCGAAGTGCCTTCGGCGTAAAGAGGATCGAGACATTCTCATCGTCTTCTTCTCTTGCAAATTGTTTGTGCTCATCAAATAGGTTTCGAGAGTTCAACCGGATCTTCCTAAAAATTCCACCTACAATTGATGTCGTCTATGGGAAAGTCTACACAACGATGAGTACCAGCTATCTCAGAGGAGGAGTTGATCCCGCCAGCAGGGAACCAGATGACAGCCATGACGTCCGTAGTCACAACGGCACACATCAATCAAGTTGGCATGATGATAATCCTCCGCGAACTCCTGGAGGACACTTCATCAGGTCAGAAATACAATTCCTTGGTAGCAACTAGCCAGAAAGACAGGAGGGTCTAGCACGGGCTCCACAGTATGTTCGAAATCCAAACCGCCGAAGGAATTATTGAAGGAACTTGAATCCGTCACCATCCAGTGGCTGAGTCTATAGTAACTTGTTGCTTCGAACGACTGAGCGGGAGATTTGACACCAGGATGAAGAGATTGCCCACCTCAGGGAGACGATTGAGGCAATGAGGGTGGCGATTGCTAGACTAGATGGACGAGTACCTGAGAGGTCACCAGAACTGCGGCACAGAAGGAGACCGAATTTGAGAAATATAAGCCCCCCGACCGCATGTGCAACAGGGAGCCATAAACTAATACAGGGCACTATGTGAAACAACGGGAAGATCGACAGCCTTGGAGGAATCTGTCACTAGCAAAGGACCCGGTGAGGGTCGAGCCAGAACAACAGGATTGGGACAAGTGGCTAGAAGATCGGCTTGACAATCGGGATAAGTGTTGGGAATTTATACTAAAAGACATGTTTTGTGTAATGGCTTTAGTATTTATTAATAAATTAGTTATTCCATTTTAATGAGAATCTATGTGAGAAATGTTTGCATTGCGTTATTTATTTAATGATTATGCATGTGTGTCTCTTATTCTATATAGTAGATGATTTGGTGTGTAGAGTATTACTTACACACAGAAGATCAGATCATCGGTTCTTATGGAATATAAGTTTATCGTTCACAATCTTAGATAGAAATGGATACACCATCAGTAGGACTATTGTAAGCACCCCATTTTTGACCGCTCGGCAGTCTACACTCCGTCCAGACTTGTTTTCAAGTCATTTTGGGCATATTCTAATCAAAACCAATCCTCTAGGTCCAAATTCCGTCTTTCCATCGCTTCGCGGACCTGTCAGGCCCAAATAGAGGCAAAATGACCAAAATGCCCTTAGGGGCATTGTCCTTTCTTATTCCAAGTCCAATCCCTCTCTCGAGACAGTTTATTCCTCGAGACGGTCCGAGTAGCAAAACTACTCACAAAACCGTTAGAGTGGCGGAAACACTCACAAAACCGTCAGAGTGGCGGAAACACTCACACCATTAGAGTGGTGGAAACACTCAAAACCCAGACACGTCTCTTCGGAGTCGGTAAGACCCCTTTCCAATCCCTCTCTCGAGACAGTTTATTCCTCGAGACGGTTCCAATCCAGGCACGTCTCTTTGGAGACGGTAAGACCCTTTTCCAATTCCTCTCTCGAGACAGTTTATTCCTCGAGACGGTTCCAATCCAGGCACGTCTCTTTGGAGACGGTAAGACCCCTTTCCAATTCCTCTCTCGAGACAGTTTATTCCTCGAGACGGTCCGAGTAGCAAAACTACTCACACAGACCCGTTAGAGTAGCGAAAATACTCACAGAACCGTTAGAGTAGCGGAAATACTCATAGAGCCGTTAGAGTAGCGGAAATACTCCCAAATCATCAACCCCGTCCGAGTAGCGGAAATACTCCCAAATCATCAACCCCGTCCGAGTAGCGGAAATACTCACAAACCATCAACCCCGTCCGAGTAGCGGAAATGCTCATACCGTTAGAGTGGCGGAAACACTCAAAACCTAGGTCAACACCCGTGTCTGTTAGCTCACTCCGGTGAAAAAATGACCAAATTACCCTTTGGACCTTTTCCGATCAAGATGGCCATTTTGCCCCTAGGCATCCGGATGCCTCGGGAACCACACCGGCTCTGGGTATCAAACCGGTAACCTCCTGAGAATACTTTTTATAGTGTTCTCAACCTCCCCTTTACCTTTCCGGATCATTCCGAGTCAGTTCCGGCCAACCCGGTACAAAATGACCGTTTTGCCCTTGGAGGGCCGGTCTCCTTCTTCGGCCACACCGGCTCTGGGTATCAAACTGGTAATGTCCCGAGAATACTTTTTATAGTGTTCTCAACCTTCCTTTACCTTTCCGGATCATTCCGAGTCAGTTCCGGCAAACCCGGTACAAAATGACCGTTTTGCCCCTGGTGGGCCGGTCTCCATTTCCGACCACACCGGCCCTGGGAATCAAACCGGAAACCTCTGGGAACATTCTAAATAATGTTTCCAGATCCCAAGTCTTTTTCCGGGACAATCCGGGTTCGCCCCGGCAGTTTCCTAGTCCGATTGACCGTTTTGCCCCTAAAGGCCCGGTCAACCTTTCCGACTCACCTTATCTTCATTTTTCAAGTCAAATACCTCCAGGACACTATTTTGAGTATTCCTGCTCCTTTCCGGCCTTCCAAGTCATTCCCGGCTCCTTCAAATCATTCCCGAACTTTCCGGAGTCACTCCTAGTGAAGCCAGGCTAAAAATTGATGGTAGTCACTAGTACAGGCGCCCAAATCTAGTCAAAGATACGTTGCTTGCCGACCTTAATTGTTTCCTAAATGGCTGGCGCCACTAGTAGTGGCGCCAAGCCAAAAAATGGCCTGGCGCCACTACTAGTGGCGCCAGTGTATAATTTGGCCTGGCGCCACTGCAACAGACGCTAGGTTTGTCTTCCTTCTATAAATACAGAGCCTCGTTCAATGTGAAAGGGGTCTGCAAACTTAACCTAAGAATCTCATATTTCGATATACAAAGCTCGAGCACCTCCAAAACCCTAGCCTCCCTAGGTTTTCCCAAACCCTAGCCACTATACACAAACCCTAGCCTCCTATACACTTATACACTCCCCAATATACTCATACACTAGCCTCTAACCATTCTTTGAAGACAATCCTTGAAGGTTGAGGAAGAAGATCAAGACGAAGATCGAAGACCGAAGACTGCACGACGCGCAAAACAAATAAGAAACAAGGTAGGCTCCCTATTTAAATTTTCGTACTTCCCCCCTCTCTCTTCTCTCTCCAACCCACTTGGGTTTTCTCTATTTTAATCCTCCATCTCTTTCCCGCCCTTTCTTTGCATGCTTGAAACAAGGGGATTCCCAGTCCATGTGTAGGATTGGACTATGGGAGAGTCACCGTGTCGGGGGCTTTCTTCTAGTCTAACCAAAGACCACGTGGGTCCGGCCCCCTTGATTATGTGGTGAAGCCT
>CM065384.1:37757500-37760000 GCA_033060915.1 Euryodendron excelsum | reverse complement strand
ATGGAAAAATAGATTTGAAAAGAGATTGAGTTGAAATTGATTTGATTTGATTTGAAAATAGATTTGAAGAGATGGAATTGAAATTGGAAAGTTTGAAAATTGAAAGTAGAAATTTGAAAATAGAAATTTTGAAATTGAAATTTTGAAAATAGATTGGAATTTGAGATTTGAAAAGATTTTGGAAACTGCACCCATGAGGGTGGAATTGAAAGTTTGAAAAGTATTGTGATCGCACCTATAAAGGTTGCCTACGTATCCCTTTGGGGGAATCAGGTCAGTCGTAGTTCGGACAAGAGTCTGATTGAAAAGAGATTGATTTGAAGAGAGAGATTGAATTAAAAATTGGATTTGATTTGAGATTAAAAGAGGAGATTGGAAATTGAAACTGAGAGGATTGGACTTGCTTTGGAAAGATTGATTTTGGAAAGACTTGGTTTTGAAAAGATGGATGTTTAGGAAACCTAGACTTAAGAAAGATGAGACTTAGGAAAGACTCAAGAGTTTAAGAAAGATTGGATTTAGGAAAGGTTCGAATTAGGAAAGGTTCGATTTAGGAAGGTTTTAGAATTAGGAAAGATTCAACTTAGAAAAGCTTTGAATTTGGAATGTTTCAACTTTAGGAAAGTTTTGAATTAAGAAAGTTTCGAATTAGGAAAGTTTTCAAATTAGGAAATTTTTTGAAATAGGGAAGTTTTGAAAATAGGAAAGTTTCGAGTTTAGAAAGTTTTCGAAAAAGGAAAGGTTTTAAGATTAGGAAAGTTCCCAAATTAGGAAAGTTTTGAAAATCGAAAAGTTTTGAATTTAGAAATGTTTTGAAAAAGGAAAGTTTTGAATTTGGAAAGCTTTGAAAACAAGGAAGTTTTGAAAATAAGAAAGTTTTGTTTTAGGAAAGGTTTGAAAAAGGAAAGTTTTCAGTTTAGGAAATGTTTGAATTAAGAAAGTTTTGGGTTTAGAAAAGCCTTAGATTCAGAAAGATGTTGAAGTTTTGAAAAGTTTAAAATTTAGAAAAATTTGGATTTAGAAAGATTGAGCTTGAGAAAGTTTCAAATTTAGAAAGTTTTGAATTTGGAAAGATTTGAAATTTAGAAAGTTTAAGATATAGAAAGTCTTAGAGTTCTAGAAAATCTTAAGATTAGGAAAGGTTTGGATTTTGGAGAGGTTTGAAAACTTAGGTTTGAAAAGTTAAGATTTGAAAAGAGGGTAGAATTAGGAAAGATTTTTACGTTCAAGTTTTGGGAATTTAAGATTTAGGAAAGTGAAAGATTAAGAAGGATTTGAATTAGGAAAGAGTTGGATTTTGAAAGGGATTGGATTTGGTCTCTAAAAGAAAAGATTTGATTTTGTTTTCAAAAATGGAGGACGGGATCTAGTTTTCTAAATGGGGAGATTTGATTCGGTTTCCTAACGGGAAGACAAGATTTAGCAAGGATTTAGAAAAGGAGATTCTAGAAACCCTGGGTTTGGAAAATTAGTTTTGACGTAAAAAAGAGGTTTTGGAAACATGTATAGTTTGGATGTGAAAATAAGAGATTTTGGAAACCTAGGTTTGGGGCAAAGTTTGAAAATCATGTTTTTGGAAAGAAAATTAGGGCTTTCTAATTGTGGGCTCTAAGGCTTGACTTGGGCTCTAAGGAAAGAGTTTTTGGAAAGTGTGTTTTTAGAAACGAAGGTTTTCTAGAAGGGAATCCTAGGGAGGGACTTTTGGAAAGTGAATTTGAAAAGGGAGTTTTTGGAAAAAGATTTTAAAGAGAATGAGTTTTAGAAAGTGTGTTTTTAGAAACGTGGATTTTAAAAGGAAAATCCTGGAGAGAAAATTTCTAGAAGGAAGATTTTGGAAAGAGAGTTTTTAGGAAGGTGAATCTAGGGAGTGTTTTTAGAAAGTGAATTTTGAGGAAAAGATTTTGGAGAGGAGTTGAAAAAGAGAGTTTGAAAAATAGATTTCGGAAGGGAGTTTTCGAAAACAATTTTGAAGAGGAGAGTTTTAGGAAAGTATGTTGAAAAAGAGATTTTTCGGAAGAGATTTATGAAGAGAGAGTTTTTTGGAAAGTATGAAAACGTCTCACTTTCCTAAAGCGATTCTAACCATAAGAGGGCTAAAACCACTTCAAGAAAGTGGTTTTGGAAAACAATAAGATTTGAAAATACAGACCAAAAAGGTCACTTTTAATGTAACACTTTCCTAAAGCAACCCTAGCCATGGAAAGGCTAGAATCACCCTAGAATTGTGGTTTTGAAAACAAGTTTTTGAAAAAAGGATTTTGATGCAATTTTGAAAACAAGTTTGAAAACGATTTGAAAAACAACTTTGAAAACGGTTTTTGGAAGATGCAAGATTATGATATGCACAATGCAATTTGGGGTCGTGAACATATAAGGTTAAGGCTTCACCACATAATCAAGGGGGCCGGACCCACGTGGTCTTTGGTTAGACTAGAAGAAAGCCCCCAACACGGTGACTCTCTAGTAGCCCAATCCTACACGTGGATCGAAGAGGGAGATC